>PVIW01000391.1:0-528441 GCA_004026585.1 Noctilio leporinus | reverse complement strand
ATGTTCATAGCAGCACTATTTACAATAGCCAAGTGCTGGAAACAGCCTAAGTGCCCATCAGTGGATGATTGGATCAAAAAACTTTGGTACATTTACACAATGGAATTCTACATAGCAGAAAGAAAGAAGGAACTTGTACCCTTTGCAACAACATGGATGGAACTGGAGAGTATTATGCTTAGTGAAATAAGCCAGTCAGCGAAGGGCAAATATCATATGATCTCACCCATTATGGGACAATAATGAGCAAAACTAACAACAAGCAAAACAGAACCAAGTATATGAATACAAGGAATAGGCCCTTCAGTGGTCAGGGGAAGGGGGTAGGGGGGAGGGGGAGGTAGAGGCAAAGAAGGGGAGCAGCTTAGACAAGAACCTAGTATAAAGGAACCATGGACATGGACAACAGGTGGGATTGACTTTGGGGGGAATGGGTGGGTGGGGAGGGGGAACAGAGGGGAGCAAAAAGGGGATGGATGTAATACAACAACAATAAAATTTAAAAAAAAAAAAGCTCTACCTCATTCTATTTCACAATTGTATGGTATTCCACTCTTTTAACGTGCCATAATTTAACTAGTCCCAGTGGAGACATTTAGGTTAGTTTTCTTGCCATTATAATGTTTCAGTGAATATTCTTTTACAAATGTCTGTGTACATGTGAAAATATATTTGGGAGATATGAAATCTTAGAAATGACATTACTGGGTTGAAGTGTCTTAATTTTAATTTCAATAGATTTAGTCAAACTATTTTCCAAAGTAATAACATTGATATAACCTCCCAAATCTCAAGAGATTACAGCAGTGTTTGAAACTGTATTTGCCTACATTTTGGTAACACAGTACGTTATCAAGTTTTTGATATCTGCCAATCTGATAGGTAAAAATATTTCACTGCTTTAATTTGCATGTCATTAAGAAAACAACATATTTCATATTTTTAAAAACCTAAATGTTTTTCATTTTAATCTTTAGAAGACGTCAAAAGACTCACGTGCCCATGTTACAAGTATGGACTGCTGAAAAGCCACACCCACAAGAAGAGGTAAGTTGATTCCAGTCTCTTGTGATACAAGCACCGTCAGGTTTTGAGTACATTCTTATCTCTGTGATGTAGTCAACTCATTCCATTTGTAAACCTTATCGCGGTTGCCCCATTTCCTTCACGGGCAGCCTCTGCATAGCCTAGGCACATAGTGGTATTTAGTTTAATAAATGTTGGAATGGAATGAAACATTCTCTGTTCTGGGGGATTTCAGATGTCATAGAACTGACATTTTTTTTACTTAAAATGGACAATTTGAAAAATATAAGTGGTAAACCTCAGACTGACAGATAAGACTTTATAAAGTCATTAGCACCATGCCTTTGCACTATATTTAATTGCAAGTTAGCTTACTTTTGTGCCCTGTATTTTAGAAGTAGTGATTTTTTGGTTTTGTTTACTCAACATGTTATTTCTTCTAGCTTCCAAATATATATTAATTATTACAAATTAATGTCTTTAGTATTTAGATTGCCTGTGGGCCCAGATTCAGAAATTGAAAAAGGATCGCTGGCAGGAGCGGCACATCCTAAGACCTTATCTTGCCTTTGACAGCATCCTGTGTGAAGCACTTCAGCACAATTTGCCGCCTTTTACACCACCTCCTCACACTGAGGATTCGGTGTACCCAATGCCCAGGGTCATCTTCAGAATGTTTGATTACACAGATGATCCCGAGGTATGTGACCAACTAAAAGTTCCGTGTTGTGTGGCACTTGTGGTTTAATCTTGTTTGGATTATGTCTCCAATACATTTTAATTTTGTTTATTATCTGAGAGGGTCAATGGCAATGAAATTAACAGCTTAATTCAGTGAATGGTATCTCATTGCAAGAAATTCCATTTAGCATGTGTATGTATGTAGATTAAAAGACAGCATAATGTGCAATTTAAGAAAGTAGATTCAAGAGCCAGAATAATTTGGGTTTTAAACATGGTTTAGTCAGATCCTAGTTTTGTGATTGAGGGTGAGTTATTTACCTCTATCTCAGTTTCCTAATTAAATGATAATAGTAGTGTCTATAAAGTTGTAAGAGGATTAAGCTATACATTAATAAACAAAGTACATAGAACAGACTACATAATGAATGCTCAGTAATCTTAACTATTCTTAATGAGACTAATTTTCAAGAAAAATACCCAATTTTAGAGATTATCCATCTCTCTCTAACCCTTACAGGTTATCCTATTTATATTATATAGTTATTTTTAAAATAAAGTATTTTTAATTAAAAAATCCTACAGATGAATATGAGCTGACTTTATAGTTTTAAGACATCTGTATTATTTATTATGTCAAGGTAAGAAATTACATAATTTTGATATTAGCACTTAATATAAAAATTTACATTGTGCCCTGACCAATGTGGCTCAGTTGGTGGGGTTCCAGTCCACAAAGTAAAAGTTCACCAGTTGGATTCCCAGTCAGGGCACATAACTTGTGTTAAGGATTCTGTCCCAAGTTGGGGTGAGTGGGAGAGGCAGCCAGTTGGTGTTTCTCTCTCACATCAATACTTCCTCCTCTTTCTCTCCCTCCTCTAAAATGAAAATCTTTTAAAAATTTTACATTGTAACTATGTTTTAATTATTTTATACCTCTGCATTTGAATGACTGTCTTAATTTGAATAGCCAAACAGTAAACACAGTGATTATTGGATTTGTTCAGACTAGAAACTCACCTTAGTACCATACCTGTTGCTTAGTGCAGCAATTTTCAGCTGGTGTACAAGAGACACACTGGTATGTTATAAGAATTTTTAGAATGTGATAAATACCTGTTTGTTTAGTCAAGGGCACTGACCTATTTTTCCTTAGATTGTCAAATTAAATAATAGAACATCAATTTTTTTTTATGACATTGGTCAACACAATAATAGCCATCTGGAGTGAATGAATTTAAAGTATACCTATTTTTTGGTCAGATTGGCAAAAATAGAATAACTTTTTGATGTGCTGCAGAACTCTAATAATTAGTTTGTGTGCCATGAGATATAGGTAAAAGGTTGAAAATCACTGGCTTAATGCATCAAGCTCAGCTCAGCTCAGCTGACTTTTCAGGCTATGTAATTCTTTGTTGTGGGGCTATCCTGTGAATTGTAGGATGCTTAGCAGCATCTCTGGCCTCTCCCCTGTAATTGCCAGTGGCACTAAGAAGCTATATGTCAGTTGTGCACCCAAAAATGACTCCAACCATTGCCAGATGTCTTCTTATGGGCAAAATTGTCCACAGTTGAGAATCATTGGCTTAAGAACCAATATTACCATCATCTAAGGTCAAATCTGAGTTTTCTATCTCCTTTTTTCTCTTTTCTGTTCTACCATAAATTACTAGTGACCAGTGAAGGTTTGGTACATATGTAATCTCTCTTAGTAAAAAATTGCCATATAATGAATTATGTATATGAAATGAGCAACTTGCAACCCACTTTACTGTATTAAATATATAATATAACATTTAGTCAATATTATGTAATGGTTTAATTAGGTATCTGTAATTCAAAGTTTAATTTACATTTAAGACTGTTACTCTCTTTTTGATTAGGTATTTGTTTGTGCAGGGAACTAGAAGGGGACCCCAAAACTTATTTCACCTGTACTATTTACACTTAATTGGTGCTGTCTCTATATTGTGCCCATCATCCTTTGCCAGAAGTGCATAAAATACAAAATATCTGTTCTCCTCAAAATGAAGAGGATTAGGGGTTTTTTGCCCTGGCCTTTGAAAAAAATATGTTTATTTTTAAAAATTATAGAGAAGATTAAAAGTCACTATTGAGTCTATAATAATAAATAAATAAAGATAAACTCTTTGAACCTGTTTGCTATGCGTATACTTTTTTTTTTTTTTTAAGATTTTATTTATTTTTAGAAAGAGAGGAAGGAAGAGAGGCGGAGAGGGAGAGAGACATCAATGTATGGTTGCTTTTCACCTGCCTCCAGCCACAGACCTGACTGGAGACCTGGTTTGCAACCTTGTTATGTGCCCTGGCTGGGGAATCGAACCTGCGACCTTTGGGTTCGCAGGCCAGTGCCTTATCCACTGTGCTACCAGCCAGGGCCGTGTGCATATACATTTTTAAAAATTAATATGTAGATAATGTTTTAACCATTTTTAAGCACTATAATGTGGATATCTTAGAATACATACATGATTTTTTTTATGTCTATTTTAATTAAAATTTTCCCTCCATGTTTATGGAAATAATCCATTCTTATGGTTTAAAAAAGTAAATCAAACTCTATAGGGCTAACAATATATAAAAATGATTTTGTTTCTTACAAGAATTGAGGAATTAGTATCAGCTGCAGTGTTTCTTCTATTTTTGTAGATATAAATGAACATGACAATGAAGTTTGCTGAAAATTGGGAGCTTTCACACTTTCAGACTTTTATCCTGAGCATGCATTATAGCTTCAACATAATAAGCTCTCAAATATTTGTTGAATAAATGAAAGAAAATAATTTTTTTCTAGATCTGTAGTATATACATTTGGTTTTCTTTCCAGGGTCCTGTAATGCCAGGGAGTCACTCGGTGGAAAGATTTGTAATAGAAGAGAATCTTCACTGCATCATTAAGTCCCACTGGAAGGAAAGAAAGACTTGGTAGGATTCTTTTTTTGTTACTTTTAGAGTGGAGAAAAGGCAGCAATTTTGATAATTTGATGAGCAAAATGCATGTTAAGAGTAAAAGAAAATCACACTTCTTAACACCCTGTCTTGCTAAAATCAATCTGCTTTGCTTTCTCAAAATAGTCACCCTTAAAATAGTACTTCTGTGGGTGATTTATAGTACTGTAGTGCCTTATAGTAATGCATATAATGCCAGGCTTTTGTTTTTGTTTTTGTTTTTTTCATGTGTGTAATATGCTATGGACAAATAATATTTTCTTTAGCCTTGGAAAATTTGGTTTACATTTTAATTTTAAGGTAGAAAGGAATATAGTCTTTTGGGAGTGGTCTACCCTATTAAAACATTTTAAATTAGTAAATTTAATATGTTTTCTTAGTATTGTTATCAAACTCCCGATCTTTCAGTGTTGGATGCATTAAAGAGTTCTCTTGTGGTAGACAAAGTAATTTATGCTGTAGTGAAGTAACTGAAATCTAGAACATTTCAGAAAAGATTTCTTTTCCTTATATCTAAACACAAACACACTGCTCTTGAAATTGCTTGTTTGGTTGTTCATGTATCTTTGTATATCTACTGAACTTAAATTGCACTTTTTATAGTGCTGCACAGCTGGTGAGCTATCCAGGGAAGAACAAGATCCCCTTGAACTACCACATAGTTGAGGTATGCATTCCACATGAAGCTTGTTTCTAAGTTTCAGAATCTTTCTGTTAAAGTGTAACCTAGTCTTGGCTTACTGTTTTTTCTTGCTGCTTGTCAGGTACTGAAAGTTAACAGAGGAGGGAGGAAATTGCTGTCTGTTTTGGTGCTGTGTTAGCCATGTTAGTACAGAGAAAAGAGGAGGTTGAAAAGGAATTTTGAGTTGCCTTGCCTATAAATTATATGTATAGTATGTCTTCATTCATGGATAGTTATCATGGATAATGTAAGTTACCGCTAGCTCTGTTGATACATTGTCCATTTAACAGATGTATAAGTGGCTTAAATGCTTTAAAATATGGCATTATTTTAGGTAATCTATTTTCAGCTGTGTTTATCTGGCCTCTTATAGTACTATATGCCTGACTAGTATATTATTTTCTGTATCACAAGGTAGGATTAAGTATGTGTCTTTATTCTTAGAAATCAAAAGAGCCAGTTGTTTTGGAAGTAGGAAGAATGCATAATGCTTTTTGACCCCATATTGAGTCATACACAAGAATGATATTGGCATTACATTTGAACAACTTATGAGATCTATGTCCCACAAAAGTGTGTTCACATGACACATGGGTCAAATGGTCAAGTACATATTCCTTTAAGTTAACTCATGAGAGTAGTTATGATGTGTTGTTTAAGATTCACATTTTATTTATATGGCACTTGTGTGCATCCATCCAGGTTATATAAAATTTGAGAGTAAGCTGAATTTGACTCACTGACATGTCAATTGAAGTGCAAAATATAAGTCATACTTTTAAATGGGCAAAATGTGTAGGAAGTCCTCAGAATGAAGTACGGAAGTGTGGGAGATAGGATTCAGAGGAGGGAATGCAGATCAAGCTTTAGAATTCTAGGTAGGTGGCCCACACATTACACAAGGAAGGTCACAAGTTCCTGAACAGGAGGCATGGCAGAGAAGTCCAGGTTATCACAAGGTTTCTGAGCACTGGTTTTAAGTAGCAGAGTGACTTGACTTGACTCAGATCTTCTGTTTGCATCCTCAGAGTCCCATAAGTGTTTTTCCTACTGAACTGATAAGAATGAAATTGATGGATCTGTGAGTGCCTCAGTAAAACAACTCCTGTACTTCCAGAGTTGGAATTTAATTGCATGGTTCTCTGAGAGTATCAAATAAACATTAATATTTTCATATTCTTATTTGATAGTTATAGAAAGAAAATTTTATTACATTATTAAAATTTAATCATGTTTTAAAGAGCATCATTTTAAATATTAAATAATTTTTCTTTCATTGTAAATGTCATGGAGTTAGAATTTACATTCAGAATGTAGAGGCCTTTCCGACAGGAGACAAGCACAGGTAGCTGTTGACTTGAGTTCTGCCTGCTGCTTCTTTTGTAGGTGATCTTTGCAGAGCTATTTCAGCTTCCAGCACCCCCTCACATTGAAGTGATGTACACGACCCTTCTCATTGAACTGTGCAAACTCCAGCCTGGCTCTCTACCCCAAGTTGTATCCTTTCCTTTGCTTTTACACTTCCTCTCATTGACCTAGCTTTAAAAGATTGTTAAATATTTCTGCTTGTGGGTTTAAGTTGCTTCATCAAAACAGTTTGACATTTTTTTTAAGGTTAAACTTATGTACCATACAGTCCAGCCATTCAACTCTTAGGTATTAAGAAAAATGGAAGTACATTTCCTTATCAAGACTTAGGTATTAATGTTTATAGGAACTGTTTTTGTAATAACCCCAAACTGGAAACAGTCCAAATATCTATCAGTTCATGAGTGGATTAACAAATTTTGTTATATATCTATACAATGGAATACTACTCTGTAATGAAAAGGAAATTTTTGATGCTAGCAGTAACATGAATGAATTGCAAAATAATTGTGCTGACTAAAAAATTGCCAAACAAATAATTCATACCATATGATTCTGTTTACACAAAATTCTAGAAAATGCAGAGTAATCTAGTCACAGCAAACGAATATTTGCTTGGGGACGTAGGTTGAGGGGGCAAGAAGGGAGAATGGATTACAAAGGACCATGGGGAAATTTTGGAAGTGATTAAAAATATTCATTATCTTGACTTCATAGCTGTATATAAGTCAAATTTATTGTACATTGATACTATGAAGTTATTTTTGAAAAGATCAATTACATGAAAAGATGTTCAACATTATTAGTCATTTTGCAGACTTTTAGGAAATGTTATTTATTTTTTCTATCATAACTGTGAAGGAGGGTGGAGAATAGTTTTCCTTATCCCCAAACTTATAGCTTGCACAGGCAACTGAAATGCTGTACATGCGCTTGGACACGATGAACACCACGTGTGTAGACAGGTACGGGAGTTGCCTTGTTTCTGTACTGGTGTTGAACCACTTCTGCTCTGTACTTTATAAAGGAGCTGGGTTTGCCTTTTGAAGAATTTCCAAGTTGATTTTCTTTCTTGTCCAAAATCATTCTTGGTATAAAAATAAAACTCATGTAAATGAAAAAATGTTTAAAAATAGAACTCATACTTGCTGTAATGTCACATACTTTCTAGTCTAACGTTCAGTATGAAATGAGACCTATGCTAAGGTTTTCTTCCATTTATTTATTGTTTACTTGTTTGGTGCTTTCATATAGTTATACTTTTCCCACTACAATTGGGTATATAAGCTTTTAAAATAGGCTTTATGCTAACCTGTATGTAGAAGTAGAGGCTAATACTGTATAGTTATTATATTTAAACTCATATGTATTTTTATTTGTTTAGACATAGTTTCTGCCTCTAAGTAATTAGCTTCTACTACATAATTCTAGCTTCAAGGTTGTTTATACAGAAGACCATGTTGGATTATTTTAGCTGTGGTAATTGCACGCCCACAGAAATCTGTGTATTACCTTTATTAATTGGTATTTATTTCTGTTAGTTTGTTTCCCAAATCAGATCAGTACAGGTGTTATTTCTCCCATTTCCATGATTTTTTTATGTTCATTATTCAAATTCTATATCTGAAAATTATCAGGAAGAATTATTTTGTATCATTGACTTATCTTGATTAATATCAGTGATTGAAATCATAGATACACTAGGGGTGTGCTTTAAAAAATTATCTAATGATTTATTTTCCCAGTCTAATTAATAGAACTATCCGTTGTGTTTGGGTATCCCAATTATGAAGTTCATTCAGCAAATATTTACTGGGCTCTTACAAATTTCACAGCATTATATAGTGATCTCTGTCTTGTTGGAGAGATCAGATGTACGAGTATTTTTAGGGGGAAAGGGCCTTCGGTGGTATATTTTATTGTTGTGGTGTAAAGGGCATAGTATGAGATAAGAAACAATACTTTGGCTCTGTCATTTATAAATGCTTTATCTGCAATTTAATACTATTTTGACTCTGTTTCATTGTCAATTAATAGAAAAAATAATTCCTCAGAAGTTACTAAATTATATAAACATATACAGTATAAGGTGCCTAGTACAAAAGGCACTCAAATCATATTTATTAATTCACTTTTAAAGGACAGCACTGTTAGAAGGAGTGAGATAGGGACCATGATTTATTGGAATAGAAGATGAGTCACAGAATTTGCAGAGATAAAGATAAGTGACAGAAGGTACAGCTGGATGTAGGAGTATATGCTTGTCATTTAACTCTATGAAGTAGGGTTTTATTTGTTTGAAGGATGACATAAGCTCTTGATATAGACTGTAACCATTCATCTTTCCATGTTCCTTCCTCCTACTTCTCTGAATAGGTTTATTAATTGGTTTTCCCATCATCTAAGTAACTTCCAGTTCCGTTGGAGCTGGGAAGATTGGTAAGTGGTATTATGTTTTAGCTTTCCTTTATCTAGTTTACCATATTAATATTTAAACCTACAACAAAAATATTCCTCATGGTATAAATATTCAGTTTATTTTTGGTATTTATGTATATATAAATGAGGTAATTTAGGGAGAAGGAAACTTTGTAGCTAAGTACAAGTTAGGTGTAAGTGCAGATTCTGTGTAAGAACTTAATAATAACTGTTTCCTCATTAGGTCAGATTGTCTTACTCAAGATCCTGAAAGTCCCAAACCAAAGTTT
Organism: Noctilio leporinus; assembly: GCA_004026585.1. Lineage (NCBI taxonomy): Eukaryota > Metazoa > Chordata > Mammalia > Chiroptera > Noctilionidae > Noctilio > Noctilio leporinus. The sequence goes on along the minus strand of PVIW01000391.1, from coordinate 519,006 downwards.
GTAAGAGAAGTTCTAGAAAAATGTATGCGGTAAGTTCTTCATGTTTTCTTTTTAGCTTAAGGTCTCCTAATTTCTGTGGGAGGATTTTTTTCTCTGAGTTTGTGCTATATGTGCAGAATGTAATTTTTAAAATCCAAGTACCTACCTCTCTTCCTTGTTAGTTTTTAATCAAGATTTAGGCTGAAAATTTTTAGGGAACCATGCTGTCTGGATTCTGTGTGAATTAAACCAAAAAGCTTTTCTTTTTTGGCGGGCGGGGTCAAATATACTTGGAAGTAATTTCAAATTTCAGGAAAGTTTTCAAAATAGTACAAAAAACTCTATCCTATCTATCCAACTTTCCCTTACTAACACTTTGCCATATTTGTTCTGTTTCTCCTTTCCCCCTCTGTAGTTAGGCACTCATTTCATTGGTCTTTTCTGAACTATTCCGAAGTAAGTTGCAGATAACATCATCTTGTTGCCTTTAACAGCCAGTTGCATTTTCCCCCAAAACAAAGACACTAGCTTACAACCAGCATACAGCCCTCCAAACTGGGAATTGACCTGGTACAGTGATACTACCATGTGGCCCACGGGTGCTGCTGAAATTTTGCCAGCCACCCCAATAAGGTCTTTTCTTCTTTCTGGTTCAGACTCCTACCTAGGAACACATACATGTAGCATTAGTTGTCATTGTCTTCAGATTTCTCAGTTTTGAACAGTTATTGTTCTAGTTTTCATGTCCTTACCAGTTTTAAAGAATCTAGGCCTTGCTTTCTTGGGCTGCCCTGCTGTGTTCTCATGAGCAGACTGGAGCCTTGCGTGTCGGTGCTCTCCCAGCGCCGCACATTGGGAGGCGCAGGCCTCCCACCACTGGAGCGGCTAACCTTGGCTGCCTGGTCATGCCAGTGTCTGCCAGGCATCTCCACCCAAGTTCACTGCTTTCCCCTCGTAACTGATCACCTTGTAGGAGATACTCAGAGGTTACACCCATCCTGTTCGTGAAACCGCCACTGACAACTCCTTTTACCTGCCACCATTATGACTCCCGAGTGATGTTTCTCTTTTTCCATTCCTTCTTTTGTAAGTTGGCATTCTACTGTGAGGGTGTTGGAGATTGTGACTTTCTGGGTAACTTGGATGTTAGCAAGGAATGAAACTCGTGAAGGATGTTTTCTGAAGCTCTTATTTGTATTGTAGGTTGTCTTACCATCAGCGTATATTGGATATTGTTCCTCCTACCTTCTCAGCTCTGTGTCCTGCAAATCCAACTTGCATTTACAAGTATGGAGATGAAAGTAGCAGTAAGTAACAAAGCAAATCTTGTCTTTAAAAAGTAACAATGCAAGTATTCTCTGAATCAGTTATTTAAGGAGGAAAAAGTGAACTCTTCCTTGGGTTTATATTTTCTCTGTTTGAAAGATGCTCTGTTACTAGTCACTGTTGTTTTATTTGCCGTCATTGTTTTCAAGATTCTTTGTGATCTGCTTAGTTACTACTGACTTGTAATTTTTCTTTAAATTTGCTGTCACATTATATTTATGACATTGTTTTAAATATGCTGCTGAGCATAGCAAGATGAATTTATAGCCAGAACTACTAAAAGGGAAATGTGTGTTTGTCACGGTGATGGAGATTACCGTCTGATACCAGGGAAGGTGTAGGAACGCAGGTGTACACGGACTGTATGGACCAGTGAGGTTGTACTCTAACCCGGGGGCCTCTTAATTTGATATGCCATTTCGCACTTTACATTTAATAAAGGTAAGGCTTACTTCAGTGATCACTGGTAGGGAGTTAGGTGTGGAGTTTTTCCAAGTTCGTCTTTTCAGATGGCACTAAACCTGGCTCTTCCATGAGTCTTTTCTTTCATGTTGTGTGGGTTCTTTGTATTTGAAAAGTGCTCACACCCCTGGATCTCCATCTACACCTCACACTACACCAGTCTTCCTGGAAATAAACTTAGTTGATCCCATTGCTAAGTATATTTCCTATGGTATTATGTCACTTAACCCTTAAGACAACTTTTGAGAAATAGGTATGTTTATTATAGTAATTTTACAATGAGGAAATGGCTGCAATGAGATAAAGCCAGAGTGAGATTGCTTTTGAGTGGTGGAGCCTAGATTCAAATCCGGGTGGTTTACTGACTGAGCAGCCTCGTGGTGCTTTCCTGAAAGAGCAGTGTTGATGTGGCCCTTCTCGGGGCTGCGTTTGGAGTTCTGCCTGGTATTGGCTCAGAATCCTAAGGTATAGTCCTTGATATCAAGAAGCTCCAGCCTTTGTTAAACATTGACCGTTCTTTTTTTCCCGTTAAAATCACTGGACCTAACATGTGGGGCCCCACAGACAGTTGTTCCTGCTTCGTTGTCTGTCAGTTCTTCCCTCACGGACCTCTTCTCCAGCCGGGGGCCCTTTTTTTTTTATTTTTTTATTTGCCTTTGTACCATTCCCCCAGTGGGAAAGGCCTTTCTGTCTCAGGTCCCGGTTCTCTTTCTAGGCCTAGCCCAACCTCCATGATTAAATATTTTTAACCTATGGCAAACCAGTTTTGTGTTGCTCTCTGGCTACTTCCTTTATGAATAGCTTGGTTCCCCAGCTAGAATTTAGACTCCTCATTGGCAGGGATTTTTTCCACCACTTATTTTCTCCCCCACTTTCAAGGAAAAGCACAAAGTATATGTGACCTGTTGTAACTGACTATTTCATCCCTGTGCTTAGCAACTGATGTTCTATGTCTGAATTGCCTTTTTAATTGTTAACCTTTGTCTACCTTGCATTACAAGTAGATTGTTCTGGTGATGCCTTACTGTATATATTAGCACAAATTTTATACAACAAGGACTCGACAGATACTAATAGCAAATACATGGAGTCACAGCATATGAGCATCTGGCTTGTCTGGCTCACATAAGAGAAAACAAAACCGTCTGAACACATTGTTGATTGGCAATTTTATACAAAAGTTAATGCAAATGCAAACATGAGTTAATTCATGTAGCAGACTATATCCACTTGTTCATTAAGTTGGCAGCCTTCACCTTGTTCAAACTCAAACTTAGTTTCCACTATCTTAGAAGAGGAAGAGGAAAGGGAAATACATTGATTCTCAGCTTTTCAGCTTATAAAACCTAGGAATTTTGAGGACTGTCAAATGACAATTTAACTATATTCTTGTTTCCCTTCACCATCCCCGAAGAAGATCAACACCTCTTGTTCTGTACATTTCAATTAGCTAAGTGTTCTTAGGGAAGCACTTATGAATTATGTCTTATTTTAGATGAGAATTATGTCTTATTTTAGATGCAAAATCATTGACCTATTAAATGAAACTTTAACATGTGGTTACCTTTGTATTATACAGACTATTGATCTTAGGATATTCTGTTTTGAAAGAATTTCTTATAGTCTCTCAGTTACTTAACTATTTGCAAGAATAGTCTTAAAACCTGATCTACCCACCCCCTCCCCCATTCTGTGCATAGATTCTCTTCCTGGACATTCAGTTGCCCTCTGTTTAGCTGTTGCCTTTAAAAGCAAAGCAACCAATGATGAAATCTTCAGCATTCTGAAAGATGTACCAAATCCTAACCAGGATGATGATGACGGTAAGGGAATGAAATCTTTCTTGAGTAGAACTTTGTATAGACCAGATTAGAGCATAAACATAACTCTGGCCACATGAGCTCGTCTTAGATCTCATTGGATTGCCCATTGTATTCCTTTGGCCTCTTCATCCTGTGAGTTGTCCCTAGAACCCAGGTATTTTTCTCCCTTATATAAAAAGAGATACTAACATCCTTATGAAATAGCTTGCATTACATATGCATTACATATGCAAAATAAATACAAAGTAAAATATGCTGTATTAATGCAAAGATTTTTAAGCATTCCTGCTTTCACTCTAGAGGTTTATGAACAGGACTTGGTGTATTATAAAGTTGGATGTTTTCTCCAAATTAAGCTATTAATAATGTTTAACATTGACTGGATATGTACATGTAATTCTGACAAAAATCACTACATTTTAGGGCAGTAAGAGTGGGAAAATTGGCAAAATAATTTTAAGTTTGCTTGAATTAATAAATGGATAAGACAAGTGACATAAAACATCTTGAAACCTACAGTAACTAAAACAATGTTACTGTAAAATAAAAAGTGACATATCAGTAAAACAAATGAAAATCTATTGGGACAACTGGGTAACCATTTCAGGAGAAATTTTTGTTTTGTTAGATCTATACATAAGGGCACATTGACAGAAAAGGTGCTTAATCAGATTAAAACATTTACGTGTCTTTGGGTTTTTATTACTGGGATTTGTTTGAGTTTTTCTAAGACTTATTATTTTAGAGAAAATTAATTAGAAAGCCTAAGTCAAGATGATGGTATTAAATTTAGGCATTGTCAGATATCTTAGTGTTTAGGGTTTACTGTATATTTTTGTATTGATATATTTATCTTGCCACCATATAGAGCTATGAACAACGAAACCTGTGTGGTATTTGTAAAACAAATAGAACATGTAGAAAAATTAGAAAAACACCCAAAAAAGGAAGAATTAGGATTATGCTTAGGTTATATTTTGAGAAATTGCAATCATTGGTCTTCTGTTGTTAGTACTCACAGACGTGACACAAATGTCTGACTTAGTATTTGGGTATGAGCATGCCATCTTGCCCTGCAGTCCAAGGAAGGGGCCAAGGAATTGCCGTACTTACATTTTCCTGTCTTGCTGTGGAATATTTTTCAGATGAAGGGTTCAGCTTCAATCCATTGAAAATAGAGGTCTTTGTGCAAACTCTACTACACTTGGCAGCCAAATCCTTCAGCCACTCCTTTAGTGCTCTTGCAAAGTAAGTGTAACAAGAACACATGCCCTTTCTTTGGGTTGTAGAACTTTACTTGAAATTACTGAATATGAAGATCTTAGTAGTGTTACGATATAACTTGATACAATGGGTTTTGGTTCATGGTAGCTAAAATCCTGGTCCTGTGGCTTCTGTCAGTCTGCATGTATAGTTTGCATATACAGGATATGCACGATAAATTGGCAATAACTGTGCCTGTCCTTATTTCACATGCTTCTTATTCATTTTGAAAAACTGTTTCTAAGGTTATGATTGAACATCATTGTTTCAGATTTAAAGTATTAAATTCTGAGAGCAACCATCATGTCGAAGGAATACAATGCTAGAGCAACCATAATTTCTGGACTGTGTGCAAGGCGAACTGCTAAGGATTTACAGACTTCAGTAACATCCCTTTGCATACAGTTTACCACATGAAGAAGGTGTATGATGCTGATCCTGATGCCGCCACACCAACAAGGAAAACACATAAGATATGCAAGGATCACACAAGTTCAGATATTGTGCACAGAACCCAGGAGATCATCAATGAAGATCCAGGAAAGTCAATGTGCTGCGTAGCAAGAGAACTGCAGCAGGTGCTGGATGCAACAGTTTGCAAGATTATTGCTGAAGATATCAGATACAGATTGTATGTTCTTAAAGAGGCCAGCTTATGACACAGCAGACAAAGGAACGACACTTTGAAAAAGCAAGGAAACTGCTAACAAAATGGAAAAATCCCCAAGTGAAAGAACCCTCTGATTTTCTCCTCCAATGAAAACAAGTTTCAGCAGGACCAAATAGTCAACAGAAGAAACAACAGGTGGCTCTGTGATAATCTTAATGAAGTCCCAGTTATCATGAAAATGAAATTTCCTGCTACAGTGATGGTGTTAGGTGTTGTCAGAAAAAGGAGATATCATCACCCACCCCACATTTGACTGCTAATGTTTACCTTGATGTTTTGAGAGAAGTAGTTGTACTGTGGATGAAGCAAGTCACAAATGGACGTCATTTTATCTTCCAACAAGATGGTGCACTGGTATATAACACCAAAAAGGTGCAAGAATTTCTCAGTGTCAGTGTTCCTGTATTCTGGGCAAAGGAAATCTGGCCACCTAGTTCATCAGATACAAATCCTTTAGACTATTATGTATGGAGCATTTGTGAGAGAGAAGTTAATAAACAGCCTCATTCTAATAAAGATGCTGTTAAAGCTAAGATTGAAAAATTATGTCCATGGATAAAGAAAAGTTAAAGCATACTCAAGATTCTGAAGTCAGATCGAGTCTATTATTGCAGCAAATGGAGACTTTTTGAACAATTTAAAAAATAATGACTAAGTTTATGTATTTACTATAAGAATGAATTTATTTCAAAATATAACACTTTTGTGGTATGTTGTTTATTTTACTAAAATTTTGCCACTATACCTCATGCACCCTGTATACTACATCCTTACTGGTTAACATTTGGTTATTTTGCATTTATATATTTATTGCACTATAAATTGAGTAATACTGAAAAGGCTTTAAAATATTAAAATGATTAATGAGTAATTTTTTATGTGGTATTTTCCCCTCCTGTTATTGAAAGGTTTCATGAAGTCTTCAAAACCCTAGCTGAAAGTGATGAAGGAAAGTTACATGTTCTAAGAGTTATGTTTGAAGTCTGGAGGAACCACCCACAGGTAAAAATAATTTAATTAGAAATGTTGAGGCTTGGTTGTATAAGGATAAAACTAAGGCTCTTATTACCATTGTTTTAGTTTGTAAAGCATAAAATTTGTCTAATGGCTTTAAAATTACACTTTTTTAATGCTGTGGAATTAATAGCAAGTATTACTTGGTTTGGGATTATATAACTATATATATATATATATATATATATATATATTTTTTTTTTTTTTTTTTTAAGATTTTATTTATTATTTTTAGAAAGGAGGTAGGGAGAGAGACATCAATGTATGGTTGCCTTTCACCTGCCTCCAGCTGCAGATCTGACTGGAGTCCTGGCTTGCAACCTAGTTGTGTGCCCTGGCTGGGAATCCAACCAGCAACCTTTGGGTTTGCAGGCCAGTGCCTTATCCACTGTGCTATCAGCCAGGGGTATAACTTAATATATTTTAAATAGTAAGAATGCTTGTTGCTTGAAGGGTCTACCAATTGGGTAGGAAATGGTTACGTAGTCTACCCAATTTCTGCACACACACCCCAGATTTCTCAATCTCAATATTCTGTTTTCATATCATGTGTTATAAAGAGGAATTTAAATAAGTAGCAGAAATAGTTAAGACTTTATGATAAACCACTTATATTTTTAAAGTTTAGGATTCAATGGAAATTACATGTTTTTGTAGATATTCTGTAAATTTTTTTTTTTAAGTTTGTGTTACTATTGAGTTTTTTTTGTTCAGTCTTTATTGGTGTTATTGTATTCTTACACTAAGTACCAGAGCAAAGCAGAGGGCAGAATAAATATTAAGGTCTGATGGTCAAATTGCTTGTTCCATAGGCACTGGAAATGAATTTCATGACCCTCCTATTTCATTTTTGTAGCAGTAGGATTATTATGGTCTATGTATAGGTGTAATTTACCCCAGTAATTCTTCCCTCGTTGTAGATGATTGCTGTACTAGTAGATAAGATGATTCGTACTCAGATTGTTGACTGTGCTGCAGTAGCAAATTGGATCTTCTCTTCAGAACTATCTCGTGACTTTACTAGGTAATACGAATTATTTTACAAAGTTCATATTCTCTAAGGATTGGTTTTCCTGTGGTGTCTTATACACAAGCTCCAATTCTGATCCAAACCAAATTGAAACTAATATATACTTATGGTCCAGTCTTGGGAGGATTGAGCTTAACAAAGATACCTGGATAGTGGACATACAATCAGTCATGTTGTAGCATCTCTTAGGGACACACGTGTAAGCTCAATTAGGACTCAACCAGTCAAGAAGAAATGCTGATAAAGATGCAGACTATTAGGAGAGAAGATCAGGCTGTGTGTCAGGGTCTTGGCTAGAGAGTGGGACATGGACAAGGATTCCAGCTCCACTGGGGACCTGGAACGTACACTGGGAACTGGGAGAAACAGAGGCATGGTAGACATCCATGGAGGGATTGAGGGAAGCCCAGTGGGCACCTAGATGCCTATGAGGGAGGAAGGTGTCAACTCAGTGATAAAAATCCTAGACTTAATGCAGAAGATTCACTGTAGACCCATTCCCTCTAAAGAAAAGTGACTTTTCATTAGGCTTGGTTCTTAGTCATGATGTTGAGTCCCCAGTCTTTGTAATTGATCAGGACTGGGAAGCAGGAGTTGATGACAGGAAACAAAGGAAAATTACTTGTGAAGGCATAAAAATCCATCACAACCTTTATCCTCTTCATTGTATCTGTTATTGGCAGAGCACACTGATCTGAAATGAACTGAGTTCTTAGTGTGAAAAGGTGTGATCTAAGTTGGCATTCACAAATGAAAGCAACAAAAAGACATTCTCAGATTTGCAAATCTCAGGAAACTGGCCACCCACTATGTGTTAACCATTATGCTGAATGATTTACATTTGTAGCTCATTCACTTCTCACAGCGCCACTGCGGAGGGAGGGGTTATACTATCCTCTCTGTACTTTGCGGAGTGCTTCAGTAGCTTGCCCGAAGGCACACAACTAAGTATTGACCCGGCATTTGAACACATGCATTCTTAAGCCCCTTCTGTTCTTGAACACCAAGCTCGGCTGTCTAACTCTGCCTAGTCTTCTCTGACCAGCCCTTCCAGATTTAAAGTACTCTGCTCTTTTGTCTTGTCTGCTCACATTCTAAACTTTCGAGTTTTACAAACAGATTGTTTCACTCTCTTTCACTTAAATGTCATCCAATCTATTTGTAGAAGGACGTATATACTCTGTTACGCATGTCTTGGGGTCAGGAGACCTACTTAATAGGAAAGTAGTTATGAAGCCATTTAAAAAAAAATAAACCATTTATGCAGCAAACATTTTTAAAGCACCTACAAGGTGATCCTGGTACTTTAGTAATTTGCTGAGAAGGTAACTGACATACAAATATCTCATTCTTAAAAGCCCAGTTAGTTTATAGTGTGAGTTTCTTAAATGTTCTGAGACTTGGCTGACTGTATGCTAGTTAAATGCAAAATGAGCCTCAGATTAAGTTTCCGTTTCAAGGAACTTGCAATACTTTGTGTTTAGAAAGAACATGTAATTTTGTTCTTAATGTTTTTTCTGGTTTGTCATTTCATTTCAATGAATATGCACACATGCTTTCAATGATGGGAATGACAAGGACCGTGTTGCCTTCAGGAGGCTTCCCAGTCTCACGGGCAGCCATGGATGCTGAAGCGCTGATGGGTTGTGTGAGTGATTCTGCCTGCAGAGTGGAAGGCTGTGTTCCGCCTTAAGAATGAGTAGGTTGTAAAAGTTGAGAGGTCTTAGTTCTGTAAGTATAGTTTAAAATACAGTAATCAAATACCGTTTTACTTTAAGACTGTTCGTTTGGGAAATTTTGCACTCCACAATTCGAAAGATGAACAAACACGTTTTAAAGATCCAGAAAGAGCTGGAAGAAGCTAAAGAAAAACTTGCCAGGCAGCACAAACGGGTAAGTCTTGTTTCAATTACTAGAAGGTCAAAAAAGGTATACCAGAAACTTTTTAGAATATTCAGAGTTCATTACCTTGATGGGAACTTATTTTTTTCCTGAGGCCAAATTATGCCAAACTGTTTGCAGAGGTGGAGGAAGAACATAGGGTTGTTGCTCTCTGTAGACTGCATCACAGACCTGTTCGGGAAACCACAGGTCTTTTTTCTTAAAGATTTTATTTATTTCTAGAGACGGGAAGGGAGGGGGAGAGGGAGAGAAGCATCGACGTGTGGTTACCTCTTTCATGCCCCCACATGGGGACCTGTTCTGCAACCCAGGCATGTATGTGCCCTGACTGGGAGTCAAACTGGCAACACTTGGTTCACAGGCCAGTGCTCAATCCACTGAGCCATACCAGCCAGGGCCAACCTTACTTTCCTGTAGTTCACCATCTTGGGATCTTCTTCATGCTTGTCATTCCCAGATGGGAAGAGTGAAAGAAAACACTGGTATTTCTCCAAGTTTCTGCTCTAAGAGGGGAAGAGGGAGAATGTCAATGTTTACCACTTTGCCTGAGCTGTGAGAAGAGGGAGACAGTCATTCTCAGGGTTATAAACTAGTCCTCACATGAACGAGAAATTTAGTGCCTGGCCATTTGTGGGGGAAGCAGTGAGCTGGCTGTCACGTGATTTAGCATGGTGGTCCAACTTTTCTTCATGACAGTTTTCCAGTGTCATACATATTTATCAGAGTGGATGGTGAAAACAAGTTTAATGACATTTGCACCTGTAATAGGTTCAAGTGCTTCTAGTCTCTATAGACATACATGTATGTATATATGTATCTATGTGTGTATGTAAACACTCTCACAGATCTAAATTACTTCAAGGTAAATGGTGTCATCAAGAAAGAGATGGGCTTTCTATTTCTAGGTTTGGTGATGCCTATCTTCTTGCTGAAAGGACCCTAGTATGTAACATACCTGAAATTAGGTTCTGGCTCTGCTACTTACTGGCTGTTTGGCACTGGGAAAGTCATGTAACCTCTGGGCCTATTCCCTTATCTGTAAAGTCATATGACTTCTGCCTTAAAGAAAAGAAAACCTAAGCAATGGTCTCAGTTGTTAGGGTGAGCTGGAAGGGGATGTTCAAGCTTAACAGAGGTATACTGAGCCCATCATTGCCAGCAGTTTTAAACAGTCTGCTGTGAATTTCCTGCATGTCAGCTGCGGCTCCTAAATTATCACAGGGAGAGCAGCCCGTGGCTCTCAAGCTACGTAGAGGCCTGTCCCGTTTCCCTGTGTGGCCCATTAGCAAGCCGCCTCTGTCACTGACAGCAACTGATGATTGGAAAGCACTGTTGGGTTTTTCATGGGTCATCTACTTGGTTGAATAAAGAATAGCAGAATTGTAAGAATACACTACCTGTCCTCATTGTTTGCAGGTTCTATTTTGACTAACTTACCTACTCACTAAAATGTATTTGTAGCCTCAAAATCAATACTCACAGTGCTTGCCTGGTCAGTAGCAGACGTGCAGAGCAGTGGGAGTTTTGACTCGCCTGGCGGGCTTGTTCCCGGCCGAGGTTGAATGAAACACTCTTTCTTTGCCTTTCTTGTTGCAGTTCTGCTATTTAAAAAACTGTCCTTTCCATGATGTTTAGTGCCATGTTATTTGTGCTTTTTGTTTTCATGTGTTGTGCTGCGCCCCACCCTTTTTTTGTGTAATTTCATTCTTTCAAATGGCCCCTGAGGACAAAACTCAAGGACTGTCTAGTGTTCCTAAGCACAGCAAGGCCACGATGTACCTGCCTGGAAAAATACATGTTAGACAAGTTTTGTCCAGGTGTGATTAGTGCCGTTGATTCTGAGTTCATTGTTCTCGAGTCAACAGTGTACACCCAGAAAAAGGAAGAGGAAAACCACCAATTTGTAGTGTGTGATAAAGCACATGAGAAATAGCTACATTTATGGATGAGATGATGACTGATTTATAAAAAGCATTCTTGTGAGGCTGAAAGCTGAAGAAATTTAAGTAGGTCACTAAACAGAAACACATAAAACAAGATTATATATTGATCAGTTGATAAAAATGCGACAAGAAGCTCCCCAAGGAGCAGTGGTTCAGTATTAACTGATCCAGGGTTCACAGCTACTTCAGAAAATACAGCTATGACAAGTAACAGGCCTCAACTGCATTTCCCATGGAGCTCAAAGTTGTTTTTATTTCGACTGGAGATAAAAATAGGACACACATAACCTCTCTGATTGGGCTTTTAAAAGGCATAGCTCTCTTCTGCTTTATAGCCAACACCCCTCCTGCCATTACCCAAGACCAGTGCCACTAAATTTCTCTGGCCCTGGAACGTGTGTGTGTGTGTTTGGGGTGGTAAGAGTGCTTTCCCTTTGGAATCCAAGTCTTCAAATAGTATTTAACCAGACAAAATGAAATACTTCCCCTTACTTGATGGGATTTAATCCACTACAATTTTGAAAGGCATTTTCCTGTGTTCCCTTGCATTCTGAAGAGAAGTGATGACGACGACAGAAGCAGTGACAGGAAGGAGGGGGCTCTGGAGGAGCAGATAGAACGACTGCAGGAGAAAGTGGAGTCTGCTCAGAGTGAACAAAAGAACCTCTTCCTTGTCATATTTCAGGTATCTTGGTGTTTTTGTCATTAAAGTACTATGTGCACTTTTATACAAGTTAACAAACGCAAAAACTTAGAAAAGGAAATAAGGTAACTTCCAATTCTGTGTTGTTTACTCAGTGTTGTTACATGAGCACTTCTCCAGGCTTTAAAAATGGAGGTGTTTCCGTGTTAAATGGCGCTAGTTTAATTATTCCCAACTGTTGATTATCTAGATGACTGTTTCCATTCCTGGTAAACATTTTTGTTCCTAAGTTCCTCTTAACATTTCTGATTATGTCCTAAGCTAAGTTATCTAGACATTAAAGGTCTTCACATAGTACCTAAAACTCACATTATCACCACTTACCTTTCTAGACAGTATTTATTGAATTATGAAAGTTAAATACCATAAAGACAGAGTGGAACAAACAGTACCTTGGAGGTTTCTTAGTCAAAAGTCTGACTGTTTCCGAAGAACTTAACTCTCTTAACACTTTTTTACCTTTGCACCCCTTCCCAGCGGTTTATCATGATCTTGACCGAGCACTTAGTACGGTGTGAGACGGACGGGACCAGTGTGTTAACACCATGGTATAAGAACTGTATAGAGAGGCTTCAGCAGATCTTCTTACAGGTTTGTGGGCAAGTTTGATTAGGTAACATCATTATTCTCCCCACAAAGTGACTCCACCTTTTGAAATCATCAAATTTGTCAGGAGGCTATGTAATACCATTATGTCCTTTATTTTATGTACATTTGGGAAGGACCTGTTGCTCATTAGAATATTTAGACTTAAATTGGTTCTATGTCGCTCAGATTCCTAATTGCCACTCCCTTTGCTAGAAAGCCTAGCTATAATACAAAATGTGGAGGAAAATGCTCAGACAATAGTAATTACATTAACGTAATGATAATCAACGCCCACAGAAGGCTGTATTAAGGATTTGTAGGAGAGTGGCACTAATTCTTTGTATCTTAAGAAAATAAGAGCCCAAATCCTCATTTATTCTAGAAAAGTTATTAAATTAAAAGTCATATAAGGAAAAAAGTTCTTTAAGCCTTCAAATAAAAATTCTTTCTAGATTTAGTTACTGTCAGTTAAAACAGGCCTTTGTCTCTTTAGGGAACTCGAAATAATGAATATATTTCATTTCCTGACACTTTTTCAAATAGGACAGATGGGCTGTTTTTTTACAAGAGTTTAGAAAGAGAGATTTGGGGTTCTCATTTTGTGGACTGTTTAATTTTATTGTTGTTATATTCTATCCATCCCCTTTTCATTCCCCTCTGTCTGCTTCCCTACCCACCCACTCCCCCACAAAGTCAGTCCTGCTTGTTGCCCCATGTCCATGGTTCTTCCATGCTAGTTCCTTGACCATTTGTGGACTGTTTAAATTTTTTTCCTTTGCAGAGATTATGTTAATGCTCTAACCAAAAAAAAGAAAATGATTCCAAAATTTTTCTTTTTACATTTCAGGGACCATGTTTAACAGTAGCAATTGTGCTATTCCTAGTCGTTAACATAAACCACCCTCCCTTTTTAGAAAGTCTTCTTTAGGTCAGTCCCTGTCTGGGCTATTTTTAAAGTCATACTTGTGTTTTGTCTTCATTACGGGAGAGAGACCCATCCTAACCTACTCTACAGTAGTGGTAGCAGCAGGCACTGCCTTGAAGCATGAATTGTATTTCCATAGAATCTGGTTAGAACTGGATTTTTGAGAAAAGTTAATGAATATCCTTTTCCCCCTCATTTCTCTCAATTTTCTTCATGTTGGGGCTTTTCAGGGGCCTGCTATTTGTAACCACTTACTTCCCTGCACCCCTTTCCATTATTCCACACCGTGGGTGGGTGGCCTACCAAGGGGAATGTTCTGTGGAAGTGCTTATGTGCTCTTTTCTTGACCTAAACACCCACTTTTGTATCCACAGCATCACCAAATCATCCAGCAGTACATGGTGACCCTGGAGAACCTGCTCTTCACTGCTGAATTAGACCCTCATATCCTGGCTGTGTTCCAGCAGTTCTGTGCCCTGCAGGCCTAAGGGTCATTTTTTCTCCTCCTGTCAAGGTTTTTTAAAATCTTTTTTGTCTTATTTTTGATGGTTTGAATGCTTGCTTTCCTGTAGCATCCTTTCACTAAGGAAACAGAAAGAGGACGACAGTGAAGAATATGGCATTGATTACCTGAAATTGCCCCTAAAAAGCAAATACCCCTAATGACAATGTGACGATGACCATAGGATGTATTATATACATGACGCACAACTTTTCTTATGACATTTTTTTCTCCTTAAGGCACAAAAGATAACTAATTCGAGGTATGTGAACACTAGAGGTCAACCTAACAAAGTCGTATACAGAACTGATAAATTTATTACCAAGTAGCATAGCTTTTCACAGTTCATGGATAATCTAATGTGGCTAAAATAAAACTAAAAATATGTTTTTTAAACTTTGGTCTTTCATGTTCTATCATCTCAGTCTCTTTTAAAACTAGTGATTTCTTACTGAAGGTGTATGTCATTTGAAATTTTCCATTCAAAGTGGTTTTCTTAAGTGTTCTGTTTTAAGGCACTAGTGACTATTATAAAAAAAAGTGATGAGTAGCAGTTCTGAAATCTTTCTGACCATTAAAAAAAAAACTTTTAAGATTTCCAAGTGATTTATGCTACTTTTTAAATTAAACCACAACTCTGGGTGTAGAACACACATCATTACTAGTTAAGGCTCCCCAGGTGATGACAATGTGCAGGCATTTAGGAACTATACCTCAGAGGCCCTGCTCATCTCCTCCAGAAGTACCAGGTTGACTTAAACTATACTTGGAATTAGATTTAGGTCTGGGTTTTGTTTCTATGGAAGTAATTCCAGAGCCTGTTTCCTATATGGTGTTGAGACTGAACGAAGATAATGAGTGCACTGTAAAATAACAGACATGAAGGGGTTATCTGACATTTCAGATTTTTATTTTTAGACTTTTCTATTAAATCTTAGAAAAAATTTACCAGTAGATCCCCAAAACTGTTGGTGGTATTTTTTGAGTGTGTGTTCAACATAGGTATCCTTTATTCTTATTACATCATAAGCATTTTCCTTATTAACATATGAGCTTTGGTTTACCATACATTTAGTGGCTCTAGTATTTACTCAATAGATGGGAATTCCTAGGATTTTCAATTTCAATTACACTAAGGTAAGAAATACATTATTCGTAAGATTAAAGTTGCATGGCAAGTCACTAACAGAAAGGGTTACGGGTAAAACCCAGGTTCTTGGCTAAATATTTTTTTATTTATACTGTTCCTCCTCAGTCTTGCAAAGTGAGGCTAATTATACTTACTTGATCCAAATTACAGAGGAATTTTCTTGGTTCTCACTTCCTTTTTCTTGGATCCTTTTTTTTCATGTGTAATGGTTGCTTCTACCAACTGTTAATATGATTCTGTTCGATCCCAGTCTGGCAGCTAAGTCTATGAAAAACCTGAACTAGAGAGACTAAACTTCAAAGAAATAGAGTGCATGAGTAAACATTCAGCAGCTGTTTTTCCCTTGAAGGAAGATCTCACACACATACACACAAGGATGGCATACCACTATGCATCATACTGGGGCAGGGGGAATCAACATTCTATTAAATTGTACTGATGCTGTTTACTATGCTTTTGTCTAAGTGAACATACAGTATACTCTGTTTTCCTGATTCTAGATCTCCCAGGAATTACTCAGAAAGTGGTTCATATAAAGATAAGTTTGTTTTTCCTGGAGAAATATTTAATAGTGATTTGTATAACTTAAAGAACTTGCCAACCTGAATAGAATAGACCTGACTGGCATTGATACCTAGATACCATGATGGTCTTAAATTGATGAAGGCAAGAGGGAAGCGAACCATACCTCAGCCAGACAAACCTGTAACTATACTGGTCTCTATGACAATATGTGCTCATTAACAAGTGGCTATTCTATGCCAAATTCTACAGATTCATAATATTTAATCCTCATAAGAGTTCTGACAGATAAAAAACAGGCCCATGGAATAATTTACCCAAGGTCTACAGCTAGTAAGTAGAATCTGCACCTAAATCCATGTGCTCAAGGGTTCCTTATCTCCCAGTGCCGCAGTGCTGTTGTCAGCAGCCTGAACCCCTAAGTTAGTTACTCTGTTATCATCAAGTTGGAAGCTGTATATGTGTGTGTCCCAAGAAGATCTTACTGCCCATTTAGAATCAATTTTTACTGAGCTGTAATATTTAGCATAGCATATAAAAAAGTCAATACAAAATATATTAAACATTTTTCTATTGATTACTCATACAGAGAATAACTAGCAATCAAGAATAACTAGTAATCATAGTCTCAAGCCTCTTTGGTTTGACTTCTGACTTTTGCCTTTCTTTAAGTATAGTCTCCAAGAGCTGATCTAGAAAGAAAAATGAAAACATAGAAACTTCGTTTCCCTTCTATTTGTAGCAACAGGATAAACTTTATCAAAAAATAACTTGAAAATAACCAGTTTATTTGAAGTTGAATTTGATTTGGTCAAAAATAATAATGATGCATAAACCCTGTAATCAAACATACTGGATCAAACCCTCTTGCTGGCTATAACTCCCTTATAATCCTTTTGAGACAGCAAACTGACGCAGATTCTGGGCTGACAGCAGCAGGCCGTAGGTTATCGTCTGAAGCACTGAAGCTAGCTGCCTTCCCTCCCAGGATTAAGTTTGAGCACCTGTAAGGCACTTAGTGTAGAGCTTACCTGGCACATAGCACCAGTAAAGGTTAGAAATTGATGATAAACTTGTATTACTGCTTTTCCATTTTAATCCAGATTTGAAATGGGCTATCTAGTGACTAATATTAGGGCCTAGAAGTAAACCCTACAGATACAGAAAACATGATCAGACTCCCACAACTCATCGTGTTCATTCCTGCGGTTTGTCAAGACTTGTTCTGGCAGTAGCTCCCTGACTTGGAGGCAGATAATCTGGAAGTCCTAACCCAGCCTCAGGTGAGGGTCAACCACCATCCCTTTTTTTCCCCCTTGGGATAAGAATCCAGTTGAACCAACTTTTGCCTTTACTAGAAGCAAATCTAAGGTTTGCCTCGGTTTCTTATTTCTCATTTAGCTCCCATCTAACACTTTTAAACCTACAGTATCACTCAGCTCCCATCCCTGTTCCAGAAAAAATGGTCACATACCCAACATCTGTTTACAACCAGATCTCTTAAGCTTAAATGAAACTTAACTCTTAGGACATAACATACATACATATTAATGAAGCATTATTTATACAAGTGTTTCATTCACCTGTACAGACTTTTTGGTGAATTTTGAACAACTAATCTAAATTTATCTAAACCTAAAACTCTAAGATAGATCACAACTAAAAATCACATTTTCTCATACGTCAGTTCATGGCCACACACAGTACAACTCTTGCGGTACATGTCATCTTCTAGATTTTCTTCTGGTCCGTACTCATGCTGGTGAGTAACCATTTCCCTTTTCCATACACTGCTTCTTACTGCTCGCCGTAATTCTAAGGGGGGGGGGAAATAGATTTTATTGGTGCTACCCAGCTGAAATCCATCAGGTGTGTATATACATGTTAAAACCAAATATGGTTTACTTGAATGTCAACAAATCAATATGGACTATATAAACTTACCTCACCAGGCTGGCCTATGAAATCTTTTATGCCATTGTTGGAGTAGTATGAAATGGGAGATTCAAAAATGGAGTGTAGGTTAGAGAGATAGCAGAACAAATTAAGATGAGTAAAAGAATTTGCTCAAACAACTGACTATGGAATACATGATGCCACAGCAGGAAAGGGGAGTCAGCTGGGATGACTGAGGACAAGGAGCATTTTAAGTTCCGTATAAGTCAGCAGCTGCTTCTTTAAGAGGCATGTCAAGATTTGCAAGAAAATAAGAAATCCAAGTCTGGCACTGCGCTAATGTTTCATCTCAGAAAAACTGGGCATGCAACTAGGCTATCTTCTTTATCCTATAAAATTGCTAATAATTATTGCAAAGTATAATCTAAACAGAATCATAAACGATTAAAAGCTAGAAAGAACCAGAGTTTTGATTTTCATCTTATTTTGCATGTAGGGAAACTGAGCAAAGATAGCATGTACACCTTAGTCATTTGTTCCAATGTTTACAACTGTTTCCACTTGGAAATTAAGCTAGTAAATTCCTAGTTTCTAGTTCAATGAACAAAAAGTAGCAGTAATTTAGTTTTTCTGTTCTGACCAATGATCCTTCTTAAGGGATGGTATGATAGTTATCTTTTATATCAACTATTAAGCAACATACACCAAGTGCTCTAAGCACTTCATAAAATACATTTAATCCTCACAATCCTTTGAAATTAGTACAACGATCATCCCAGGAAACTAAGGCACAAAGAAGTTAGATAACTTATGCCGTAGGTCGAACAGCTGGTCCAGCTTCAGATCCATGTTCTTAACCACGAAGCTCTCCTGCCCTTTCACATCTCCACGACGAAAGCACTTCATCTGAGATGACTACTATCAAGCTTCAACATGCACACCTCAAGATAGTTTATAAATTAGGAAAAAAAAAATGTCCAAACTCTAATCTTTATTTCCTCTACTCATATTCTGAAGAACCCTAATTTTTCTAGACATCCCTAATGACCTATTTTTACTATTTTTATAAGTGAATGAATGAATTGATATACTAACCAGGACTCCACAGGTACCTCATGGTGTCAGATTGACAGGAAAGTGTCTCCTGTTTGAATTCCAATACCTACTTTTTCTACTTGGTTCTAAAGGTATCCTGGCCACTTTTTCTTTACTGCCCCACTGAGACAATCTCTCAAACTATGACTGCATCCCAGTTGCTGCTAAGATAACCTCTGCCTAATTTGAGCATTATGTGAACTTAGCTAGAGAAGAAAATTAACACTAAAAGTACACTCAAAAACAATCTATCTCACTAGTCATATCTTTAATATTTACTAGATATTTCTGGAAAAATGTGCTCAAGAGCAAGAGAGTACTAAAAACTGGTGTTTGTTATTTTCTTGCCCTTATTTTCTTTCTTGAACAATCCACTCTTAAAGCCATGTCTAAATGGAACAGGAAAGCAGGTGACTGTGGTAAAGTAGGGGAGCCCACAGAAGGGGACTCTCCCTACAGAGGAGGCAACAACAGGGATGGGAAATTAATCAATTGACTATATTAAGGATAATGGGGATCAGGTTTCTCACTGTCAGAAAAGAAAGTTACAAATAAGGGAGAGATACAGAATGAACCCTCAAGTTTTTAACTGAATGGGGTTCATCAGTATGAAATAAAGGTTTCAATTCATACATATATATATATCTATCTATATCTGTGTGTGTGTGTATGTGGGCAAACAAAAATGTAATAAATATACATGTGTTCTGTGTAGAAAGCAGAAAGGAATGCTCAGTGTATGCTGAAGACATGTCAAAAGGACACAGGAGCTGGTCCAGAGATGCTCTCTGCACACCAAAGTAAGAATAGAAATGTATCAGAATAGGAATTAATGAATCCATACCAGTAATAAGCAAAATGGGGAAAGGATGCTGAAAAATACTGGCTTCTAACTGGTTAAATGCAGAAGGAGTGCTGAAGTTAGAAAACTTTTGTACCCATCATACTTAAGACTGGTTCAAGAAAGAACCATCCATGGATGGACACTAAATTCTAGGGGAAGTGTTCAGGAAAAGCACGGTACTTGCAAGATCTCACAGTTGGGTTTTTTTTTCCTTATGAAAAGTAAATATTAATATTACCATTGAGGACAGATGGGCATCATATGCCTCTAGATGTAATGCCCCAAGACACATCATTTATGTGCTATCCCTAAAATGCATAATCCAAATTTCATCATCAGAATAAGGCAGAAAAGCCCCAAATGAAAAACATTATTTCTAAAAAGTCAGGGCAGGGGAAAGGAAGAGATGTTTTCAAAAAGAAAAAAAAACTGAGACTGTGAAAAGAATCTATAATAAATTTAGAAAGACATGGTACCTAAAGCCAACACCTGATCCTAGACTGGATCCTATACTAGAAGGAAAAATACAGGGTGGGTGGGGGGACAGAGGGGAGCAAAAAAGGGATGGATGTAACACAACAACAATAAAATTTAAAAAAAAAAAAAAAAAAAGAAAAATACAGGACATAATTGGGTCAGCTAACAAAACTAGTGTATGGATGACAGATTGGATAAAAATATCAACATTATACTTCGATTTTGTAAGAGGACATCCCTATTTTTACAAATAACTGTAGATGTATGCAACCTGCTCTGAGAGGGTACAGGGGAAAAAGGTGTGTGGAGATAGAGAACCTGAATGAAATAAATGGCATGATGTGTTAAGAGGTAAATCTGGGTAAAGGACGTAAGAGTTCTTTGTACTATCTTGCAATTTTATGTAAGTTTGAAATTATTTACAAATAACAAAGATTGGCGCTAGCTTGAATGGGACTACACACTGATTTGAGAATAAGGATCCATGTATCCAAAAGGTATTAAAAAAGCTCTTACCATAAGAAGCCAAATATTAAAATTATAAGAACAACAAAAAATAGAAAATCAGCATTTATATCTACCCTAATAATACATAATAACTCACTCAGGCAAAAATCATCCCTGTGCACAAAAACCACTGAGTGAAACTTAAGGAATTCACATAATGTCAAAAGTCACCCACAGGGAGAGTCCCTTCATAACAAGACATCTGGCAGACACTGTCCTAGCCAAGCAAACTTGCTCACTTAAAGGGGAACGAGTTAGTATGTGTCTCCCAGTGTGACGCACTTCACAGCATATCACCTGGGAAGCATTCCTACTAAAAATGCTCAACCCCAACCTAACTATAAGGAAACAAGCTGCAAATAAAACCAAACGAGACACTGCACAAAACAGGTGGTCTAGGCTCCTAAGAGGGGCCTCTATCAATTTACTGTTGTACTTCACAAGGAGAGCGCAGCGTTTTCTCACAGCAGCAGGATGGAAGGTTCGCTCGCTCTTTCTATCGAAGAATTGTTCTAGAGGGCATGGTGAGACCACAAAGAGCAATTTTTATGTGTGTTGTGCAATATAATAATAAAATCATCAACTCTTTTAAATTAAAAAATGTCAGTATCATGAAAGATAAAAAGGTTGAGAAACTAAGACTATATAGATAGGCATCCTCCTCGAATGGCCCATGGATCAAACAACTAAAAAGCTGGTAAAGACATTGGAACAACTAGGGAAAGCTACATGTACTAGATATTAATGTTCAATTTATTGAGTATGATCATGTCTGAGTTATGAACAAGAATGTCCTTGTTTTTAGAATAACATGCAGACATTAAATAAGAATCACAGTATCTATAAATAACTCTCAAATAGTTGAGCAAAACAGAGCTGTATATGTGTGAATGAGAAAAAGTATACAATTCCCAGTCAGGGCACATACCCAGGTTGCAAGCCAGGTCTCCAGCCAGGTCCCCAGCTGGAGACAGATGAAAGGCAACCATACATTGATCTTGATCTCTCTCTCTCTCTCTCTCTCTCCCCCTCTTCCCCTCTCTCTAAAAATAATGAATAAAATCTTTAAATATATATATCGTATATATATATGGCAAACTCAAAACCAGGCAAAATGAAATTATATTTCAAGATCAATCAACACATTTTTCACATTATTTAAGTAACTCAAGCCTTTGGAAAGTGGAGGTGGACTGCCGACTGCTGAAGATGAGAGGAGGCAGAAAGGTCAGAGACTTGAGAAGTGGGGAAAGAGTGACAGGACCTGGAGCTGAGGAAACCGTGGAGGGGCTGGGCGGGGACCACCCTGGTGGCACTGGATACCTAACTGAAGCTGGAGAAGAACTGGTTTACCTTGTCACAGCCTTAGTCCCACTGGCTTAGAATTTCGTAACACAGAAGCTGTGAACTGACTACCTCACCTGGAAGTTTATTAAAAGGCATAAAATATTCATTCTTGCTACTTACACTTTTTTACCCAAGTATGTTTTCCTTTAAATCCTTGTTTCAATGAAAAAATTATGTTCTACTACTCTAAATATATATATTTTATTTGGCTTAATATCTTACTTTTGCAAAGAGGCAGCCTGTATTCAAAGAAGCTGAATGCTACTTGTGAGGTCAGTTTACAGGAAAACTAGCTGAGAGAGTTTTTAAATACTTACTGGGGCAGCAGAAGTTGTAACATCGAGTGCCCCTTACTAACTGGAGAAAAAAATCACCAGGAAATAACCAAACAGCATAAGAAGCTTTGATCTCATTTTGTCCTCCATAAACTGAAGCAGCATAACAGTCCTGCACACTCCTGAGAAGCCTGAAACAGTCATTAATCAAATATAACCACAGGCCCAACATATAAACTGTCCACAAACTTAAAAGGGACCCCCAAATGGATTTCCTTACCTCTTTTGGGGGGAAGTCCATAGCAACAAATAGTGAAGATTAAATGTTCTTTAGAAGGCTAAGCTCTGCCAGTACTAAGTAAGAGGAAGCTGAGTGTAACTTTAAAGAAAAGTTTTACTTCTGCCTTATTTGTGGAAAGGAGGCACGCAGACCCGAAATGTTCTGTGTATTTGCACCCAGTATCAAGGCCAACACATGCTGCATGTTAAAACATCCTCTTAAACTGAGGAGCAGTGAAGCCATCGTTTCTACTTCCACCTCCTTGGATCTGAGCTCTACAACAATTTGAATTTGCTGACAAAATTTTCTTGTCTTTCACCTTATCTACTTACATATATATATATATATATATATTAAACTGCTTGTAATTTTATTCTGTAAGATCAATTCTTTCTCAAAACTACTTAAGTAGATCATATTCTAAAAGCAGGTAAATGTAATCTCTTACCTTTCCATAAAGAAGTAAACTTTGTATCAGCTTCTTTGTGGACCGTAATCAGAAGACCAAGAGAACACCAGGTTCCAATTTCTTTTCAACTAAAACACTTTTAGACTTGCTTCTATTCCTCTCTGTTCTGAGCCTTCTGAGCCAACTGCATATTAAGCTCCTCGTTCCTAATCTCTACCGTGTCTACTCCACTCCCAGCCCTTTGTGGCCTAGTCAGGAGGACAGGAACATATCCACCGACCTCTAAAGCAAATCAACAAGAAGAAGCCACAATTAAAGAAGGCATCACATTGACCTCTGCACATCAAATACCAGAAGACAATGGAGTAATGTTCATATAACAGAAAGAACTTAGGTTTTCATTTGCAAAAGAAACAACATTCTTAAGATTTGTAGGGACTTGGAACATTTTCCTCAAGAAACTGATTCTTTCAACAAGAAATTAACTGAATTAAAGAAACCAGCCCTAAGAGAATGAGAAAATTTGGGAAAAATTCAAACTCAGGAAAATACATACTAAGTTTATCTGGTAATTAAGAGCAATTTAATGAGAAAAATGGCCAATTACATATTTTTTAAATATGAAAATTGTGTAAAGCTTAAATGTTCTAGTCCTACTAATATTTAATTACCTTAATAGAATTTTTATAGGAAAAAACATAACAAAATGACAAAGATGTCATGATCTTCTATTGTTCATCAAATTACAAAAATTTAGTCACCCTTAGATGACATCTTGACCAAACTACAGAAATAGTACCTGGGAAAAAAGCCCTCCTTTAAAAATATTTCATCACCTGGCAGGTATAACTTTCTAATTTCTTTATCCGTACAATTTTGCCTGCACTAAAATACTATCAGGAGAGGAAGGAATTAAGGTGAGTCAGATAACTGGGGTTAACAAAAACCCTAGGCTAATATGTAATTGGTTTCTAAATATGCCCTTAAGATGCCTTTTGTTACTTTATCCTTCAAGGCTCTCCTTGATGTTGGAAGAAAGAAAGGGCTAGGATAGAACGTAGAAAAGATCAAAAGAAGTCTTTCCAAATCCTCTCAATTAGTCCTTGCAGGTATTTTTGAAGACTGTGGTACAGCAGGGGCTAATTTAGGGAAGATTCTTCAGTGCAATGCTCTTATCTGGCACAGTTTGCTATGAGAAGCTCTACAAAGCCATAAATAATCTCCGATTCTGGAGTTGACATTTCAAGTTAACTACAATAATCTCTATATAGATGTACATAAGGATGTTTATAATGGGATTATTTGTACTGATAAACTTACAAACTTCATAAATGTCCAACAGTGCTTCTATTTTTATAAAATACCTTTAAAGTGTTTATGCATTGAAAATAACTGGGAAAGCAGACATTAAAACATTACTAATGGTTGCCTCAGGGTAGCAGAATCACGGGATAGTTCTTCATAGTTACCTTACTTTTCTGCACTGCAAATGAATTACTCCTGTAATAAAAGTGTGTGTGTGGAGGGGGGAATCCCCTCACAATAAGAAGAAACAAGGCAGCTTACTTTTGGGGGTTTTTTTTCGCCTTTTTTTCTCTGCTTTTAAGACATCTGAGCTATCTCTATTCATCCTCCTAATAAACCTCTTCTAAAATTCTAAAAACATAAGCAAAGTCACTATGGCTAAGATTCATTTTAAATGGATCAATTCAGTAAACGTATTATCCTCTATACACATAAAATACACACTATCTAGAGTTACTTTTACACCGCATGGGGACTCTACAAATACTGGATGAAAAACATGCCTGGTTTTTAAGACTTTAGGGTGATAAAGCCAAAAAGTGCTCTCTATTCTGTAGTACCCTGTGCTCTAAGCATCACACTTTTTAAGTTTACTGGTCTTTCTCTTCTGAGAAACTGTGTCTCCAGCATTTATGTTAACAAAGTGCCTGGAACACAGATGACACTTTAAGTATTATAGTCATTGATGGATGGAGGGAGGGAGAAGGGGAGAAGGGGTGGATGAAGACCTATGCATATATACACGGACAGAGGTAGATGGACAACAGAATGGACAGTCCTGTGGACAGACAGGTGTGTGGACAGAGGAATGAGTGTTCCAATGCAGACTTTCAGTCTTGAAAGCCTGGCTCCAGTCCCAACACCCTAATAGTTACATAACACGTCACTCTACCTAAGTTTTTTATTCATATATAAAATAAAAAAGTGATTCGACTAGCTGATATTGAAAGGTTCCTTCTACCTGCTAAATTATGTAAGACTTAGCCATGATTGTTTTCATTTTAAGCAATTAGAGGATTGTTGGTGGATATCTTAACTCTCTATAATCCTATTGGCCATATTTAAGATTGAGCAGATGCCAAATCTTTGACCCGGGATCCATCCCTGATCCTGTCTAAAACAAGATTCCCATGACTCTGAGGGCTCACATGCTTTTTTAGAATTGCACTTCTAAAAAAGTGAGCTTTGGATTCAGCCTCAAACACCAACCCACTGAAGGCAAGCTTTAAGGTTTTTTTCTTTAATGTATGTATGACAAAACATATTCCAATCTACTGATGACATTACACCTTTAAACAGGAAGAACTTAGCTAAAGGCTTTTGGCAAAGCAGTAAACATGGTCCTTTATGATATAAATGTAGCCACCTACCTTTTACTTTTTTATCAAACTTCTTCTGTTTCATTTTTTCTCGGTTTTTCTGTCGAACTTCCTTTGCTTCTTCTAATGCTTCCTGACTACCCCAAACTTCAAGAGCCCTCTTCACAATCTGTAACACAGAATCCACATCCAAATTAGTTGGGATTCAGGGTTTTAAATTATAAATTTGTAATTTATTAAACCCACAGGCACCAAAGAATAATCTGACTCAAGTAGAATTTTATAAATATTTGAAATGTAAAATGTTTTAAATACTGGTAAGAAACAACTCTATTAACATCTCTAAACCTAGGAGGCCCTCAGTAAATGAATACTGACCTCGATTATACTCTAAATAGAAAAGCTGTCCTCTGACTGTAATTGTCTCTGACTCACTCTGCCTTTCCACTGGCATCAACATACCTCATGAGTAAAGCTAAGTCAGTGGTTCTGCTGAGTTTTGGCAAGATCACTCACCAAAATTTACTTATTAGTCATACCAGGTTAAGTATGAGGTAATCTCAAAAAATCTCCCACCACAGAAAATCAATCAGTACTACTCTTCTCCTCCTGAATCAATAATAGTTTCCATCTACTTGACTAACTTCTGATCTTCAGAATATGCCTTTTTAAAACCCTGGTAGCTGAATGACCTAAAAAGTCTTTATTCTAGTTTTAAAGCTTTGGATTATATACCTTTACTCTTTATAAAATTTATACTTAGGAGAATATACACACTAAGAATTATGCTTAGGATATCTCTCACAATATGTTAAGGGGAGTAAAATATCAATCAGTATAGCCAAACTCAAATTTCTTAACATAATAAATTCAATAGTTCTTTCAATAGTTCTAAAACATCACATTTTCTATAGTTTAACCCTCTGAAAATGCTGCATCACCAAGGCGCTTAACAGTACTTTAACAATTCTGAGACAAAAGTGATTCAGAAGAATTACTCTTAATGTAAAGGAGTTTAGGAATACCTTAACAAATCTGTTGTACTTGCATTTTCTTCTCTATGTATACACAAGCATGATACATAGCAAAAAAAGGGATAGTAAGTCAAATGGCACTACTTCAGTAAGTATAAAACAAAACCAAGTGGTAAGGAAGAATTGGATCAGTGTAATGAGCCCTTTTTCACTTTTAATGGTACATAAAATAATGGTGAATCTTCTGATTAATAGTGTCTTGTGTTTAATGAAATTCAGTATGTTTGGTTTTACATGTGGCTTCTCAATTTTATTTAAAGATACTAGAATTTTGTAGTATGTTCCAAGTCAAACTGCTCTGAAGCAATGCCTGCCAGTATTTTTTATGTAAATGCACGAAAAAGATATTACAGTATTTGTACCATTCTGGGGTACGTACAGCAAGCTGATTAGGACTGAAAGTACCCAGCCTGGACACTACAGCAGCCCCAGGTGCTAAGACTGTTAAATATCTTGGCACACCTATAATACAACAGCAGCAAGAGGAGGTGACAAGGTCTGCCCTGGGCTGTACTAGAGTCCGTGGACACCTGATTGGGTTTCACACGAGTACTTCCCAGTGGAGTTAGCGATTTTGTAAGTGATTGTGAAATTCCTGAAGTTTTAAAGGATTTCTGTGGGGGGCCAGGGGAGAAACAGGAAGTGGGGGGCCGAAAACAGGGTCTGACTCTTACTCCAAGCATTAGTTTCCCAGCTGTGCACCTAACATTACTCAGTGGTGATACATTTGCTCCAAAGTGCTGCAGCGAAAAGCAAAATATGGAAACCTGTTATTGTCATGAATGACTGATTCATATGCAAACCAACAAATTGCCAAGAAGCTTTTCAACTCTCTGTGAGCAAAAACTAAACTAATTAGAACTAGTTTCTTGTTAAACTTCACTTGTCCCAGGATTTAAAAAAATTGAATATAACTTATCAGAGACCTGTAATTTTAAGTAGAGTTTCATATCACCCCATTGTGAATGATGAGGATTCTTCTTCACAATGAATTTAAGAGGTGGTTCTCTTTTTTCTAAATCACAGTCTTTCAGAAGATATTCTTGTTTTGCTTCTGTTTTAGTTATAAGTTTGTGTTTATCATCAGCATCTCTGAAAGCAAATTAAGTTCATTATATAAGTTATTTATTTAAAATAAACCAAGTTTCCCAATAGCCCAACAACCTCAGGGTATGCAAGCCAAAGGAACGTATAAAATACTTTTCCTGCAGCTCTCAGGATCAAATTAGCAGCATAAAAATTCTAACAGAAAAATGCTTTATCTTTTTCATACTCTGAGAAGCTATGTTAGCAACAAATCCATATTATTTAACATGTTAAGAATGTCTTTTCTACTTAAAGTTCCTCTTTCCACAAAGGATCTGAATTAACTCATGAGTACAACAAATATTAATGAGGACTAAGATTCAATAAGCAAGAAAATATAAATTAAAGCATTAAGTTGGGATGGGCAGGTTATAAGGAATATAAGTATGCAAAGTTCAACTGCCTCCACACAGTTAAGTTTCTAGTTGGCTCTGAGCTTTTCAAAATCAAGGTAAAAATGGAGTCAATTATATAGTTCTTCTCATTCATTTGTTCTCTAGCTACATGTCCAGTGTTGTTTGAGGCATAAGAATACAGCAAAGAATTTTTTTTTAAAGCCTTGTTTTCATGAAACTTACATTCTAGTAAAGGCAAAGACAGTCAATAAGCAAACATAATGACATAAAGTGCTATGAAGGAATATAAAAAGAGTAAAGGAATAGAAATTTTCAGATTGGGTAATCTGAGAAAGTCACTAATACAAGGACTTTGAACAGGGCCCTTAAGAAGTTAGAGAAGCAGCCCTGGCTGGTGGCACAGTGGATAAGGCACTAGCCTGTGAACCCAAAGGTTGCTGGTTCGATTCCCAGCCAGGGCACATAACCAGGTTGCAAGCCAGGTCTCCAGCCAGGTCTCCAGCCAGGTCTGTAGCTGGAGGCAGGTGAAAGGCAACCATACATTGATGTCGCTCTCTCTGCCTCTTGCTCTTCCCCTCTCTCTAAAAAATAACAAATATCTTTAAAACACAAAAAAAGTCAGAGAAGCTTCTGGACAGCTAGAGAAAGAACATTCCTAGCAGACAGAAGAGCAAATGCAAAGGTTCTAGGACAGGAAAGTGTTTTGCAACTGGCCAGCAAGGGGGCTACTGTGGCTAGAAAGCTTCCAGTAAGTGATGATGAAAAACTCTAAAGAAAGACAAAGTCAAAGATAAGCAGTGGCCTTGTAATCAATGAAGAAGACAATTCTATTCTAAATGGATTCGAAACCATTAATGAGTTTTGATAAAGTGTGGAGAAGTAGGGGGGAGAGACCAGTTAAAAGATTGCTACTGTGGTGGTCCCAGCAAGAGCTGATGATGGCTCAGCCTAAGGCAGTAGCGTGAGAGAAGGTGAGAATATGGTTTGAACACAGAAACAAATGGATTCGGAATTAAACACAGGACAGCAGAGAAACAGCCAATGAATGAAGTTGGCCTTCACTGAAGTAATAAACACTGAAGAGGAGGCATAGCTTGGGGAGCGGGGAAAAAAAACTGCAAATACCAGGGGACAGAGGGGAGCAAAAAAGGGATGGATGTAATACAACAACAATAAAATTTTTAAAAAAATTAAAAAAAAAAACCTGCAAATACCTTTAAGCTAAATACTTTGAAAGTATTAACTAACGGTAATGGGACAGGTAAACTATATTGCACTAAAATAATCTTGGAAGATGGTGAAAGGAAATAGACTGGAGGACTGTGTTCCTGATTATGTTTAAATTTTAAAAGTGTGTATACTTTTTAGACTACCACACAACTTTTTTTAAGTTACTAAACCAGTTGCTCTCCTTTTCTCATGAAAGTAAGATTTTATGTACTAATTCAGTTTCCAAAAGCTATCTACACTTTAAGGAGAGTGGTAACACTGTGGACTTTAACCATTGTGTGCATGAATGACACTGTCTTGGGAATAGTTTATCATTTTTAATCCTGATGGGTGCCAGGACATTGCCAGTCACCCGTGTGATCATGAAACCAAAAACATCTCCATTCTGTCTATCTTCCAAGGATTTTACTCAGCCAAACTCAGCAGTGATGCTGAAAAGGCAGGCCCTCTAGGCAGGTGTGGAGCTGATCTAGGGCTGTAGGTATAACGGAAGTGGGAATAGGGAACAGACAAGAGGGCCAAGATTCCAAGATAGGATCTTAAGGTGTTAAAGACACCAATGAGGTAAAGAGTGGGGAACAGGAGAACTATGTGAAGTAAGGAGGATAATTCTAGGTTAATATAAAAAGATAAAGACTAAGAGAAGAAAAAGAATGACAGGAGAATGAGATTTTTTCCTCATCTATCTTCTTCTCTAACTGTTTAGGAGAGTAAAATAATGAACGGAAGGAAGTATTCTAAGAGTACAGGGAGAGTGGCTGCACAGGATTCCCTTTCATTAACAACCCCAATCTTCTGAGATATGGGGGATCCTTAAGGAAAGGTTAGGAACCTGCTGAGAGATGGTTAAAGCCCCCAAGGCCAGCAGAAAGACAAAAAACGCCACCTATGGCAGGACCTGGGGCATTTCTATCTATGTGACATATCCTATCTTTGATAAGCACAGGTTTCCTGTATTTCTTTAGCAAAATGGAAACCACAGAAATGTTAGGAAACTCCCCAAATAATTATAATCACTAAAATAATATTAAATTTAAATGGATTGAATTGTTTTACCCTAAGCCTATATTTATGTAAACATTAAACTTTAGCAATTGAGAACAATGTCAAATAAAATAAGTACCTGCAGTTATCACAGGTTGGCAAATCAAAGTGGTTCATAAGGTAAGAATCCATAAATTCTCTATTACATTCTTCACATATTGTGTAATCAAATTCCATAACAGGTCCTAAAGAAAAGATTAATTAAGTTTCCTTTTTGGTGTGACTAGAATAATACATTTTCCTCTACTAATAGAGTAAATTGCTTCCTCTTTATCTGTCTCAACCACTAGACTACAAACTTCTTAAGGGGAGGGATTATATTTAGCAATGCATCCTTGACCCCTGGCACAAAAACTACTCTAAGAAGAAAAGCAGATATATATATATATATATATAGATATATAGATATATAGATATATAGATAGATAGATATAGATATATATAGATATATAGATATATTTTTTTTTTAATGGACTAAAAAAATTATTTATTGAGGGCAAGAGGATGCAAGCAATATAAAAATCAAAAGCTTATCTGGCTTTAATTAGCTTTTCTTTCTCTTGTCAAACGAGGGTGGGATTTTATTTGTACATTTTCTAAGAGTCCCAATCTGCTCATGAAATCCATATACAGGGGGCAGCTGTGGGGCAGATTAAGTGAACCACTGGGAGAATTTGACCAGGGAGGAAGTAGCTGCTCATCTGCCTACTTCTTTCCTTTCTGCTTCATGTGTACTACAAAGTAGTCGTTGCAAGCGATGGTGAGCCCAGCAATTAGCAAAAAGCTCTGGAAGCAGGCCCTGCTCTGCCATCTCAGCACTGGTCCAGGTCCTTCATTATTTTGTCTACGGCCAGAAGGTCTTTTAGATTTTCCAGAAATCCAAGGAACTTTTTTTCCATGAGTATTCTCAGGTCTTCTTTTGTTAAGTAGCCTTTATCCCCAGCAAATTTGTGAAACGTGAACATCATGGTTTCCATTGCGTGTTCCATTTGAGAAGGCATTTTGGTGAGGTCTTGGCTGGAGGCACAGCAGGATCACTAGGCGGGCTGGGATGTGCCGCCAGTGAGGAGAGCGCCTCGGGCTGGGAGCCTTAGTAAGTGGGGGTTGGGGGAGGCAGGAGGAGCTTCAAGACAGATTTTTTTTTTTTAATTTTATTGTTGTTGTATTATATCCATCCCCTTTTCGCTCCCCTCTGTCCCCCTCCCCACCCACCCATTCCCCCCAAAGTCAATCCCACCTGTTGTCCTTGTCCATGGTTCCTTTATACTAGGTTCTTGTCTAAGCTGCTCCCTTTCCTTGCCTCTGCCTCATCCCTGCCCCCAACAACCCCGTTCCCCCTGACCACTGAAGGCCTATTCACTGTATTCATATACTTGGTTCTGTTTTGCTTGTTGTTAATTTTGCTCATTATTGTCCCGTAGTGGGTGAGATCATATGGTATTTGTCCTTCACTGACTGGCTTATTTCACTAAGCATAATACTCTCCAGTTCCATCCATGTTGTTGCTTCTTTCTTTCTGCTATATAGAATTCCATTGTGTAAATGTACCAACGTTTTTTGATCCAATCATCCACTGATGGGCACTTAGGCTGTTTCCAGCACTTGGCTATTGTAAATAGTGCTGCTATGAACATAGGTATACATAGGTTCTTATGAATTGGTGTTTCAGGATTCTTTGGGTATAGTACAAGCAGTGGAAGCGCTGGATCAAAAGGCAGTTCCATTTTTAGTTTTTTAAGGAAACCCCATACTGTTTTCCACAGTGGCTACACCAATCTACATTCCCACCAACAGTGCACCAGGGTTCCCTTTGCCCCACATCCTCACCAACACCTGTTGTTTGTTGATTTGTTGATGATTGCCATTCTGACAGGTGTGAGGTGGTATCTTATATGTGGTTTTAATTTGCATCTCTCTGATGACTAGTGATGTTGAGCATTCTTTCATACACCTCTGGGCCCTTTGTATATCTTCCTCAGTGAGTTGTCTGTTCAGGTCCTTTGCCCATTTTTTAATTGGGCCGTCTGTCTCCCTGGTGTTGAGTCGCATTAGTTCTTTATATATTTTGGAGATCAAACCCTTGTCTGAGGTATCATTGGCAATTATGTTTTCCCATACAGTTGGTTCCCTTTGAATTTTGCTGGTATTTTCTTTAGCTGAACAGAAACTTTTCAATTTGATATAGTCCCATTTGTTGATTTGTTCTTTGATTTCCTTTGCCCTTGGTGAAGTATCAGTAAACATATTTCTGCGTAGGATATCCAAAAGTTTACTGCCTGTATTTTTCTCCAGGACCTTTATGGTGGCACTGCTTATGTTTAAATCCTTTATCCATCTTGAGTTTATTCTGGTGTATGGTATAAGTTGGTGGTCTAGTTTTATCTTTTTGCATGTTGCTGTCTAGTTCTCCCAACACCATTTGTTGAAGAGACTGTTTTTACTCCATTTGATGTTCCTTCCCCCTTTGTCAAATATTAGTTGACCATAGAGTCCTGGGTTAATTTCTGGGCTCTCTAATTCTGTTCCATTGATCTATATGTCTATTCTTATGCCAGTACTAGGCTGTTTTGATGACAGTGGCCTTGTAGTATTGTTTGAAGTCCAGTATTGTGATTCCTCCTACTTTGTTCTTCTTTCTCAAGAATGCTGTGGCTATTCATGGGCATTTTTGGCTCCATATAAATTTTTGAAGTACCTTTTCTATTTCTATGAAGACATATTTTTAAAGGCTTCAAATGCCTAGCTAAGGATCTTTATCCTAGTTCAAGTCTCAGCTTCTGAAAACAATAGGCACACAAAAGAGAACAGGACTACTACCTACTTTGATAAATACATAACACTTTAGTACTGCAGCTAAAACTTGAATAGTTTTTTGTTTTTCTGTTTTGTTTTGTTTTTTAAAGATTTTATTTATTATTTTCAGAAAGAGGAGAAGGGAGAGAGGCAGAGAGGGAGAGAGACATCAATGTATGGTTGCCTTTCACCTGCCTCCAGCTGAGGACCTGGCTGGAGACCTGGCTTGCAACCTGGTTATGTGCCCTGGCTGGGAATCAAACCAGTGACCTTTGGGTTCACAGGCCAGCGCCTATCCACTAAGCCATCAGCCAGGGCTTGAATAGTTTTTTCAAGCTGTTACATATACCATTAGGTATCAAGCTTAGGATAAAATAAAATTTTACTTTTGTCAAAGGGTGTGAAAGTATCACCACCCAGAGGATATATGGTTAAATATATATAAATGATTTACCAAAACTTCAACCTCAGATGATATAGTTTTGTTTTTTTTTAATGCCAGGGCTCTTTGTCTCATACTTTGTAAACTGCTTTTTTTCTCCAAACGTAAAAGAGTGTCCTAAATTTTATCTCTTGGGTTCTAGCCTCTCATTTCAGCCTAACCAGGTAATTTTGAGGACTTAATCAGTCAATATATTGGCTGTCTCCTTCCTTTATTAAAAAATAGAGTATGTCAACCCGAAGTACAACAGGTCCTCAAATAACATTTTGTTCTATGTCATTTCATTGTAACGTTGATGAAATGCCAGAGGAACATAACTGTTGCTTATAGCAGTTAACCTATGGTAAAACTGGTTTTGTTTTACATCGTTTTGCTTAAAGTCACAGACCTGTCAATGGTGTTAAATGAGGACTTATTATCCACAAAACACAAGTTAAATTAGTCACTGCCAAACCTGTTTAATTTTTAACCTACTAGTAAAATTTTATTATTCTCATAAAGCTAACCTGCTCATTGCCTAACTTATTTAACATCAATCTGCAAAGACTTATGTTATGCATGTTACTCAGAATGGCCAACCTAGATACCTATTTGCTGAAAATACATTTTACCTGGCTGATGAACAACTTTTCCAATTGTATGTTCTTTTTCTTCTTCCTCTTCCAGAATGAAGCCTCCTCCTGTGTCAATTATCTTTGGGGCTGCTTTTACATTAGCCTTGCCTACAAAAGGTAAGTAAAAGTAGTCAACAGTTGAACCAGGGAAGCCCATATGTTCCCTTGTGCATAAACAGAAACTTTCCTTAAATTCAATACATATCAAACAAGACAAGGAATGTCCACAATTACCACTGCTATTCAACATGATACTAAATAAAGGTCTCAGGTAGTACAATATGGTAAGAAAACAAAACTGGCATAAAAGTTGGAAAGACATAAAACAGTCTTTATCAACAGATGATTTATGTATGCAGAGTATCTTTAGGAATCTAAAGTTAGAATTTTAAAATAACACCTAGGAAGAGATGTGTAAAAACTTTACACTGAAATACCACTAAGAGAAATCAAAGGCCTAAATAAGTGGAAAACTATACCATGTACGGATTGGAAGCCTCAATATTATAAAGATCTCAATTCTCCCCAAATCTGTCTATTCAGTGTGATCCCAGTCAAAACCCCAACAGTTGTGTGTGGGGGATGGGAGGCTGAGGTAGAAGCTGCCAAGCTGACTCTAAAAATGGAGGATTTATACTACCAAATTGTAAAATGTACTATAAAGCTTCAGTAATTAAGACAGTCTGTTACTGACATGAAGACAAAGAGATCAATAAAATAGGAAAGAGTCCTGAAATAGACATACATACATATTTGATCATTTAATTTATGGCAAAAGCGCCAAGGCAATTCAATGAAGAAAAAAAAAATCTTTTCAATCAGAGGCACTGAGACTTATGACAAAGGTGCCACTACAAAACAGTGAGAGGAAAAAACGGTCTTTTCCATAAATGAACTTTAGCCCTACCTCATACAATATACACAAAAATTATTTAAATAGACTATAATCTATAATGTGAAAGGTAAAACAATAAAGCTTCTAGAAAAAAACATAAAATAACATCATAAGCTTGAAGTAGCCAAAAATTTCTTAAACATGACACAAAAAGTACTAACCATGAGGTCTTGATTAAAATTAAGAACTTCTCATCAAAAGACCTTAATGAGAGTGAAAAACAGGATGCAAACTGGGAGAAGCTATTTGCAATATGTAAACCTGACAAAGGATTTACATTCAGAATATACAATGAAATTTTGTAAATCAATAAAAAACAAATAATATAACTTAAAAAAAAAAAAGGCAAAAGCCTGAATAGGGACATAACAAATGTGGGTATCCAAATACCCAGTAAGCACATGCAAAAGCCATCATCATCATCATCATCATCATCATCATCATCATTATCATCAGTCATTGGGAAAAAATAATTTAAAGTCATAATAAAATATCATTACATTCCCACCAGAATACCAACCCAACAAACAGTGGCCTTAAGTGGCATATTAGACCAGATACACTTGAAAATTGACATTTTCAGGGCATTTCACCCACAAGCAACAGAAGATAAATTCTTCTCAAGTGCACCCAGAACACTGTCTAGGATAGATTACATTAGACTACATAATAAGTCTCAATACATTTGAAAGACTGAAATCATATCAACTGAAATCATACACCTCTGATCGTAATAGTATGCAACTAGAGACAAATTACGAAAAGAAAACTAGAAAACACACAAACATACTAAAGCTAAATAACATGCTACTAAATAATGATGGGTTAACAATGAGATTCAAGGAAGAAATCAAAAGATAACTTGAGACAAATAAAAATGAAAACACAACAACTCAAAAATCTATTGGACACAACCTAAGCAGTTCTAAGAGAGATATTAATAGCAAGACAGGCCTACATCAAGAAACAAACAAAAAATCAAATAATCTAACCTTACATTTTAAGGAACTAGAAAAAGAATAAAATCCAAAGTGAGTACATAAAAGGAAATAATATCAATGGAAATAAGAAGTTTAAAAAGACATTAGAAAAGATATTGACTACAAAACCTGGTTCTTTGAAAAGTAAACAAAACTGACAATCCTTTAGCCAGACTGGAGAAGAAGAAAAGAGGGCCCAAGTAAATAAAATCAGAAATGAAAAAGAACAACTGATATCACAGAAATACAAAGGATCATAAGGAAAATACTACAATTATACACCAACAAACAAATTGGAAAATCTGCAAGAAATAAATTCCTAGAAACATATAATCTTCCAAGGCTGAATCAGAAACAGAAAACATAAACACACCAATAACTCTAACAAAATCAAATCAGTAATAAAAACACAAAACTCACAACAAACAAGCACTGGACCAGACAATCAAAAAAAGAATGAATACTTATCCATCTCAAACAATTCCAAAAAAATGAAAAGGAGGGAAGGCTCCCAAATTCATTATATAAGGTTAGCATTACCCTAATACAAAACCAAAGACACTACAAAAAAAAAGCAACTCATAGACCAATATTCCTGATGAACATTGATGCAAAAGTCCTTAACAAATTAGCAAATCAAATTCAGCAATACATTTATTAAAAATCATACACTGGATCAAGTGGGATTTATTAGTGGGATACAGGGTTGATTAAATATCTGTAAATGATATACCTCATCAACAAAATAAAGGATAAAAATCATATGATCACATTAGTAGATACAGAAAAAGCATTTCACAAAATCCAGGATCCATTTATGATAAAAACTCAGCAAAGTGGGGATAATGGGAACATAACTCAAATAAAGACCTTATATGACAAACCCACGGCTAACGTCATACTCTAAAGTTTTCTTCATAATAGCCCCAAACTGCAAACAACCCAGATACCCATTATTTTTTTAATGTGAAAACTGGGGTATAATACCACCAAAGAATACTACTTTTCAACATATAAATGAACAAACTACCAACACATGCAATAACATGGATGAATTAGAGATTATGTTGAGCAAAAGAAAGTAGGCACTGTGATTCCATTTAAATGAAGCTCAAAAAAAAAAAAGATACAACTAATCAAAATGGTCCAAACAGTCTGAGGATGGGTGGTTGACTTATAAGGTTCTAAAAGTGTCTATATTGAACCTTTTGGTGTTTATATGAGCATTTACAATCCAGTGAGCCACATCAGTCAGGGCATAAATCATGTTTTTAAAA
The DNA here is from genome assembly GCA_004026585.1 of Noctilio leporinus. NCBI lineage: Eukaryota > Metazoa > Chordata > Mammalia > Chiroptera > Noctilionidae > Noctilio > Noctilio leporinus. Next base: position 481,699 of record PVIW01000391.1, on the reverse strand, counting down.
GACCAATTTAATGGTATTATCTTGCTTAAGTCATTCTCCTGTTCTGGCATCAATTTATTTCTCTTCTAAATAAATGGGTTAGATTATAAGCCTCTTTCCACTGGTAACAGCAATTCTTACATTGCCTGTTCATCTCTCTATAGCCCCCTTTAGACTGTTTTTCTCTGACAAATAGTTAAGCATTTCATGAATATCTACTGGATGGCTAGAAACGGACCAGAACACACCGATTTCACTGCAGTGCAGGCAATAACTGGAATGATCATGAATGCAATGAGAATTAAGAAGAGGGGAAGCTGGCCCTGGCTAGGTAGCTCAGTTGTCTGAAGCATGGCCTGATCCCCAGTCAGTCAGGGCACATGCACGTAGTGCAGGTTTGATCCCTGGTCGGACACATACAGGAGGCCATGGATCCATGTTTCTTTCTCACCCCACAACTGCTAAGCCTTGCTGTTTCCCCAGGCCCTTAGCACCACTTCTTAGCAACACATTCTAAGCAAGTTCTTCTCCGTCTTTTAAGGCTGCCATAGCACACACACAAAATGGAAACTGTACAGTACATAGAAATAAAAGTACTACAAAGATAAAAATCTCAGCACCTACCTAACTCTTGAGGCACAGCAACTCTTGTGTGCAATGCTACAACAGTTAGTTCTTGAGTAACTGATGAAGAAACCTTACAGATAATTCATTTTACCTTGCTTTCCATGATCAGAAGTTTAATTTAATACCAATTTATGCTCTACGTTGCACCCCTGTTGCACATCCACTTGGTACTGATGTTCCTGGAATTATGATGGGGTTACATGCAGATAAACCCATCATAAATGGAAAATATTGTAAATCAAATACTACGCTGTAGAGTATGGGTTATTTACTCTTGAGAACAAGTGGTTGAGAGCTATGGCTCACCGCCACTGCCCAGCATCACAGGGGTGTAGTACTGCATATCACCATTCCAGGAAAAGATTCAAAATTCAAAGCATGGTCACTATAAAATGTAACTTTTGCACCATCGTTAAGTCAAACCACCATTAACACACTGTTGACCAGCAATTTTATACAAAAGCTAAAGCAAGTGCAAACATGAGTTAACACGTGTAGCAAACAAACTACATCCATCTTTTCATTAAGTCAGGAATTGTTTATACAAATCTAGAAACTTTGTAGAACCATGAATATGAATTAACCAATGCAAATTTTAACAACTTTTTGTCCAGATTCTAGGATGCCTCAAGTTGATCAAGGAATAAAAGAAGGCAAAAGGATGAGACCAGAACCATTAAATAGTGGCTGAAAATTGCAGATTCAGTGTCCATATGAGCATCAAGAAAGACATCAAGCCGGGCCCTGACTGGTGTGGCTCAGTGGGTTGAAGCATGGACCTGCAAAGCCAAGGGTCACAGATTCAATTCTTGGGCAGGGCACACGCCTAGGTTGCAGGCCTGGTCCCTGATTGGGGCACAAACCAGATGAAACTGATGGATGTTTCTCTCCTGAATCGTTTCTCTTTCTTTCTACCTTTCACTTTCTAAAATAAATAAATAAAATAAAAATTTAAAAAAGAGAAAGACATGAAGCCATCCCCAGACTCTTGACATTCTTCCTTACTTTTGGCTGATGGAAAAGGACAGTAGATGACATAGCTTTAAACCGTGCTCAACTCCTCACACAGGACGGGGTACATCTTTGGAACACATGTACTTCATGTTACAGCAGCAATCCTGAAGACCCAACCTATATTTTAGGTGCCCTGGGGAAGAGTATTACTTGACCACAGTGAAGAATTACATAAAATAGATAGGCACACACATACATACATACATACATACACATGACAAGCAGGTAGCCAAGGGCTACCCTAAGAAAGGAGGAACATGAAATCGAGAAGGTAACAGCCTGTCCTCCTAAGGATGAGAGACGCCTAGCAGAGCAGAGGCAACTGGTGGCAAGGAAGAGACCTTTGAACCCACCGTCAGGTGACCTGAGTCCTAGCCCTGCTGAGCCTATGTACTTGCTGGAATGAACCTGAGCAAACCCCTTTCCTTTTTCTGGTCCTTAATTACCTAGCTCTGTAACACAGATTCCAAACCCTGCCCTAATTATTTTCCAGGTTCGCTCTGCGAATTAAATTAGCTAATTTGAAACGTGAGGGCGGTTGGTTGCTCATGTCTGCTGGTTCCTTTCACCTCCCTGTAGCAAGCCCTACGCTGGATACGGAAATTTCAATCACCCTTGGAGGATGAATGAGGGAGCAGATGCAAATTCCTGAAATGGGTCACAGGTCTAAAATATTTGTGCAAGGGCCACCTCTGGTACCGGTGGCATCCTCAGGAAAACAGAAACGGGCAGCTGCGGCGCTGACGGGCACCGGCTGGCACCTCCCGACCGCGAGGGCAGGGCACTCCCAACCTAAAGACCGCGGCTTGACAGCCCCGGCGCGGCGGGGAAAGCCCGGGGCCGCGAGTCAGGCCTGCGTTCTACCGCGGAACCGTCCCGCGTTCTGGTACAACCCGCTTCGACAAAACCCCGAGCGGATTCCCTCCTGGGAAGCCGGGGGGGGGGGGGGGGAGCGGGGTGCGCGCGCAGACCCGAGGGGCCTGGACGGCACGCGCGGGGCCCGGCCTCCGGTCCGCTGGGAGAGGTAAAGGGCGGGCGCCGCCACGACCCAAACCTCCGGTAGCCGCAACCGCCGTGGACGAGTAGGGCCGGGCCGCCAGCCGGGCCTGGCGCAGCATCAGCGCCCGCTGCCGCTTCCGCTCGATGCTCGCCCGCATGGAGGCGGACAGCTCCGCCGGCTGTTCTGAAGTCTCCGGCTCCGGCGAAGTTCCCTTGGCCGCCGCCATCTCCAATCTCGGGGAGCCGAATCGCTAGCCCTGCGCACGCGCAGATTCACCTGGAAGCTTCGGAGAGGGAGCACGCCTGCGCGATTGGAGCGGGCGTGGACGGAAGTGGGCGAGGGGCCGAGTCTGCGCACGTGCAGGCGCCGGAAGTACCTGCCGGACTGTGAACTGACAGGAAAAGCGTACGGAGGTCGTTTTATCCGGACGTGGTCGTCTTAAAAATGATAGTTTCGCTTGTTTAGAATACGAACGTTGGAGTCAGATCTAGGTTAAGTCATAGCTCTTACATTTAACCATCCTCGTGATCGTGAACAAGTTCTTTAACCTGAGGTCAGTTTCTTCAATAGTAAAACGAGGATAATTACGGAACCACTTCTTGGGTTGTTGGGAAGATGAGATGTGAAAACTTGAAACACAATTCCTAGCACGTAGCGTCCAAAAAAGATGACAGCGAGTAGTAATACTATCAATCAAGAGAGACTGAGATGATTGATCTGAGTTTATTTGGACAGAGCCTTAGATTTGAAATAAGAACAACACATGGGTTCAAACGCTCACCTGCTGTGTGATCGCAGACAAATACAGCACGTGGTACCAAGGCATGAACTTCACTATCGTTCATATTTAATATTCCTTCAGTGTGAATGAGCTGCCACCAGGGAGACAATGAGTTGGACTGTGACTGAATCCTGATTCCTTAAAAGCATGGTAAATGGAACCAAAAGAAAAAAAAGATTGTATGTTTTTTCCAGAAAAATATGCTTTATCATTACAAATAAAATTTAATTAAAACCAGAAAATGTTAAGTTATAATTACACATACTATTTAGGACTAGGTTTTAATACAGCCCGGCACACTTGACAATTCCCACTAATAGTCAGTGGTTAAGATTTGCGGAACACAACCTACTGGTACTACCTATTGATTATACATACATTGTATTTAAGCTGAAGGCCCTTATATAAAGTGAACAAATGTTCAGCTCTACTGGTTAAATTAGCGGTGAAGACCTCAAGCCATCCCTATTGTCCTTCCCCTCAGATCCCTGTTCCTTCCTACCTGTTGATCTTGTCCAGGTGATAACATCTCAAAGTCCATGTAATACCAAAAGCACAAGCAGCAAAGTAAAACATTAAACAAACTGGGCAAATTGAAAACTTGTGCATTAAATAAGAAAGTGAAAAGTCAACTCACAGAATGGCAGAAAATATTTGCAAATCATGTATCTGAAAAGGGTCTAGCATCCAGAGTAGGTAAAGAACTCTTACAACCCAATAAAAAGACAAATGAGCAAAGGGCTTCAGTAGACACTTTTCTTCAAGATTTTATTTGTTTTTAGAAAGAAGGGGAGGGAAGGAGAAATCGTGAGAGAAATATCAATATGTGAGAGAAACATGGTATTGTTGCCTCTTGCACACCCCCAACTGGGGACCTGGCCAGCAATTTAGGCCTGTGCCCTGACTGGGAATCAAACTGGTGACTTTTCAGTTTGTTGGCCAATGCTCAGTCCACTGAGCTACACCAGTCAGGGCTTAAGTAGACATTTTTCTAAAGAAGATACACAAATGGTCAACAAGCACATGGAAAGATATTCATCATTAGTTATTAGGGAAGTGCAAATCAAAAAGCACAGTGAGATACCACTTCACACCCCTAAGATGACTAAAGAAGGGAAAAAACCAGAAAATAGTAAGTTGACAAATATGTGGAAAAATTGGAGCCCTCATGCACTGCTAGTGGGGATGTAAAATGATGCTGCTATAGAAAATAGTTTGGCTGTTCTTCAAAAAGTTAAACATAGAAATACCATATGAGTCAGCAACTCCTGAAAACAGGAGTCCAAACAAAAACTTTCGCATAAATGCTCATAGCAGCAGTATTCACAATAACCAAAAGCTTGAAACTATCCAAATGTCCATCAGATGGTGAATGGATAAACAGAAGCGATATATCCACACATGAAAAAATATTACTCATCCATAAAAGGAAGAAAGTACTGCTACATTCTAAAACATGGTTAAACCTTGAAAACATTATGCATTCCTTTTATATGAAATACATGAATAATCAAACTCATAGTGACAGAAAGCAGATTAGTGGTTGCAGGGGCTAAGGAAAGAGGAGACTGGGGAAATCCCTGCTTAATCAAAATGGGATTTCCTTTCGGGGTCATCAAATGTTCCGGAACTAGGCAGTAGTGATAGTTGTACAACACTGTGAATGTACTACATGTAACTAATAGTAAATTTCATTTTGTAATAAAATTTTTAAAAACTCCAATTGTGAACGGGCCCAGGCATTTAATGGACGTGAATGGACCTAGCCAGGTGTTTGACTTGGGCAAACCAGGGTGTGAGAGTACCCCTTGAAGGGGCTGGCTACTACACAGCTCCCATGGGTAGTTGTCAAGACAGAATTGGGGCCCATTGTTGCCAGATTGCCAGTGCTTCAAGAACAGTAGCTGCTTCTTAAACTTTAACGCATTTATGAGTCACCCAGTGATCTTGTTAGAAGGCAGATTCTGATCCATAAGTCTGTGGTGGAACCGTAAGAATGTGCATTGCTAACAAGCTCCCTGGTGAGCCTGCAGCTCCACTAACCGCACCTGGCAGCATGGTGGAAGCATCTGGAGAGTTGAAATAACACATGCTTAGGCCCTGCCTGCAGAGATTCTGATGTCATTGGTCAGAGACAGGATCTGGGCATTGGGATTTTGTAAAGCACCCTCCCTAACCACTCACCCCCGTCACCCCTAGATAATTCTAATGGGCAGCACAGTTTGAGAGCCACAACCCTGGATGACCCTTCTAGACTCCACACAGCTCTAAGAGTCTGAGGTTATGCAACATTTCCAAAGAACAAATTAACAGTTCTCCCAACCTTTTTGGTCTCCTCCTCCAAGCAACTCCCTCTCCTTTGGCTTCCTGACCTTTGTTAGCAAGTTTCATATCACTGGGTTGGAATGGTTAGCAGACTTCTCAACCAAGCTAAAACAAGCCGCCTTCTTGGAGAAGGGAAAGAGAGTTACGTGCCCTGATCTGTACATCTCACATGGTGACAGACACTACAGGGCTCGCCCAGAGCGCAGCGCCATGAGTCATCTCAGTTGGGGCACAAAAGGAAAACAGGCAAGGAAAATAGACCAGTGGATGTATTCTGGTCTCTCCCCATTCAGTCTTGGGGAAAACCTGTGACTACATCTATCTTCCTGCTTTGTCCTGCACTCATCTCCCAGACCAACTGTGATCCTGGCTGAAAGAGGGATAATTAACAAAGCACAGGAAGAATGGAAAGTCCTAACACAAGCCTGAAAACCAGCAGGCAGGTAAGAATGGAAGCCAGGAAGGGGGATGAGAAACTTGGCAGTTACCTGATGGGGCCTCCTGTTTAGGAGCATTACTGGGGTTATTCATGCTCAGGTGACAGGATGTGAAGATATTCTTCTTTATTATCTAGTAAATAGTACACGTGTGTGGCTTTCTTTTTTATTTTTATTTCCTCCCTGATTCCCCAGGGCTTTGTCCCTTAATGTGGTCACTTTGAACATCACTGGCTTCGATTCACAATAGGAGAACATCTGGTGGGAAAGAGCACACGGAGGGGAAACCTGTCTGGGACAAGGCTGCAGAAACACAGAAATTAGTCTGATCCTGTTGACTTAAGTTGTATTGATTTAGTAATCCAGGAAATGCAGTCTCTTTTCGCTGTGATAGACCAGGCAAACACTCCTGGAGAAACTTAGATTTCAACCTCCCTGAACCAAAAAATAAAGGGATTGAGGCAAACATATCATATTGGAAACTGGATCAACAAAATGTCTGTGGGCATGCAAAGGGATTCAGGAATCATCTTAAAGACAAGCATTTTCTTTCCAAAAGCAGTCAGAAGTGGGAGGGTCCAAATGATTCAACTAAGAACAGGGCCTAGAAGAAAATGACCATCAGCTCTGGAAGCCAAAATCCTTTGTCACTTGTGGACCTTCCCTACTGCATACTCCCCAGATCCTGAATACAGCCCAAGGGACCTTACTTCTTGCTGCCTCTTCCAGGAAGCCCGTCCTAACTCCCTCCCCTGGCTGCCTATGAACCTCATAGGTGCTGCTGCTGTGGTGCTGACCACACCAGAAGTGATACCTACCTGCTGCCCTTACTAGATTATCAGGTCCTTGAGAGCTGGGAGCGTCTGATTCATCCCAGTATATCCAGGGCCTGACACAGTGTCTGGCTCAGCGTAGCTGCTCAGTTAATGTTTGTGGAATTAAATAGGATGATAACACTGAATAAGCCTAGTTGCATGTTTCACCAGCACTGAAAACTCAAGGACCAAAGCTGAACCCTACACCCACCTCACATCCACTAGGACAGCTATATACACCTATAGTGGTTAAGAATTCTCCACTTCAGAACAGCCTATGCCCTTGTTGTCTTGCTTTGGCCATTACTTTCTGCGATAATAATAGTAACAAAAAGCCCTGGCTGGTGTGTCTCAGTGGATTGGTGCCAGCCTGTGAACCCAAAGATCGTGGTTCAATTTCCTAACCAGGGCACATAACCAGGTTGCAAACCAGGTCTCCAGCCAGATCCGTAGCTGGAGGCAGGTGAAAGGCAGCCATACATTGATGTTTCTCTCCCTTTCTTCCCTCCTCTGCCCTTTTCTCTGAAAATAATGAATAAACTGTTTTTTAAAAAAACAATAGTAACAATAATAAAAGCGAACACTTATATTGTGCTTAACGGTTCTAAAACATTTAAAATTTATTAACAAATCTAATTTTCATCACTACTCAATGAGTATTTTCACTAATCCCAGTTTAGCACAGCTTTTATTAATTTTATTTTTAAAATGTATTGTAGTTTTTCCATTACCATTTATCCCCCCCTTTCGCCCCCACCCAATCACCACAAACTAATCCCAGTTGATAGAGGAGACAAGCAAGGCACTGAGATGTTAAATAATTTGTTCAAGGCCATTAGCTAATAAATCCCTGGTTGAACCCAGCTTAGCCCCAATATCAATATTTCTCAACTACTAAACTGTAAGTCTCTAAATTAGAACAAGTCTTCCTCTTAACTTCTTCCACTGGTGCTCGCTCTACCTGAGTTAGTGTAGGGCCCGAATCAGAAACCAGGTCCTCTGACACTCCACATGGCTAACCACGTGGCTTGAAATGGAGAAGGCTGCCTGCCTGAGCCTGGTGCCAGGGTTGTTGCCTGTCCTGGGTAGGACTAGAGGAGCATGTATGTGGTCCCAGGGTCATCCACCGTGTGGCTGGACTCCGATCCACATGTTAGGGTTATGGACTTACGGTTTCCTATTTTCTTGTTACCCCCAGTCGGGGTTTTCCTTTCAATTACCTTTGTGGTAAGGGTGGTTGCAGATTCCAACCACAAACCGCTTATGTTTTATGGACAAGAGCTTCCTGTAATAGTATAGTTCTGCTGAATAGATGAACTATTTGTCACAAGGTACACGTGTTTTTACAGTTTTTATAATGTTTGGACGTTGGCTGCGTGTTTGTGGCCCCCATTCCTTCTCTGATTCCACTGCCACTGGCTTAGTTTAGCCCCCACCGTCTGTCTCTTGCCTGAACATCTCTAAACTGGTCTCCCAGCCTCTGGCCTGACAGCTTCACCTTCTCAAGCACAGCGTGGACCACGCCACTTCTCTGTTCAACAATCATCTGTCTGTAGCTAATTCGAAGCCTCCGTCTCCTGGTTCCAGCAGCCCCTTTGCAGAGGGGGAACTTGCCTTTAATGAATCATCATTGAATTTTATGCTTTAACCAAAATGGACAAGTTTGCATTTTCCAGACCTGTCTTGAATCCCTCTGCTTCTGAGCTTTGCTCACACTGTTTCTCTCCCCACTATTCTTTTGTTTATACACTCAGTCATTTTTTCATTTGTTTATTCACAAATGAACACACAAAGCACTCATAACAGGCAGTGTCCCCCAGCCTATTGAGATTTAATTCACATACCATGCTTTAAATTTGCCCAAAGTGTACAATTTATTTTACGTACAAGGTAAGACAAAATAATATAATATTAATAAATAGTAACATAAGAATAAACTCTGTTTTGCATACTCACAACAATTGTAAATCTACTTTTTCCTCACCCTGTATATTCATAGAGTTATACAACCATCACCATAATCAATTTCTGAAGGTTCTCAAAGATCCATTAGTTGTTATTCCCCATCAAACCCTCTCAACCCTAAGTAACCATTAATCTGCTTCCTGTCTGCAGAATAGATTTGACTATTCTGAACAGTTCATATAAATGGGATCACACAGTATGTGGCCTTTTGCATCTGGCTTCGTTCACTTTTGCATAATGTTTTCAAGGTTCATCTAAGTTGTAATACTATATTTTATTTATCCATTCATCAAATGATAGACATTGAGTTGTTTCCACTTATTTGGCTATTATGAATAATGCTGCTATGAACACCCATGTGTAAGATTTTGTGCAACTATATGTTATTTCTCTTGAGTATAAATCTAGGAGTGGAATTTCTGGGTCAGATGGTAATTCTCTGTTTAACATTCTCAGGAAACATCAGATTGTTTTCCAAAGTGACTTCACTATTCTATATTCCTGCCAGCAATATATAAGGGTTTTAATTTCTCTACATCTCTGTCAAAAATTAACTTATTTTTTATCATAGCTGTCCTAGTGGATATGAAGTAGTATTTCACTGTGGTTTTGATTTGCATTTCCTTAATGGTTATGTTGAGCATCTTTCACGTGTATATTGGCCATTTGTATATCTTCTTTGGAGAAATTCTATTCCAGTCCTTTGTCCTTTTTTAAGTTGGGATATTTGCCTTTTTATTATTGAGTTTTAAGTGTCCTTTATATATTCTAGATATCCAGGATTTTTAATTATTGTCTTTATGCTTTCTATATTTTCTAAATTTTCTACAGTGATCATAACTTATCTTGTTAAACAGAATACATAACCAATATGCAATACCAACATATATAAAAATATAAAAATTTTCCTAATCAAGTTTATGAAAGATGTTAAACTGGAAAAAATGATTAATGTGTTTTGGTTTGGGTCTCTTTCTCTCTCTCTCTTTTTTTCAAAATCAAGATCCTGTTCTTGAAGGAATGGAGCTATGGGTCAAATATAAAATTAGGCCCTGGCTGGTGGCTCAGTGATGGGCGCCGGCCTGCGAACCCAGGGGTCGATGGCTTGATTCCTAGCCAGGGCATATGGCCAGGTTGCAAGCCAGGTCTCCAGCCAGATTTGTAGCTGGGAGCGGGTGTGAGGCAACCATACATTGATGTTTCTGTCCCTCTCTGCCTCCCTCCCTTCCCCCTCTCTAAAATAATAAATAAATAATAAAATTAAATGGGATGTGTGTAGACTTCATCATTTCAGTTAAAAAATTCAGTCAGCATGTTTAATGACATGATCTTTTTCTGTGTATACGACCTTCAGAACTGATTTTCAGTTTAGGGAGGGGTAGACCTCTCTTAAGAAGGGTTAATGAAAAACTATCCAAAGGTCTTGATGTCCCATAAACTTAGCAGAAGCCAACATGTGACATAGCTGATAAAAAGATGTGATTTGAGATGACAAGAACAAAAGCAGTGTTGAACTGAGAGAGGTGGAGGTGTTCCTATTGCTATTCTGGGCTGTTCAGGCCACAGGAACACCTGTGCCCACTTCTGGACACCACCGAGGGAATCTGAGCCATCCTGTGGCCAGCTTAGATGGGAGGGCTAGGAACCGTATCACAGGAAGAAAGTGCTGGAGGGAGGCCTGTTCAGAAGGTGCATGATCAAGGTGCCACATCTCCAAAGGACTTGTGGGGCAGAGGGCACAGAGCTGGGCCGCTGGGCTTTATGCCCTCACCTGACTGGAGGTCACAGCGGGCTCACTGGGCAGGATTTCCTCTCACCTTGGATCACCAGACTCGGAACAGTGCTCACGGCCTGCTCTAGGGTCCCACTTCTCTGGAGTTGAAGACAGCAGTGACAACAGGAGGAGAGTCTCACCTGCGGTCCACACCAAAGACCCTACAGGGTAGCAAATTCAAGCCATCATGGGATCCAAGCTTTAATGAAAACCAATGCAGCAAATTGGGCACTTGCCTTCTAAATGCATAGAAATAGCTTCATGTCCAAAGAAAAATACGTTGAACCTATTTTCCTTACAACAAATAGCTTGATCTTTTATTTTATATTTTGACAAAGACCTGATAAGAAAAAAATGTTTTTATGCTTAAAAAAAAACCAGCATATGTTTAATGAGAAATGGTGTCACCTATCATCCTTGGTGCCTGGGCCACAACAGGGAGCAGCTGAGGGGGCAAGGCTGTGACCTGGCTGAGGCAGAACCAAGGGAACAAGGCCTTCCCTTTGCTCAACAGGAGATAAAAACCTAAGTTTTTATGTGAAGCCTTCCAATTTAGAAATCTGGGCATGGATATTTAGAAAACAACTTGGAGGCTTGACTGAATTCCCTCTACAGCCTCTCTGCTGTGGTCATCTTAGCGCTCCCTCCTCGCTTATCCCTGGGATGGGAGCTCATGCCGGAGGACACAGCCATCTCTGTCTTGGGAATGGATTCCCCAAATTAAATTGAACTTGACCTCTTTGTAGTACACAGGCCCAACTACCCTGACCTGCCCAGCCTCTAGGCCGATCCATTCACACACACACACACACACACACACACACACACACACTGCACAGCATTTCTGCTGAGCCCAGTGAATCATGATGTGAGTTACCCATGAGTAGAAAATGTGTTTTATCTCTGAGTCTCTTGGAACCGCCTTCCCACCTAAGGCCTGGGAGAGAGGGAGGCCCAGAGACACCCCACCCCCGCGGGGAGAACTGCAGCCTCCCACTTCCTCTCCGGGAGGAAGGCTGTCCAGCAAAGACCCCGCGTGCGCCTCTCCCCCTGGGCAGCAGCCTGGCACTGCGAGTGGGGACACAGGGGTTATTGGACCCTGGGCAAGTCACTGATGTCCCAGCCCCGGCTTCCCAGGTGGTAACGAGGGGCGTTAACACCTACTTCGCTGTGTGTTTTGAGCTTAATCTTAAGTTTGTACAGGGGAAAGTGCTATGTTGATTCAAACAAGTGGAAGGAATTTAGGGTCCCACAGGCTCAAAACTTTGGGCAGACTATTGAATCTCCGTGAGTCTCAATTTCCTCATAAGACTGCCTACTCTACAAGCCTGTGCTTTGGCTCTGAAGTGAGAAATAATGGCACACGTCGACTGGCAGGCGCCGGCGACGCCGGAAGGGGTAGCTGTTGCTGCTACTCCCGGTGACCAGTAGAGGGCACCGAACGATTCTGCAAGTGAAACCGGCCCGGCTGCCGGGCTAAGGGCGAGGAGGGAGGTCCACCAAGTAGGTAAGTTCACACACACACACACCCCACTCCTTTTTTATTGGAACGTTGTAAATTACACTTTACATTGTACTGTCTATCGTGCGTGCCAGCAGGGCTTCTTGTCCTTGCCCTAGTCCTTGTGCTGTGTGACCTCGTTGCCACCTGTGTCTGGGCCCTCGTTTGATAAAGCGTTCGACCAGGTGCTAAGGGCCCTTCTAGCTGCCTGTGACTAAGATGTTGGGACAAATACATTTCATGAAGCATGCAGGTGGGGGTGGTCTAGTGGACAAAACGACCTTTGGGTGCCCTTGCTGGGGCTGGGACTTGATTTGATACACAGGCAAGGGAAGCCACGGAAGCCTAACCCTGCCTTACAAAGGAGTGCGGTTAGAGCTGTTGGGTGGTGGCAGTGTTTTTCTGCAAGTGCACATGATGCTTATCATCTTTTGTGCAGGTTGATGGCAAAGCCAGGGAGACCACCCAGCCTGACAAAGAAAGGAATTCTTGTCTACAGTTGACAGCCCTCAGGCTGACGGCTTTCCATTTGCCTCCAAGGCTGTCACTCGCAGAACAATGGCAGGAGCAGGGTGGCTCTCACCTGAGACAGGCACTGCCGCCAGGAGCGGGAGGAGGCAGGCCCGGATTGGGGGTGGGGGTGGGGGTTGGGGGGCTGTTGCCTCTCCTCCCAGGATATGCAGCCCATAAGATGGCCCCAGCCTGCCCCAGATGTGCTTGGAGAGGCTGTGCAGAATTATTTTGCTGGCAAATGGTTGTGCCTCATTCTGCAGATTGGAAAGCGGCAAGCCCTTAAGACATTACTCTTCATTTTAAAAAATTATAATGAATTACTGATACACACAAAACATGAGTCAATCTCAAACGCAACATGCTGAGTGAAAGAAGCCAGACACAAAAGAGTATGTACTGTATAACTCCATTTCTAGGAACGTCTAGAGCAGACCGAAGAACTAAACTACCATGATAAAAATTAAGGCCATGGCTGCTTCCTTATGAGAGGGATAGGTTGGCTGCACAGGGACATGGAGTAGCTTTCTAGGATGTGGAAATACTCTCCGACTTGACTGCGTGTACATAAGGACCTTTGTGAAACTCTGAACTGTGCACTTAAAAATCGGTGCATTATCCTGTTTGCAAATTTTACTTCAAAAGCATTGATAAAAACAGAAATTCAAAAAAGTTTAATGACTTTTCTCAGTCTCATAATAAATACAGTCACACCAGAAGAAAATACAGACTTAAAAAAAAAAAATACAGGTTGCAAGCTAGGTCTCCAGCCTGGTCTATAGCTGGAGGCAGGTGAAAGACAACCATACATTGATGTCTCTCTCTCTCTCTCTCTCTCTCTCTCTCTCTCTTTCTGTCTTTCTCCCTACCCCTCTCTCTAAAAATAATAAATAAAAAATCTTTAAAAAATAAAAATAAAAATCATTCATAATCTCATTACCCAGAGGTAAACTTAGTTAGCATTTTGACATCGATGGCTCCAGGCCTTTACTTTTACAAAAATGAAATCACAGAGTTTTGTAACCTGCTTTATCATTAATTTATTTATGCATTGACTTGGCAATATAACTACAATACTTGGCAAAATAACTACAATAGTTAAAACTTCCAGAAGTGCAAAAGGGCATAAATTAAAAACTAATCTCTCTCCCAGTTCCTCTCTCCAGAAGCAATTACTCCCATTGTTTATTTGTATATTTTCCTAAGATATGCTATGCATTTACAGTCATGCATGCCTGGTGATCCTCAAGGGAAAAAATGGTAGCTTACTGTACACACAATTTGCACCTTATCAACCTGTATTTTTAATATAACAACATGAGTAACTTTACATGTCATTAAAATTCTTCTACAATATCATTTGTTAAAACTTTATTTATATTTAGAAAGAGGAGGAGGGAGGGAAATTGAGAGGGAAAGCATCCATCAGTTGCCTTTTGCAGGCTTCAAACCAGGGGCCTGGCCTGCAACCCAGGCATGTGCCCTGACCAGGATTCGATTCAGTAACCATTCAGTTTGTGGGATGACACCCAACCCACTGAGCCACACCAGTCAGGGTTACAACGTCATTTTTTTTTTTAAATTTTATTTATTATTTTCAGAGGGAAGGGTAGGGAGAAAGACATCAATGTATGGTTGCCTTTCACCTGCCTCCAGCTACAGACCTGGCTTGCAACCCTGGCTGGAAATCGAACCAGCGACCTTTGGGTTTGTAGGCCGGCGCCTTATCCACTGGGCCACCACCAGCCAGGGCCCTACAACATCATTTTTAAGCATACTTTTGACTGAAGTAGAACATCAAAACAGATATATGCCAAAATTTTAAGTCTAAAGTTCAAAGTGTTTTTATAAATTAAACCTACTTTTAGATTCAGTACCAATATAAAATAATACATCATTTATCTAACATTGCAGAAAACCTTCTGGACTCTCTCCTACTTCCTGTCTCATCTACCCCAAAAGTAGATGTCACTATCCTGACTTCTAATTTCTTAGGAATTTGCCTGATTTTTTAATGTTACAGTATTTTGAATTATTCAGTGTTTATCCTATGTCTATATTCTTTCACTCAACAGAGTATAAATGATATTAATTCATGTAGCATACAGCAACAGTTTATAAGTTGTTACCATATAGTATTCCTTTGTATAACTATATCTCACTTTGTTTACCCATTCTACTATTGATGGACATGTGGGCGGCTTCCAGGTTTTGTCTATCATAGCTGCTTTGAACATTCTTTAACTGTCTTTTGGTGAATAAATGCATATATCTCTGTTGCATATATGCTTAGGAATGCAATAGCTAGGTCATGGGGTAGGCATCTGTTCAGCATTAGTAGAAAAACAGTTTCCAAAATACACCAATTTACACTCTATCCTGCAATACAGGAGTTCTGATTGCTCTAAATCCCCACCTAAAAATCTAGTTTAATGGCTACACAGAAGTTCATGGTGTGGATGGATATGCAATACTCTAAGTATCTGTTCCCTGTGGTTCAGGGATTCCTGACTCTTTGCACCAGACACACTGGTGCCCTGATAAAGCTTGAGGACCCCTTTGAGAATATGACATAGTAAAATAGAAACTTCATTATTAACACACTGATAACATCTAGCTGCAGATCTAATAATCACAGTAATGACCAAATTCCAAAATGAGCATAAATATGAAAATGTTAAGCCCTGGCTGGTAGCACAGTGGATAAAGCGCCGGCCTTCGAACCCAAAGGTCGCAGGTTCAATTCCCCAGCCAGGGCACATAACCAGGTTGCAAGCCAGGTCTCCGGCCAGGTCCATAGCTGGAGGCAGGTGAAACACAACCATACATTGATGTCTCTCTCCCTCTCTGCCTCTCTCCCTCCCACTTTCTAAAAATAATGAAATAAACTCTTTAAAAAAAAAATGAAAATGTTTATCGACCTTTTGTGCTGCTTTTCCTGTGAAATGTGTATCTTAGCTTTTGCCAATTTTTAAAATAACCTATTTATGTTCAAATAAATATGCCTTGTGTATTACAGATATGAATCATCTGTGTGAAATGTTATCGTTCTTTCATTTGTCATCAGCTTTGCCATTTTATTTTTAATAACAGCTATTTGGTTTTTTAATAATAACTTTATTGAGAAATAATTCACATACCATAAAATTCACCCTTTTAAAGTGCATTTGAGTGGTTTTTAGTATATTCACAGAGTTATGAAACCCTCATCACCATCTAATTTCAGAACATTTTACATCACCACAGAAGGAAACCTCAAAGTCATAAGCAGTCATTCCTCACTCTTCCAGACCCCACCTCCTGGTGCCACTAATCTGTCTGTATTTCTGCCCTAGATAAACTAATAGGAGTAACCCACTCTTCCTACACACAAACATACGTAAAACCCACATACATATGTGCTCTTTTATGACTGGCTTCTTTCACTTAGTGTAATGTTTTTAGGGCTTATCCATGTTGTATAGCATGTATCAGTACTTCATTCCTTTTGGGCTTTGAATAATAGCCCATTATATGGGTATACCAGGCTTTTTTTAATCCATTTATCAGTTGACAGATCTGTGCAACCATACATTTCCACTCTTTGGCCATGATAAGTGATGGTGTTACAAGCATTCATGTACAAGTTTTTATGCAGGCATATATTTCTGGGTCACATGGTAACGCTCTTTAACATTTTGAGGAGCTGCCAGACTATTTCCCAAAGTGGCTGTATCATTTAAAATTCCCACTAGCAAGGTATGAGGTGTTCATGATTTTTTTTTTAACACATACAATTTTTAAATTTTGCTTTGTAAAATAAAGCAATGTTTTCTTTATGGTTTCTGTCTTTGAGCCATTTTTATAAATGCTTTCACCATTTCAAAATTATAAAAATAGTTTTATCTATTATTTTTTCTTTTTGTATTTGTTTTTCCTTTTTGTCATTAAAGTTTTCTTTTTTTAATATTTAAAAATTTTTTAAAAGATTTTATTTATTATTTTCAGAGAGAGGGGAAGGGAGAGAGGCAGAGAGGGAGAGAAACATTAATGTATGGTTGCCTTTCACCTGCCTCCAGCTACAGACCTGTCTGGAGACCTGGCTTGCAACCTGGTTATATGCCCTGGCTGGGAATCGAACCAGCGACTGGTGGGTTTGCGGGCCCCACCTTATCCACTGTGCTACCAGCCAGGTCTGCAATTAAAGTTTTTAAACAACCACTTGTAATAGGCATTATGCAATGCCTGGTCTCCCTCCTCTTCCTGCCATTTTGCTACACTTTTTAATCCAGTTCTATCTGCTTTATAATTAATGACAATTTGTTCCAGATTCTGTGCTCAGTATTCAGAAGTGTGGTTATTGGGCTCTCTTTTTGTTTCTTTAGTTTTTAAAGCTGTTTTGGATGCTTCTAGTCAAATGCTTTTTTTTTTTTTTTCTCCTTTCAGGCATATGATGGTCAAAACAAGTACTTGTTTGAATGCATTTTTCAGTGCTACATACGTATATATTTTTTATTAGAGTTGGAATAGGCTATGAATGGAGTTCTAGACTTTGCTTCATGTGCCCCATCTTTTCCTGTTTTCATTTTCTGTGGAATGAATGGAAGCCCTGAGTTTGGTGAAAGGCAAAGATTGGTTAGACAGGCGGTGAAGGGCTAAGGAGGCCGAGAGAAGTTTGGGAGTCTTTAAGGAACATTCCTTCGGTTTCTGGCCTGTCCCCAGTTTGGTTTTTGGTTTTTTTTTTTCTCACCTTACCCACCACCTCAGAAACAACGAGTGGAGTATTTCTGCTTATAATGGTATCACCAAGCCACATAGTTCCAACTTTTCATAGCATTTTCATTCTGTTTTATCCTTACTACAACGTAGGGTTCATTAGCTCTATTTTACGGATGAAGAAACAGAGCTGACATCACGAGACTAGGACATGGTAGAGCTGCATCCTAATAGTCCAGGACTCTGACTCAAAGCCTCGAAAACCCCTGTTCAGAAAGGAAAGAGGGTCAGAGGTCCAGGGTGTGTACACATACAGCCCTCAAAAGGAATGCGGGGTTTTGTGCTCTGCGTTTTCGGCCCCTTCCTAAGCAGGCTTCGCATGCCAGCGAAGGGTGTGCACCTGTGTGCTGGAGGGTGGAGGGGGCGAATGGCAGGGTGGCAAGGCGGCACGGCATTCCTAAGACATTTTAAAAAGCAGGCTAGAGCACTGAGCTTGTGATGAAGCTCACGAGCCCGGCCGGGCTCTTCGTGTGTCATCAGCGCACAGCTTCCGCAAGCTGCTGGCCTGGAAGGAGATGCGGCCTAGCAGTGGGAACTGGGCTCCTGTTCCGTGGGACAGGACTTGTGAAATGGTTTACTGGGGTCTGTACGGGTGCTTCAGATTCGTAGAACACGCATTTTGTGACAACAGAGATGGACACCCTCTGCCTCGTGGGCTCAAAAATCAGAATTGGGAAGATAAAGTCTTTGCATGTCGTGACACTGCCTATCTCAATGTGAGGTGTCCTTCGTGGGGGATTCCAAAGAATTTCCGGTCAGATGTTTTAAGCAAATGCTACATGTTCTCCATGCCCTTCTTGGAGATTCACAATGAAAATAAATGTACGTGAGACTCCAGAAGTGGGGCAAGGATGAGGGCCGTTGGATCCTTCATGCTAAGGTTTCCCTAACACCTCTACCACTGGGCCCCTTCCTCAGGTAACATTCCAGGCCCCCTGCCACAGGACAGCTCCATGGAGCCCAGCTTTGCAAAGCGCTTGAGAAAGCTGACGTTTTTGAGCCTGAATAAATGCAGGTTAACTTCAATTAGAACAAACCCCAGGAGGCTGCCCAAATTCTTTTACATTTACGCTGTGCTTTAAAGTGTTTCAACTATTCCTTGTTAAAACTGTACTTTTCTCAGAAACAATGTTTTTCTGGTCACACAGATATTTTTATTGTGGAAAACATTTATTTTAATATACTTTCATCGGTACTGCACTTATTGAGGGACTTGTTATCTCCATTAATATTCATAAAAGACTTTATTTTGAATTTTTCCATATTATATCATCATTTTTACTGAAATTGGATATATAACTTTTGTGAAAAATAAGTGGATTTTTCCTTTGGGGCATTAAAATACTTTTGAATAGAACCTTCTTTTATTATAAGAATAATTGATAAGCTCTTCTAAGTTTTTAGAAAACATAAAAAGGCAGAATAAAGTCCATTATCTATTCCCTCGAATAAACCATTATTAATATTTTCATCAAGTCTTTTCTTCTGTGCATATACTGTATAGGTTGTATATAGTTGAGATCCCACTTTGTAATGTTGTCTCTTCCTTCATTGGTTTGACATT
The DNA here is from genome assembly GCA_004026585.1 of Noctilio leporinus. Taxonomy (NCBI): domain Eukaryota; kingdom Metazoa; phylum Chordata; class Mammalia; order Chiroptera; family Noctilionidae; genus Noctilio; species Noctilio leporinus. The sequence continues at coordinate 462,652 of PVIW01000391.1, read as the reverse complement.
ATAGGAGGACTATTAGCATTTGTTTTTATTTAAAATTTTTAAAGAACTTTTTAAAAAGATTTTATTTATTATTTTTCAGAGAGTGGGGAAGGAGGAGAGACAGAGAGGGAGAGAAGCATCAATGTATGGTTGCCTTTCACCTGCCTCCAGCTACAGACTTGGCTGGAGACCTGGCTTGCAATCTGGTTATGTTGCCCTGGCTGGGAATTGAACCAGCAACCTTTGGATTTGCAGGCCGGCGCCTTATCCACTGTGCCACCAGCCAGGGCCAGCATTTGTTTTTAACATACAAAGAAAACCATTTAGAACAAGATTCCACCTTCCAAGAGACATTGCGGGTTTGGTTATTTGCAGTCAAGAAGGAGCAGGATGCCCTATGTAGACTACACAGATGTGCAGGGCTGTCTTAGGTATAACCCTGAGCATCAATGACATTGCATCTTGGCCCCACTCAGGTCCCCCTGTAAGCTCCTCCAAGCCCAGGGGCTGAACCCATCCCTTCCCTTGGTCAGACGTAAGTTAAAGGACCAAAGAGTAAGAGGGAGAGGGAGAGAAAATTGGAATAAACGACCTTTCCTCAACCACCGTTTGCTTTTCCTTTCCCACCTAGTTGTTGACAATATGAACAACTGCACGCTATGTTACACTTTGAACTCAGGGTAAAATGCATAATCTAATGTGGGCCTGGGTAGAGCCTTTTACAGATGAGGTAGGTGAGACTCGGGGGGCTTGCTGGCTTGGCGAAGACCCTTTTCAGCTGTAAGCGATGGGTCAGCCCTGGTCTCTGACCCTTTCCTGTCTCTGTGCAGATCTGCACCCCTGCTTCCAGGCAGCTATAAAAAAGCTGCGTAGAATGTCAGACAAGTACAGCTGTCCCTGCCTGTGTGGAACTAGAAGATATTTCAATCCGACAGAACTAATGGGCTTATTACAAAATCCTACTAATTCCTCAGTCCGCTCCTCTGAGCTCGGAGCCCTCACCCCCGGCCCTGTTTCATCTGCGGCTGACAGATGCACATTCAGAGCAGAAGATACGCAAGGCTGGGGGGGGTGGTGGGTTTCATAATGGCCACAGGTGCGCTGGGCTGCCCGTCGGCCTCACCCTTTTCACACTCTGCCAGAGGACTGAGACCCGACGATGAACACTGGGTTTACCTTTGTGAGGCTTACACACCACAGGGAGGATCTGCTGGAAGGGCAGCTTTCGTCGGCCTGCCTGTGTTTTCCCTGGGAAAGTAGGGCACTCCAAAATAGCTCCAAACCTTGGATCTGGAGGATAATTTAGGGTTAAATCTGAGGAAGAAGAGGTATTAAAAGAAAAAAAAAAAATCAGAGTGAAATTAAAAGAGCTTTCTAAAGAGGCCATGTCTGGCCTCGAGTTGGAATTTGCAGGGGACAGCCAGAGAATAATGAGGAAAGAACCAAATTGTATTTGTTCCTTTAAACAGATAAACTTCACCATGAAAGGCATGCCTTTGCCCTTTGACATCATTACAAATAGGTAGTTTCCCAAACCAGAGGCTGACAGGGACCCAAATGGGACCTTTCCATCTTTTAGTCTCATTCCTCGAGTTTTCCAGAAAGACTGGGCTGGAAGACATAGAATATTTTAGTTTAAGTCTCAGTGTCTTCATTTGTAAAGTGAACGATTTTGAACACACAACCCCTGAGGGTGGTTCTGGTGTAATTCCTATGATTTTATGTAATTCAACTTGACAGCGTTGAGCACTTAGCCGTGGCAGGCCTTCTTCCTGGCTTCCACAGTGTGTAAGACACGCACTTCCTGGCTTCCCGTGATAAAGCCAAGCCTGGTGTGCCCGCGGGGCAGGACGCACCAGAGCAGAGATGGAAGGAGAGATTCTGTCCAGATGAAAAGGTGAGGAAGGATGTTGTGGAAGAGGTGGCATTTGATTGGGCCTTGAAGGATGAGAAGGGTCTTAACACGTGGAGTCGAGGAGGAAGGAATTCCAGGCAGGGAAGAGCATGAGCAGAGGCAGGAGCGTAGGAAAGAGCAGAGCCAGTCCCTGTAATCGGGAATGGAGGTGCCTGGGACATAAGGCCAGAGCAGGGGAGTCCTCGGGAGGCCTTGAATGCTAAGGCAAGGGGTGTGTGGTTCATTTGGTGGGTACTGCGTGTCAGGGTGGTGAAAGAATTCACAAAGAGAAGAGACTGTAGAGAGTAAAGATCTTATTCACTCCCCAGGAGAGGAGAGGGGCGTGATGTGGAGAGATTCACCAGCATTGAGGGGTGGGGCATTAGGGGCTTATAACTGGGTTAGGAAAGAGTGGGGGGTTGCTGTTGTGTGGCCCCTGGGCTGTTGGGGCGACGTAACCTGGCTGCCATTTGTTCCAGGATTACCTTCTGCCTGTGGCTGCACAGGGCAGGTAGTTCTCCTTGCTTTCCAGTCATTCCCAGCCCTGGGGACAAGCTCAGAGGAGCAAAATGGCAGTCACGCTTAACAAGATCGTAGGCCTGCTAGGCAAATGGAGCCATGATAGCAAATGGCGCTGGCTTTGTCCTTTCTTTGGGATGCCAACGACGGCCCGGGGAAGAGATGTGATGTCATCAGTATTGTAGTTTAGGAATACTCATCTGGCCAAATGGGCATATTGGTTTTCTGAAAGGCCCCCCAGGCGGCAAATGGAGGTCCTGAGAGTAGAACCCACCCGGACTGACTCGCAAGCTTGTGCGTATAACTCTCCATAGAAACGCCCTGGATGAGCTTCAAATCTGCAACTGCTGTGTTTAGACACCAGCGTCCCACCTAGAGAGATACATTGGGAGAAAAACATCGGACAGGAAGGAGTGGATGTCACCTGCTGCCCCTGCTACCTGTGAATATTATCTTATATAGTAAAAAGACTAAATATTACCTTCTATGTCAAAATATGGGAATAAGGATCTTGAGAGGAGGAAATTACCCTGGATTACAAGGGTAAACCCTACACACTATCACATGTAACACAGATACACAGAGAAGAGGTGCAAGCAACGGGATGACAGAGGTTGGAGTGCTGTGGCCACAAGGTAAGCAATACTGAGGCCACCAGAAGCTGGAAGAGGAAATCACGGATTTTCCCTGAGAGCCTCAAGGTGCAGCGCTGTCCTGCCACTTGTGGCCCTCAGACTACCGGCCTCCGGAAAACTGGGAGAATGCATTACAGTCCTTTTAAGCTATGAAGCCTGTGGGAGTTTGTTACAGCAGCCCCAGGAAACACATATATTAAGTTACCTTTTGTTTTTGTAAATGTAATTAATTCATTTGAATTGGTATTACATGTACATGGTTCAAATTTTTTAAGGGATAAAGGACATTTACTGAAAAGAAAATCTCTCTCCTTTTCCATACCCACAGGCCAACAGTTTTCTTCCCTAGAGGTACCCACTCATACTGGCTTTAAATGACTGCGTCATCGTGTGTGCGTGCATGTGTGTGCGTGTGTGTGTGTGTGACCACAGAATTTTGCACATGACCCCAAAACAGTCTGGAAGGTAGCATGCGGTCATGGGGTAATGAAAGCAGACCTGTCCTTGCAGACAGGCAGACCTGGTTCAAACTCCATCCCAGCTGCAACACATCCACAGAGATGCTCTAGGGAAGCTCCCCCAACCTCAGGGGACCTTGGTTTACTCTTCTGTGAGGCGGGGATTGTCATTAATGCTTCCCCCCGCTGGGACTGATGCGAGGATGGGATGTGATGATGTGGGCAAAGTTCCAGCGGAGACTGGCACGTGGCTGCACAGGGAGTGCCTGTCTTGTGAACAAATGTCACCACTGCTCATGTGGCCTGTCAAGTGCTCCTCAGCTCAGCATTTCTGCACCTGGAATCAGCCTGCATGTCTTTTGCCAAATACTTAACAGAGATGACTGCATTCTTGACATTCGGGGTTCTTTCTGACCATGTGGTATCTTCTTCAAAAGCTAATGGAAAACTAAGGTTGTGGAATGTCCCTAAGCCAATTTTTTTAACTCCTAAGAAAAAGTAGAGAGCAAGGGGGAAAGGGGGTGGAACACACGTGCCTGTGCTACAAAGATAGGATTCTGGCCTTTGCTCATACTGGTCCTTTACTTGCCATGACCTTTGTCCCAAGTACAAAAATTCCAACGTTAGCCATGCAATGGTGTCTTCAACGTGATAGGAAGATCACAGGAGTCAGGGGATTCAACCCCGCTTATTTAGATTGCAACGTTGGCCAGGACTCTTCTACTTCACGAGTCTCATTTTTTAAAATCTGTAAAATGAGAATAATGCTCTTTTCCCTACCTACCTCAGAGCTGTCATGAGGGTCACAAAGGAAGAATCAGGGACCAACTTTCACATGACCTACTCCATTCCATCCCTTATTTTGCACAAGAGGAAACTGGGACCCAGAAGAGGTCAGTGACCTACCCAAAATTACCCAATGAGTCAGTCAGTAGCTGAGCTCTGGCTGGAACTCAGCCTTCAAGAGAGACCCCTTTTCCCTTAAGCAGATTGATGAGATGTGTTTGATAAAAGCCATAATATGCTATGTAAATGTCATTTAAGGTCACTTGTCTTAATGATAGCTAGACCTTGGTCTACCTGTTTCTTTTTCTAAAGTTCTATCCAAAAACGGATGCAAGCACCAATCCCCTGCCTCTGGTGTTTGATTCCCCCTGCAACTATGGGCTTTGGGTTCCAATTCTCTCCTAACCACTGGCCACTCCGGACCACAGTGACTTCAGCCACCCCTCTGTGCCCCTAGATCAGGAATGCAGGGAATTAGCCTTGTGCATAAGGCCACTTGACCTTCTGCAGGGTGACGTGGTGATGAGAACAGGGTGCAGGGAACCTTTTAGTGGCAAATGATTCTTACCTGGATTGGGTAAACATTCTTTAAACCCACACATAATTCTCAAATATTTGTCTCCATGACTTGGACTTTATTCTTTCCAAGGTGCATGAAACTGGAAAACAACTTGGGAGGTTTCTAATAAACATTTACCACCATCCAAAATGTAATGCCTTCTTTCTTTTTACCTGTCATTAAAAATAAAACTAGATAATGCTATCTGGAGAAACAAGGCTGTTTACATTGTACGGGGCAGGGGGGCGGGGTATTTGAGTTAGCAGGAACAAGCACAAAAGAAACTTGGCCACATTACAACAACTAAAGACCCAACACTTTATTTCCCTTCTCTCATATCTAGAGACACCAGGAGTAAATAAACAAACAGCAGGATTGGAAGAAATCAATCAGTTTTCACTTAAAACAAATTGGATAGTCTAGAATGGAATAACTACAGGGAAATATCCTAGGAACCATATACTTTGCTTTACCATCATATTTTACAATTTCCTGTGTCTTCATGTGACTAATTAGCATCCTTTCATTTCAGCATGCTACTTCTCATTCAAACCAAGCTTTACCACCCTGGTTGCAAAGTGATAATCTTCCAGCCCTCGCACCACCTTCATATTGGTTAGTATTTTACTATAAGCAAAAGCCCTTTCCTCTTCCTTATGTAGTCATCCATTTATTATTGATCTATTACTTACCAGGACAGATGCATAGATTGCAATTTTTTCAATGGTTTAGTATTCCTTATTTTCTTAATTATTTGGATGCTCAAATTATTCCAGATTTGGCTGGTGGGAGCCTCGCCAAGCGGACCCTCGTGACCTTTTCACACACCTCCATCGTTTTCTTGAGTACTGCCTTACGTGTTAGCACAGGAGGTGCCAAGCTCATCCTGTAAAGTAAGAGCATGGGAATTTGAAATAAAGAAAAAGGCACTTAGAAATCAATAAAGATGATCAAGATGACTGGACATGGGCAATTAAAGGTAATTAGTAATTTTAAAGAATTATTCTAAGTATTTAACACACAAAGAAATACTTATGCACCCAGGCTGGTGGCACAGTGGATAAGGCACTAGCCTGTGAACCCAAAGGTGGCTGGTTCAATTCCCAGCCAGGGCACATAACCAGGTTGCAAGCCAGGTCTCCAGCCAGGTCTGTAGCTGGAGGCAGGTGAAAGGCAACCCTATATTGATGTTTCTCTCCCCCTCTGCCTTTCTCCCTTCCCCTCTCTCTAAAAGTAATAAATAACATTTTTTTTTAAAGAAAGAAATACTTAGGCATCACAAAAAGAAAGGGCTAGAAGAAGAAACTCGGGATTGTGAAAATATATTGCCCTTTTTTTCTGTATATTCCAGATTTTTTGTGATAAGAAGGCATTATTTTAAATTGGGAAAAATTACGTAAAAGGTTTTTTCTTTCTAAGAGAAATGGAGTGGGCCAGCTCTGAGAACATGACAAAAGGATTAACGAATATGTTAACCAACACTAATGAAAATGTGCCGACAACACATTTTCATCTTCATTCATGATGAAAACAAAGCTCTGTGCTGCATCCTGGTAGGGAACCAGGTCTTAGAAAATCGGGCTCTAGGCCTGCTTCTGCCTCACGCACCTGGGTGACTCCAGGCAAATGGCTTTGTCAGCGGGGGCCTCAGTGTCCTCCCTTGAAATGGGAGATAACTTCTTCCTTTATCAGCAACAGAAGGGAGATAAGTTCTTCCTTTATCAGTGCAGATGAAGCTATGTCTATAAAAATTCCTAGGCCCTGGCTGGTAGCACAGTGGATAAGGCGCCAGCCTGCGAACCCGACAGTTGCAGGTTCGATTCCCCAGCCAGGGCACATAACTAGGTTGCAAGCCAGGTCTCTAGTCAGGTCTGTGGCTGGAGGCAGGTGAAATGCAACCATACATTGGAAAAAAAAAAAATTCCTTTAAAATGCTACGCAGGTCAATAGTTGTCTTCAAAAGGTTTTTTTCAATGTATTTATTGTTGTTGTATTATAATCGTTCATTTTTCCCCCATTGCTCTCCCTTCCCCCACCCCCCATCCCCTCTCCCAGAGTCAATCCCCAACTCGTTGTCCATGTCCTTCACACACTAGCTCCTCAACTAACTCCTTCCCCCACTTTCCTCCTCTTCCCTTCCCCCTTGGTCACCATCAGTCTGCTCCCCCCGCCCCACCTCATGTCTCTGGTTCTGTTCTGCTTATGTTAGTTTTGTTCATTAGTCTCCTGTATTAAGTGAGATCATATGGTGTTTGTCTTTTGCCACCTGGCTTATTTCACAAAGCATGATACTCTCCAGTTCCATCAATGCTATTGCAAATGGTAGGAGTTTCTTCTTTCTTTCTGCTGCATAGTATTCCATTTGCTTCTTCAAAGGGTTTTTAGAAAATGTTTGCTTACAGCTTTATTGAAAGGTTAAATTTTTAGCAGTTTCCCTTTGTACGAATGGCAGAGAAGCCCACTGGGAGTGTCTGGGAGGAGCCAGCTGGGTTCTGTCTTAGAGCCAAAGCAGCAGATCTGTGTCAGGGAGGAGGAGATTTGTGTGAAAGTGACTTATTAGGAAGTGATCCCAGGCAAAGTGGTAAGGAAGCGAGGAAGTGGGATCAGAAAGGAAAAGAGGGCCAGCAAGGGCACTGGGTTAAACCAGTCACCCAGGGGATAACTCTGGCTCACCCTGCAAGGGAACTCTTAAGAAAGTCACAGCCCTGGGTCAACCTGGTCAGGAACAAGGAAGCCGGAGTATTAATACCTCCATATCCACCTGTTCATGGGAAAGGGGGTGGGGTGGCCCTCTCAGCACTTGCAGCTCTTCTGTGTGCAGGCAAAGCAGGTTCCAGCGCTGAGGACAGTCTTCCAACAGAGAGAGGTAGATACTGGCCAGAGATAGGCTGTGAATGGTAAAGGGACCCAAGTAGAGAGGGGTAGGCACTGATAACATCAGCCTGACAAAGGCTGGACACTCACAAGAAAAGGAATAAAGTGAGAGCCAGTGTTAGCACACGTAGGACAGGCCTTTGGGAGGCACTGCAGTTAGGTACATGAAGACTGGGCCCAGAGAGGTTAAGAGACTTGTTCAGGGTCACACAGGCAGCAGTCATGATTCCAGCCGTGGTCTGTCCAAAGCCTGAGTACCCTCTTCTATGCCAAGTACTTCACCACACTGGGGCGAATGCCTTTTCTATGGAGGGCCACCCATAGGGAACCCTTACTGTGTCACAGAATCTTATAGACCCCTGCCTTCAGAAACCTCCAGGTCCCCATGGTGTCCTCATGGCCCTTTCTGCATAGTCGCCATTCTCTCCTTGAATTTGCTCAGCAAAGGCACCAGGAGGGGTTGAATCATGACTTTTGTGTTTTTTTTTTCTGGAGTTTTTTTCTGAACTCCAAAGAGGGATGCTTACTTCTCAGATACAGGGTGGCCCATCTCCTGGCTGCAAAGACATTATTAGTGATTTGGGGAGAGTTGGTTAGATAAACAGGAACCACCCCAAACAAAAGACCTTGTGAAATCATTTGCTTGTTTCTTCTTTATGGTACTGAAAGGCAATTTCCCCACATCCTGCTTTCTGAACATGAGCAAACATGTGACGGAGCCAGACATACAGAAGCTCAAGTCACACAGACCTCACGTCTAGCTATGGAGCAATGGTGCCGAGCCCTAGTTCCATGGCCCACGCTTCCATACACTGGCATAGTGTTCTTGGATAAGACATAATCTTGTCAGGTCTGAGCACCGTCATCCGTGAAGTGGTACAGCCACACCTGCCCCATAATGGTACTGTGAGGATCTATAGTGTCAAGCTCAATGAACACATGAAGGTGCTGTAAGCCACATCTGTTCTACTACAGGATTTTTATAAACCAAATGCAGCCCCTCCCGTTCCTTACGATCATTGATCCAACATCCTCGGACACCTAGACGCCAGCCAAGAGTTAGCACATGAACTTGGCAAGGCCTCTGGGCAGCTGCAGCAGGCGACATGAACCCAGGCACCTTGCTCACAATGAAGCCACCAGGTTCCAATCAATGGCCAGTGTATTTTCTTCTGGGCGAGTCTAACAAGCTTTGTCATTGTGTCTGCTTTTTCAGAGGAGAAGCAGACAAAGACTCAGAAGTTGGCCCACTGACCCTATACAAATGCAGTATTTACCAGCCTGACAGAAGAAATGCCCAAACGAGTGTAAATGACAGCTGTATTCACTTAAAATCCTAGTCTGGGGTCAAAAGCCTACACATTCCAGGAGCCCCTGGTGTCAGTAATGACTCAAGACATGAAGAAAACGTTGCTTTGTGACCTGTGCTTTCTGCTTAAGAGAGCAGCAAGAACTAGTGGAAAAGTTGATAGAAAAAATGTCCAAGAGCACTAGGAATTAAAACAAAAGCACACTGAACAATAACAAAGCCTATGATGTTTAAGTTAGCACATATTGCCTGAAACAAAAACACTCGATGCTGGTGATGACGAAGTAAAACTAGCTCCAGAAAAGCAAAAACTATATAAGTGTCTCAAAATAAAGGACAGGTCAGGTGAATTTTAATTCTACAATATGACATTCTACATCCACTAATACTGGAAAAATTGAAAACTATACAGGTGCCCTGGCTGGTGGCCCAGTGGATAAGGTGCCAGTCTGTGAACCCAAAGGTCGCTGGCTCGATTCCTAGCCAGGGCACATAACCAGGTTGCAAGCCAGGTCTCCAGCCAGGTCTGTAGCTAGAGGCAGGTGAAAGGCAACCATACATTGATGCCTGCCCCCCCTACCCCCCATCTGCCTCTCTCCCTTCCCCTCTCTCTAAAAATAATAAATACAATTTTTTAAATAAAAAAAACTATACAGGAATGTGGAAAACTGCTTATATTATATGAGAAACCACAATACACTAAATTGCATGTACAGACCAAATATAAGTGCCCACAACTCTACGCCTCAGACAGACACTGGAAGGAATATTGCTACATATTCCTTCTTTCCATCCCATCCTTTCTTAGCACTTTACAGTTAGGGAAATGGAGGCCAAGTTGCTGTCCCTGCTGCTGAGAACCAGTCACTACAGTTTCCATGTAACCTTCAGGGGTACCTGAAGGGACAGGGTGGAGGAGCCAACGATAAAAATACTTTTACGAGAGCCTTTTTAAACATTCTAACACACCACTGATAAGCACTTGGGCGAAAGAGGCCAGGCATTGGCAGAGAAAGTTACAGTAGGGAATGGGAAATGGGTCCTACATCAGTGACACTGTAGGCGATGAGGTGGTTGCTATTTCCAGAGGACCAGCAGCCTCACTGTCCTGGATCCCTCTGGCCCCTGTTCTTGGCCCAAACAGTGTTCAGAAGGAAGGAGGAGGCCATGGGTGAAACAGCTTCCGACCTCCCAGTGTGTGAGCCAACTGGAGCTTACGCTGAGCCCTGACCACCCCACAAGGAATTGCCTTGGGGCTGTTGCCGAGAGGTGACCCTGCACATTCAAGTATCCCAGTGAGATGGCCAGAACAGGGAGGGCCCAGAGAGCTCACACAGTGCCACCTCTCTCGAGGTCAAAGAGGAGAGAAGTCCAAGGCAGGGACTGGAGGTCTGTGCAGTCTGAGCTGTCTCCAGGGTCCCTGCACCTCCAATCTGAGACCTGAGGCTTTTGCCCTTCTAAGATACCACTTCAGCCCCTGATCGCATTGTTCTTTTCTGCCTGATGCCATTACTTTAAATCTAAGTTCTGTAGCTTTTGTTGTGCATGCCTGTCCTTACTTTTACCACGGTTTCCTCACTGCTTACTTTTCCTGTATAGTTTATACTCTGTGTCTATAGTCAGATTTCCCATCACCCCTGTCATTTGCTTTTGTTGTTGGTGACTTTTTAATTATTCCTAAGGCTGACCTATTCTTAAGATGTTCAAAGAATTGGCTTTTTGTTTTATGATCATCTGTACTGTTTTCTCCCCTCGATCTGGTTGTTTCTATTTCAATAATTTCTCATTTTAACTTCATCAGTTTCTTTCTTCTACTTCTGGGTTTATTTTACTTTTTTTTCTAGCCTCTTGGATTGATGGTTTAGTGATCTCACCCCTTACTTTTAAAGTTTTCTTTTTTAACAGTGAGGACAGTTAAAGCCGTAAATTTCCCTCTAAGCAATGCTTTGGCAATATCTCACAGAACTAACAGCCACTTGGTCAACACATATTAAGTATCTGCTATGTCCCAGGAACTAAGAAATGATGCTCTCACTGTCATACAGTTCTAAGTCGTGTGACTTCCATTTGGATTTCCCTTTATCCCAAGAGTCATTTACAAGTGTACTTTTGTTTCTGGGTGTATGAATTTGGAAGGAGAATCAATCTTTCAATAATTAAATTCTAGTAGCTCTAGTCAATGAACATGGTTTACTTGATGGTACCATAATGGAGTTCACTGAGATTTCCGCTACTTACTTTTTTTTTTTTTAAGATTTTATTTAATTATTTTTAGAAAGAGGGGAAGAGAGAGAGGCAGAGAGGGAGAGGGACATCAACGTGTGGTTGCTTTTCACCTGCCTCCAGCCACAGACTTGACTGGAGACCTGTTTTGCAACCTTGTTATGTGCCCTGGCTGGGGAATCGAACCCGCGACCTTTGGGTTCGCAGGCCGGCACCTTATCCACTGTGCTACCAGCCAGGGCCTATTTTTTCTTAAAATTTAAAAAATTTAAGTGCAATGCACACTCAATAAAGTGCATATATATTGAGTGTACAGCTTGATGAATTTTTAAAGTATATATATACCGATGTCTCCATCCTATGGAGCAACATATGGACCACTACCAGGCCAGAGTTCTTTCTCCCTCCTAGTTGTCGATACCTCTCAGAGACTGCATCATGATTAGTATTTCCAATTGTAAGTTTTTACAGTTCTTATAAATAAGTGTATTTTTCTTTGTTTTTTAAAAATTGCATTTATTTATTTTTAGAGTGAGGGGAAGAGAGAGAGAGAAAGAGAGAGAAACACCAATGTATGGGTGCCTCTCACACTCCCCCAACTGAGGATCCTGCCTGCAACTCAGGCATGTGCCCTCACTGGGAACTGAACCAGTGACCCTTTGATTCACAGGCCAGCACTCAATCCACTGAGCCACACCAGACAAGGTAAGTGTATTTTCTCTATACTGCTATAAATCTAATTTGGATCAAGATAGTATATAAAAATATCTTGCCTGCCCTGGCTGGTAGCACAATGGATAAGGGGCCAGCCTGCAAACCCAAAGGTCGCTGGTTCAATTCCCCAGCCAGAGCACATAACCAGGTTGCAAGCCAGGTGTCCAGCCAGGTCTGTGGCTGGAGACAGATGAAAGGCAACCATACATTGATTTAAAAAGTGTATATATATTTTGCCCTGTATAACTATGTCAAATGAATTGGGGCTTTAATTCACAGTAGCATTGCTTACCCCACCTCACCCCCACCCCTTAGCTCTCCTGGCCCTTAGTGTTTCAACTTTGAAGAATCCTAGACCTCAGGTCTCTTAGACAGTGGCCCCTGAACTTCTGCCTCAAAATTATCCGTAATGCTTGTTAAAACTACACAATCCTGTCCCTGTCCCAAACCTGTCACCCCAGTTCCTCCAGGAGCAGGACCCAGGACCCAGGAATCTGCATTTTCATAAGTATCCCCAGGTGATTCTGCTGCTTGTCCAGGTGTGGAAACCTTCCTAAATTCCGTATTTCCAGGGGCAATGGACTAGTGAGGTGATGTGTCACCATCCCAGGCAGCCCAAGTCCTTCACCGCCTCCTTCTGAGAATAGCAGTTACAATTTAGATTCTCTTCCTGCCCCATTTCCTCCTTGTGTTTGCTCCTATAAGCCCAAGTAAAGAATGTGATGGTCTATCAGAACTACCAATAAATTTGGGTGGATCTGGTCCCTTTTCTCACCACACCTCTGGGAAAACTGTGGTCTGGTCGGGGGGATGACCTCATAGGATGCAGGGTCAGAGAAGAACCCAGTCCTCCAGCCCTACAACATGGAAAAAAGCCGTGCAGAGGGAAATCTGTTCGTTCCAAGTCTCCTGAGAGCATCAGTGCTTGGGAAGAGGCCTGTATTATCACAGAACGAGTGTGGCCTTTGGAAGCAGAAAGACCTGAGATCTAATTCTCGTTCCTCTCCTTGAAGCAAATACATAGAGGTTTCTGAACCTCGGGTCTCAGCTTTGAAAATAGGATTAGAGATGTTAGGGTTAGAGCTAAAATATAAGAAGTACCTGACACATGGTATATGCTGAATAAATGGATGTGATTGCCCTTAAGAGAATCTAGGTCACCAAGGAAGTCCTGTCACACTGTCTGGAGTATTATATAGGCTGGTGGCAAAGGCGGAGGGAAGAAGGAAGGTTGGCTTTCCCATTGCTTTACCTGCTGCCTGTGGGTTCTTCCTTCTTCCTGGAACCTGAACACCTGAAGTCCAAGTTCACCTGGGAGCTGTTGCATTGGACACATATTTCCTGAGCAACAATGGTGGGGGTTCCTGCCCTTGAGGACCACCCACCCTGATAAACAGCGAGTGTGTGTATGGAGCGCTACAGGACAGGGGGCAGAGGGAGAGCCTGGGTGAGGAAGTGCAGTCTGAGGTGGGCCCCAGGGGCTGAGGCAGGCACAGGCAGGAAATCAGGCAGGCTGAGCGCAAGCCTGGCAGTTTACAGGTGGGCAGGCGGAGGGGCAGGGACTTGGGCAAACATCCCCAGTCGCCCTATAACCTGGCTCCAGTGCCTCTCCATCTACTTTAGAATTTATCTTTCAGGGAAAGCTGGACTGACACAGCGTCAATAAAGAGCCCAGCAGATAGGCTTAGTATGAACTTGTAGGCATAAAGCAAATACAGTATGTTAAGCAAACTGAGAGTCATACAGTTCTTTGTATGCCTATCTAAGCTAATATTTCACAAAGGAGGACACCTCCCACCCCCAGCAAAGGACATGTGAATTTGTGTTAATAAGTGGTGTTTACAAAGTATTTGGGTCTCAAAATCACACCCATTTCTATGTGGACGTCAGGTGCAAGAGCAAGGACTCATCTGGGACAGGCTTGAGCCTGGTTTGTGGGACCAGGGAATTGGGGGGGCTTGTGTCCTCACCAATCTGTGCCTGAATAGCTCTGTGATCTGGGCAATTCCTGTCCCTCTCAGGACCTCAACACCCCTGTCTGTGACATGAGACGAATGGCCGCCCAGGGCTCCGTCAGATCTGGAGTTCCTGACTCCTGCCATAGTTTTTAGATAATTGTAACAGCTCTGGAGGTAGACAGCCTCATGCCCATTTTATAGAGGAAGAGTCACAGCTCAAAAGAGGAACACAAAGCCCCATACCTTTATGAGTGTGACTCCTAGACAGCTATGCATGTACACATGTGCATGTACACATGTGTGTGGATCAGGGCTCATGTTTCCACATGTGCCCCAGTGTTGCCCTGCAATTGTTCCTGGACATGACATGTGCAGGCTTGTTGGCTGGGTCCGCCTGTTACAGGCAGTTCCACCCTGCAGGACAGGGCAGAAGAGGAAAAGAGGGGAGGAGGGAGGGAGCTACACCTACATTTTTGTGTTGCCCACTGATTTCAGCGGCTGTGTACTTAGCTCAGTCTGAGTGACTCCATACATGGGCAGTGGACTGGAACGTTCCCCTCCAAGTATCACAACCAACAGCTCATCTCGCAGCTGAGATCCAGGCCCACGGGAGCCTTCATGGGCCTTCTCGCACATGCACACAGAAACAAACACACACAGACATGCATGCTCACACATGCACCTTAGCAAGTGTTTTCCCCGCTCTGGCCCCAGTTGCATCAGCAGTAAAATGGGAGGCAACTCTCTTTGCCTTGCCAGAGGATCCTCTGGGTTCAGACCCATTGAAGTTGGCTTTGCAAACTGTAAAGTACCGGGAAGACCCTGCTGAGATACTGTTCATCCGGTTTGCCCATACGGATGCCAGAGAATGGGCCTTTTTTCTTTTTCTTTAAGCAATAAGCCACATGAGCTGCTTTGAAATGAAATTAATTCACTCTGCTTTCATCTTAACACAAAATTGGTGATTTCAATGGGAGAGTCATGTTGTCTGGGGCGTCCTCCCCCCACCGAATCTGCTGAATGTTTTGACCACAGGGAATACGGATTCACAATTTAAAAAGAAGATGATGCAGTGAGGTGGCTCGACTGGGCTCTGGAGCCAGGCTACCCCGGTTCACACCCCGGCTGTGCCACTTGCTGGTTGTGTCAGTTACCTCAGATGTGCTGTTTGCCTTGTGACTCAGGTTCCCCAGTTGTCAGGTACCTATTTCCTCAGGTAGTGATGACTGCCTGAACATACAAAATTCCTCAGTAAGAGAAATTGTTGGGGAGGTGGGTGGGGAGCAGGGTACATGGTAAGAGACATGTTCAAGGTCACTCAGGGATTCACTGCCAGTGCCAGGGTTGGCCTGAGGTGTCCCATACCCCCTTGGCTTTGGGGGAACCCTCCCTTGTTAGAGGGAGGAGCAGCTATTCTATCCCAACTGTCTGCCCACGGCCTTTTCTGGGAGGTTTTAATGAAGGAAACTCAGGCTCCAGCTGGTTAGAGGGAAAAGATGGGGCTCTCTGCACCCCTCTAGCATCAGCTTCACCGTCATCTGTGCCAGGACATAAGGGACCTGTGGCAAAGGGTTTGAAAACCTGAGGGATGTAAGAACCCAGAAATTTACCAGAAAAGGAAATAAACTAAATGAAGAATTGGGCTCCATCTTCCGCTCTGGCCGGCCAAGCGAGGTGACCTAGGCGAGTCACTACTTCTCTGAGCCTTTGGAGACAACAGCACTGGTTGCAGTTCTTGAGACTAGGATCTGATATGATCAGAAATGTCTCACATTCCAAAGGATGTCAACAAAAAGCGCTGGTCGACTTGGGGAAGGTATGAGGAAAGAGCAAACATGGAGACTTTGACCCTAACCTACCAAGCTGCTAAGAGCCATCATCCTAGGGGCTTATTGTTAAAATGTTACTTATGGGAGCAATTTTATTTGCAATTCAAGCACAGCACGAGAAGCCAAGACACAAAAGGTCAAGTTATGGACGCTGTGCCTGTTCTGAAGGCGGCTGCCCAAAGGGGCTTCACTGTGGTAAGAGTTGAGGACATGGGTTTTGGTGTTCTGCAGATCTGGGTTTGAATCCCTGCTTGGCCACTTACTACAGCAAAGTGACCTTAGGAAGTTCTCTCAGTTTCCTGAGCAGGATTATGGAATGTCCTTCAGTGAAAAACTCCTAGCATATGGCTCCATAGACAGAAGATGTTGGTCTTACTTAGGATCCTCTTGGTTTGGGGTGATAGAAATAAAACTCATGCTACATTAAGAAAGCATTGTATTATTTTAAGTAGCTAAGAAGAGCAGGGGTGAATTGGCCTTAGGGAAGTCTGGGACCAAGCCCTCAGATACCAAAATACATTATTCTCAGCTTCCTGTCTCAAATTGTTGGCTTCACCCTGTCCTTGCCATGGACGAGGGCATCGCTCCTGAGGGCTCTAGGTTCACAGTTCCATCACCAGTCAGGACAGGAGTCCTTCCCACCCGCTAAAAATATCCCAAGAAAGGACATAATTTGCCTGGCTCGGGTCATGTGATCACTACTGGGCCAATCAGTGTAGCTAGAAGGCTGGAGCCCTCTGATGGACTCAGCCTGGGCCATGGGCTTAGAGCATCAGGGGTGTCTCCCTAGAAGTTACAGAGAAAGGGGATGCTGTTAACTTTTCTTCTTGGAGTCCAAGCATATGGGTGAAGTAGGAGAACAGTTTTCTACCTTAGGTGCTGGTGATGGCATGAAGCCACTTCTTACAAGTGTTACGTCCTCTTAGTGTGCTTTTGGTACCATGTTTATCCTAAAACCTATTCTTTGTAGAAACAGCTCGACTTAATACAGCTTAATGCTGCCTAAATCCACCATCTTCAGCTGCTGTTTGCAGAGCTTATGCAGCACTTGCAGCGGATGAAGGCCAGGCACAGTGGCAGTCTCACCGAAGGGCCCACTGAGATCTTCCCCACCCCAGGCCATGGTCATCAGCCGCTGCAGGCCCCTGGCCTCCACTTCCTCTGCTGACCCTGGGCTGCAGATGTCGAGGAGACTGGGGGTGTTGTACTTAAAGCCAAAAAAAAAAAAAGAAGAAGAAGAAGAAGAAGATGATAGTGCTGGAAGGAACCTCGGAAGCCCCCTGGCCCATTTCACAGGTGGGGAGACTGAAGCCAAAGGGCCCACTTCCCCAAGGACACAGAGCTCTTTATCAAACACCCCCAGCCTGTGGTTATCAATAAATATTAGGTGAATGAGTGAATGAACTGACATTTGAATCTAGGCCCCTTGATTCTCAGATTATTACTATTCTCAGATTCCCATATCATTTCTCCTATAGCATTTTGTTTCCCCTTGAATCTAAAATTTTAATTTCTAGATCTAAAGTCCTTTCCCCTTCTTGGGGCATGGATCCTTGGCCAGGAGAGGTGGGAGGAGTGTGTTGGTGCTAAGATGACCAAAAGGCTGATGATCCTAGCAGAAGTGAGAGAACTGGGTATGGTGTTGGAGCAGGCAGGTGATGAGGAACAGATTGGAAAGGAGTGAATATACTCATCAACTGTTCACAGTTTATGACTTGGTTCCATTCCCTCCGCTGGCTGAGGAAACTGAAGCTCCATGAGGGTAAGTCACTTACTCAGGCTTCTCCCCCTTCCCCAGCATACTGCGGAGGAGGTTGGGCCTCTCCTCAGGTGTACATGTTTTCATCTGGCTCACCGATCTTCTGTGGTAGATACTTCCGTGCCTTGCCCACCTACGTACACTCTACACCTACCATTTTGCCTAGTCCCGCTGCCGGCCCGTCATTACAAGCACAGACCAGACGCGGTAGGGAATTAGCAGCCCCTCCCTGGAAGCAGTCCTCAATCAGTGGCTGACAGAGCTTGGGGGTACATGCTCCAGCTGCCTCACCCCTCGAGTGGGATGAAGCATAGGCTGAACACGCCACCACCCTGGCTCCCAGGGCCCCCAGCACAATCAAGCTCCAGCTGCCCACACGGGTCACTTGCTTGATAACATGCCTTTCATTCTTTCCCTTCCCTGCTTTACCACCATGTTCCCTGGCAGCATTTCCTAGGGTCCTCCCTCCTAAGTAAACTACCTGCACTTGTATCTTTGTCTTAGGGTCTGCTACTAGGGTAGCCCAAACTAAGACCCTCTTTAAAAAAAAAAAACAAAACAACAACTAGCTAGACAAATACTGCCTATTTAAGTAAATCCAAGTTGGCTCTAAAATGCCACAATACGGCCTTGGTGGCACAGTGGATAAGGTGCTGGCCTGGGAACCCAAAGGTCTCTGGTTCGATTCCCAGCCAGGGCACAAATACCAAGTTGCAAACCAGGTCTGTGGCTGAAGGCAGATGAAAGGCAACCATACATTAATGTTTTTCTCCCTTTCTTCCTCCCTCCCTGCCCTTCTCTCTAAAGATACTGAATAAAATCTTTGAAAAAATAAAATAAAATAAAATAAATAATAAAATGCCACAATGCCATCTTACCACCTGCCCCTTTCCTGGCCCCACCCTCACCAGTCCTGCAAGTTTCTCCACCTCCCATTAGGGACGTCATTATCTGTGAGGTTGTCACAGGTCATGCTACTGAGAACCAGCACCATTCAGGGCTGACTCCATCCCTGAGCCCTTGGTGACAGTTTCCCATGGCTCTGACAAGGTGCCAGGAATGAGTTGGCACACGCCCTGCTTTCTATGGCAGGCAGCTGGTCTGTCCCTGTGCCACACATGAGTCCAGCCTCATGTCACACTGTTCCTACACTGACACACACACTCCTCCACCCCTGGAAGACCTGTGCCTGGGCCGGAGGACCAGAGTCGTGGAGACCCACAGGGACAGGGCACCTTGTTGGATTTTCCCATTTAAGGGAGAGGGGATGAGCCCTGGGGGGCCAACAGGTCTTTTCCAAGGTCATACAATGCATCAGGAGCGGAACAGGGCATGAACGCAGACCATTTTTTGTTGTTGTAATTTCCAGTCCTTTGTATTTGTTTCTGATGATCAGACTGTAGGGAAAGAGGAGAGGGGAACACTGTGGAAGAGCAGGAGTGCTGTGCCTGAGGCAGGGCGGCCCTCGTCTCAAAACCTGGTTTTGCTGACTGTTAACTGTTTGGCTGTGTGACCTTAAGCAAGTTACTCAGTTCCATGTGCCTTGGTTTCCACAACTGTAGAGCTGAGGTTCTATTACCTATCCAACAGGAGACTTAGTAGAGCTAATTGAGGTGGAAGGCACCTGGAAATAAGAGATGCTCACTAAACTCTGGGGGACTCTGAGTTTTAAAAAGTTCCCTCCCATTTTACAGGTCCCCACATGGGTTAATCCACCGAGGTTAAGAGAAATGTCATCAACTTTGTAATCACTTGGAGAAGGTTTGCAGCATGAGCTAGCGCAACATTTCCAGAGCGTGCACTTTGTAGCACTACCACCACTACTGTTACTCCTACTGCTATTACTCCTTGAAAGCAGCTGCCAAGGACTGGAACAGGTTGCTCTAACGGCAATCACGCTTCCACAGCAATCATGCTTCTGTGTGGCGGCGCTTCTCACGGCCGCCGCTCCTCGATGTGCTCTGTGCCTGGGCTGCATTTCCCAGCCGATCTGACCACAAGACTCTCGTGCTCAGGGGCACTAACAGGGAGGAAGCAGTTTGGGAAACAGCTGCTGTCCCCTGGAAAGCCACATAACTGAAGCCAGGAGCCTTCGGCTTTGCCCCTCTCTATCTGCCACTTACTCGTTGTGTGACTTGACATATCCCTGACCCATATGGGCCTCGGTGTCCCTGTCTGTGAAATGAGAGGGGGAAATGAGTCCCTAAGGGTACTTCCAGTTCCAATGTGTTGGGATCTTGGAGCTTTTCTCCTCCACCATTACCTTCCCGCTTTTAAGCCTAGCGCACCCAGCCCTGGCCAAGGACGTTACTGGGAGAAGGGCAGAGTATTCCTATAGGGGCCTGGCAAGCAGTCCCATTGCTGGTCCCACATTTTGCCTTTGAAAGGTGGGTGGAACTGTGCAGGGCAGTGTCACCCCAGCCTCCTGTCTGGAGAGGGGACAAGGCTGCTCCCCACTCCCCCAGGCTGGAACCGGCAGCTGTTGGGAGGATCAAGAATGGGCCCAGCACCCATTCAAGCCATTCAGTAAGACAGGAGGCCATGTGCAGTCCTGCCTGCCCACCACTGCTGGGCAGGCCTGCACGGTTACCAGCACTGTGCTGGGGACTCCCATGAAGGGAGGCTCAGCCCGACAGGAGGGCTGTGTCCTCAGGGGAGTCCACCTGCGTGGGTGGTGGCTGGGAAGGCTGCTGGTGGCAGAGCTACTGCACCCATCTGCCCACTCATGAGGGCCGCCTCTGTGGTGCCCAGAGCTACCCTAAACCTGCACTGTGGGTGGCTTGGGGCTGCCGGGGGCATGACGGGGGCATGATGGGGGCCATCCCATACAATGCCATCCTCACCTGAAGTTTCAGCCTGCATGCATCTTTTCTCAGGACAATAAGACCTGCACAAAAGGCAGGCGGGCGGGCAGGCAGGCAGCAGGCAGGCAGGCAGGTGAGGACAAGTTCATCTCTGTGAAGGCCTCTGGGGAATGGGCATGTTCGTTTTCTCTACCTTCTTACAGCCACCATCTAATCCTTAATCTGGACAAGCTGGATCTGGCTTCGAAGGCAGCTCAAAGACAGAGAGATACCCTAGTCAGTTCCCAAGGGCTGGGCCAGATCCGAAAGGACGGCCCAGCTCGGCAGCAGCTTGGCCCAGTCGGCCACCTGAAGAGATGGGCGTCACAGTGGGAGCCTGTGGAGAGGGTCTGCGCTCTAGGTGGTGCAGGGTGCTTTGAACATCACTCATTTCTAACTTCAGCCCTATCTGTGTCCACCTTTGTTATCACTGACAATCTTTTTTATCAACTTGCTTTAAAATTTTTTTTAAAATCCTCACCTGAGGGCATGTTCATTGATTTTAAAGGGAGGGGAAAGGAGGGAGAGAGAGAGAGGGAGAAAGATATCAGTGCGAGAGAGAAATATCAATCAGTTGCCTCTCGCACATTCCCTGACCAGGGTCTGAACCCACAACCCAGGAATGTTCTCTGACTGGGACTCGAACCCACAGTCTTCTTCAATGTTCAGGACACTGGCCAGAGCTATCCACTTGCTTTTTTAATTGAAATAACTTCTTTAGCCCTTTGCTAAGCAATAATATCTGTGAAATCATGGGTCTGATGTGCTAGTACTTCCAAATACAATAAAAACCACTTCCCAACCATTAAAAAAATGGTTTGTCCCTAGTCTACCTAAAATCAGCTTGGGATTCATCAGTGGTAAGTGAAGGAGAGAAAATGGGGTTAGTTTCTAAGCCCCATTTACCTCTTCGGAGCTGGATTTATACGATATTGAGAATCCTCAATGCTACTGATTCCAAAATTCAACACAGTCACCCAAGCCAGACGTTGGAGTCACCCAGACCCCTCCTCCTTCCTCACTCCCCTAATGTAGTCACCAGGCAGTCCTGCCTCCAGGACACCCCTCCCACTTGCCCCACCTCTCCTATCCCAGTGGTTCAGGCTTTCATCCACTCTCACCCAAAGCCCTGCACCATTAAACATAAGAATATATGCAATTCTTACTTGATAATGTGCTTCATGTTTTAGTGGGCCCATCCATTTACCTTAAGCTTTTTAAGTTGCAGTATTATGTGCATAAAGGAAAGTACTGGAAATGTCTTATACCTTGACCTTGGTATACACATATAGTATATTCCTTTATTTCTGGCTTCTATTGCTCAACCTGTTTTTGAGATTCACTCATGTTGTTGCATATATCAGCAGCTTGTTCTTCATTATCGCTCAGGAGTATTCCATTGTATGAATACATCACTGTTTGCTTATGGACATTGGGCCATCTCCAGTTTAGAGATATCATGGTTAATGCTGATATGAATACTGTACTCTTTTACTTGGCTTTTGGTTTATGTTCAAGAGTGGAATGGCTGGATCATAGGACAGGTATAGTTTAAATAAATAAACTATTTAGCCCTAGTTTGCAGTTTTAAAGAATGACTGAGGTTCTTCTGTCATGAGGTCCCTCCAGGTATTGTTATATGCAGACTCCCAGGCTGGCTGGATTCCCCCTTAACTCCAGCCTATACTCTAGTGCTTCAAAGGGGCCCAGCCAGAGCAATAGCCCACTTTCCAGAATTCTGTCTTAATAAAACATTTTTCCTCCCTTGTCTGTGCTACGCACCACATTGGCACTGTCTCACCCTCTACTACACACACTGCTTTCCATTCCATTCTCCCGTCTTGCCCACTAGACTGAATGTCCCTTGAGGGCAGGTCCTCTGCCACCCCTTCCCTTGGCATGCAACAGATAATTCATGATAAAGATAAATAACAACAGCTTGTTTATTAGTTATTTGTTTTATGTGACAAATCACCCTAAAACTTAGTGGCTTAAGATATTTACTTCAGTTTCTGTAGGTCAGAGATCCAAAAGAGGCATAGCTGGATGCTCATGAGGTTACAGTCATGGTTAGCCAGGGCTTCAGTCATCCCAAGGCTTGCTGGGGCTGGAGGATCCCCTTCCAAATCTACTCACTGCTGGCTGTCAGCTGAAGACCTCAGTTCCTTGCTGCGTGGTCCCCAGAGTGACCAATTAACAAGAGAACAAGGACTAAGCTGAGGCATCTTTTACGGCTCAGTCTTTGAAGTCAAGCATGGTCACTTCTGCTTATTCTGTTCATTAGAAATGAGGTACTAGGTTCAGTCAATACTTAAGAGGAGTAGAATTAAGCCCTGCCTTCTGAAGGGAGGAATATAAAATAACTTGCGGACATACCCTAAAACCACCCTCTCTAATAATATCTAACATTTATTGAGTGCTTACTATGTGCCAGGTACTATATTGTTTGTTTTACAGAGTATTTTATTTAATCCTTACTACCACCCTACAAGAGGGAGATACTGCCCTCAATATTTTCAGTTAAGAAAACTGAAAAGTGCTGAAAGAGTAAGGACTTTTTTCCAAGGTCCTACAGCAAATGACATAGCTAGGACGGGAACCCAGGACCAGACGCCAGGGCTTTTTCTCCTAACACACTAAGTTATATGAGAGGCAGCAAGTGACACTCTGAGTCTATGGGTCTCAGATGACGTGTGAGCTGAGTGGTCGCCCCCCAAAGACAAGTCCATGTCCCAGTTTCTGGAGCTTGTGAATATTACCTTACCTGGCAGAAGATGTGACTAAGTTAGGATCTTGAGAAGAGGAGCTTATCCTAAATCACTCGTGTAGGCCCTACATGCAATCACCTGTGTCCTCATCAGAGAGAGCTAGTGGGAGCTTTGACACAGAACAGGAGGAAGTCAGGTAAAAGGGAGAGAAAGACAATTGTATAATAACCACCCATATTGTTATTCTTAAGCTTCAGTTTCACTCTGCCCTTCCTGGTGGCTGAGGCTAAAAGCAAATCAGGATGGATTATACAAATTTCCTTTTCTGATAAAAAAGAATTATATCTGTCCCTCAAGAAGCACATACCTTTCCCTTATAGTATATTCTAAGAATAACTGAGCAAGTGTGTCTTTACACACTGAACAAAGCAAGAGATAAAATGTCAACAGTGACAGAGAGAAGATCAGGGAACTGTCCTCATGTAGATGCTTCCTGTGCCGTCCCTGCATGAAAACAACTCAGGAGAGAAATGCCATGCGACATCCTGACCACACAGGCTTGACCACTCTCGTGGAGACTGGGCGCCAGAGTTCACAGTGCTTCTAATTCCATCGTCCTAACTGTGCTCTAATCGCTCCTGAGACCCAGGCAGGGCAGATACTGCATTTCACAGACATAGAAACCAAGGCCCAGAGAAGTGAAGGGATGTCTCAAGGTGACACAGCTGCTAAGTGGCAGGGCTGGGCGTCAGAGAGGCTCCAAGAACAGGTCTCCCAGCATGCCGGCTCCACTTCAGCCAGATGCCTCCTGTCGCTCTACATGGAGTTCATGCCCAACTCCCCAAGCACACTGAGCCTTTCTGGGAAGGATACCCCTCTCACTCTTCTTGGGGAGCCTCATCCCCACCTGCTCGGGTCTGGTCCATGGAAGATGTCCTTGCATTTGTCAAGCCCCGCTCCTGGAGATACGACATTCCACCTAAGCTAGCCAAGGGCAGCCTCCTAAAGGAGAAGAGCTGAGGATGGGATTGTGGGCTCAACTCCAGCACCACACAGAGATCCACAAGTGAGGGCAACACAGGGACCCAGCTGGGTTGCGGCCAGGACTCTGTCCGTCTTACATTGCTGGCTGCTCTCCTGTTGTTTGGAAGAGATGGGACCCCCAGGGAGATGAGTTGGGCCTTCCCATCTCCCACCCATCTCAGCTTGTGGTTGAGGAGGTTGGAGATGTTTAGTCACCTGTGGGACCCGGAAGAGGAGATGGGAGGGCTTCTATTCTTCTCCCTACCCTGTGCCCTTGGGTGCTTCTTTCTCCCTAATTCATCCTCTCCCTCTTCTTTCATCCCATTCTAGCCCCCTTGCTGTTCTTCACCTCCCTCTATCCCCATTCCCTCTGTTTATTCCCTCCTCCCTCTTTCCTCTTCACTCACTAGCTGTGCAACCACCTGCAAATTTCTTAGCCTCTCCGAGTGAAAGCCCTGACCTCACAGGGTGGTTGTAACCCTCAGTGGTCAGTATAGAGAAGATGCTGATCAAAGTGCATTCTGCCCACCCCTCCCCCTTTCTCCCAGATGAGAAGGGAGGTGGGGTGGTGACAGCACATCAGCTCCCTTCACCTCCCCAAGCAGAGCCCCTGCAACGACCCTGGAGAAAGGCTTGAGGCATGACCATCCCTCACTGTCCCTCACTTGAAGAGACAAACTCTGTTGCATCCAGCAGGGCGAGTGGAGACGGGGGAGGTGACAGGTGATGTTCGGTGAAGATCTCTGCAGGGAAGGGAATGGTGATTTACCACAAGCCTACTGTGTGTCGAGACAGGGCAAGCGTTTTTACATGCGTTAGGACATGTGAGAAGCCTGTGACACAGGTACCATGATCAGTGTACTAATTAACAGATACACAGAGAGATTCGGAGAGATTCAGAGAGATGAAGTGGCTGGCTTGCCTTGGGTCATACAGAAATTAAGTGGTGAAAACAGGACAGTCTTGACTCTAAATGTTATCATGCCCTTTAACAATTTTCGATGGGAAACTTTAGACACTGAGAAGAGTAGACAGAATAGTGTCACAAACCCCCATGCACCTATCACCCAACTTCATCGACCAACTCTTGGCCTGTCTTGTGTCATCCCTACCTGCATCCACATCACCCTTTCTTTATTTTGAAGCGTATCTCAGACATCATAGTTTTGTCTATATTTCAACATGTGCCTTTAAGAGAGAAAGTTAATTTTTAAAACTTAACCAAAATGCCCCAACAATAATGCAGAGTTCTCGTTTGCAATCATTGTCTTGCTTTTCTGCTCTCCCTTTCTGCCTCTCCTACTAAAGATAATGACATCCCTCCCACTGCAAAGCCCTGCCACACCATGATCTTCATCGGTGCTCATACTGGCCCTTGGAACACCTGACTCATTTTGGAAATGAGAAAACTGAGGCTCAAAGAGGTGAAAGAACTTGCCCAAGGTCACACTGTGGGTTAAGGGCAGAACTTGGCCCCATCCCTGGCCCTGTGTCTCCCAGATCTTGCTTCTCTTCACTGCAGGGGCCTCGCCATGGTAGATTTGAACCAGCAAGCCCAGAGGCTGGGGGTTGGGCGGGGCGGAGGAGTTGGCTGAGAGACTTCCCTGGCAGTGGTGGCAGGCTGGACAGTGTGCATCCCCAGCTGGGAAGGTGCAGCCACACTCCTTTCTTTGGGAAACAGCAGAACTAATTCCTGAGCTCAGGCTTATTTGCTTTCAGTAGCTGTCCAAAGCCCGACAGCGTCTGGGGCTTACCACCCAGCTTCCCGAGTGGCATGCCTTAAGCCTCCTGCACTATGGCAGATTGGACAGTGAAGTCCAACAGGACAGGCACAATAGCCGGATCACTCAGCTGAACTTATCCTAATTCTACTTTTTGCCTAAGTGCAGGGGAAGGGCAAAGGTCTCTCTGTTTTTCTTCTGGGAACCTCCTTGCCCAGCCAGCCCTGCACATGCGGAGAATGCCAAGGATTCCATTCTAAATCCTGTGGCTTTTACGGCTAATTCTTCCATTAGTCTGCAGTCTACAGAACAAGCATCTTAGCCTGGCATTCAAGGCTTGCCATCCGCACTGACACAGCCAATCACAGAGACAAGGGGACCATGGAACAATTTCAGGGGAGACAAAAGCTTTATACTAGCCAATTTCTGAAATTCTCCACTTAGAGCTCCACTTCTTTAGCTTCACACTATGGTTTCTGTTTAAATGCAAGCATTGTTCCTGCCAACAGTATTTACCTATTAAATGTCTCCTTCCAGATCTCAAATTTAACATCCTAATAATGCCATTACTACTTGTTTTCCCATACCAATGGGCATTTCCTTTCTCCATACTTTTCCTCGTGTTATTTCCTCTGCCTGAAACCTCATTTCTCCCATCGCCACCCACTAACTACCAGGGCTCCGCTGGGACATTACCTCCTCCAGGAACCTTTCTGAGTGCCTCCCTCTGCTCACAGGCTCCCCGCCCTCCACTGGGCAAAGGGCTCTTTCATGGGTTGAACTTGATCAGAGCACTTACCTTGCTGTATTGTAACCAGCACATTGTGAACTCCTCAAGGGCCGGGGTCAATTCATCGCAGTCTTCCCCAGGCCTGAATACAGGGCACAGAGTAGGATCTGAGCATGATATGCCTGTTGAAATACTTTATTTCACTGAGCCTATGGGTTAGGCCGCTCAGGAATAGTGAAACCTCTCATTTTAGAGAAGGGGAGGCTGAGACACAGAGGCAAAATGACATGTCCCAGCACCCACATCTCCTGCATCCCAAGATGGCACTTTGGAGCCAGCCGTTATACACTGCACCTCTATCTAGCACAACTCCCATTGCCATAGGACGAAGCCCAAATTCCGCATCCCACACTCTTCCCCAAGCCCACCTCTCCAACCCCATCCCTACAACTCCCGCTCAGCTCCCTCTGCTTCCACCACACCTGTCTACTTGCCTTTCTCTGGGCTCATCAGAGTTTTCAGATCCCTGCACTTGGTACCCAAACACCTTCCCCACCACATGCTGAGACCCGTGATCCAGGCACCTGGACAAAGAGGTGGGGCAGATGTTTACAGGAGTCTCCGACACCAGGGTGACAAAGTGGCGCAGGGCTCAAAACAAGCAGATTGGTCCCCATGCCCCACAGCCTCGTGGACGATGTAAGAATAGTGCCTGGTATGTATTCAATGCTTCTCTCTCAGTCGCTGTGCAGGGCATTTTACATGCAACGTGCATTTCATCCTCAAAATGCCAAAAGGCAGGCTCCGTTTTCCCCCCCTGAGCTATAGATGAGGAAACTGCAGCTCCAAGAGGCTAGTGAACTTCCTCGTGGTCACACAGCTAGATAGTAGTAGAACCAGTATTCAAAACCCAGCCTGTGCTCCTAGTCACATCGTGAGCCTACCACTGTCTCCTGCACTGTGGCTAGAGGAAATTCAACATGTAATTAACATAGAAAACATCCTGAGGATTCTTATTTAACTAAATATTTCCTATGCTTATTTGGGGCTGGAACAACCCCCTCTCACCTCCACCTCTTTTATTGAATCCTATTCACATCCCACAGAATATAATGTTTCAGTTTGTGAAATGCTGCACTAGGAAATATCCAGCTCCTATTTCAATAACAACCCGAAAGCAGGAGACAGAAGAGCTGAAGGGGCCCTGGAGGCCTCTGGTCAGAGCTTCTTTGTGGCGCCGTGGGGTTCTGGGGTCCAGACACTGGCATTTGCTCTCCCCATGTCGCAGTCAGTGAGGGGAGGGAGTAGGTCTCTGACTCCCTCCTCAGAGCTGAGAAAGGCTGGTGGTGCGGCTGGCAGTTTGAAAACCTTTCAGCCAGTGGAATTCACACACCTGCCTGTAGAGGCCGCACAGGCTTCAGGAGATGGGAACTGCCGGAGGAAGCACCAACTTACTGAAAAAACTTGTAAGATCTGAGGGCCACAAAGCAGGATGGTTCCACAGACCACATTAAGGGTAATTCCTCCAACACAAAGACTCAGGAGGGAAAGGGACTTGTCAAGTTCAAAGGACAGCTGGAACTAGAATGCAAGCCTCCCACCTCCTGCTCTGTTGGCCTTTCTTGCAATTGCTGATGCGCAGGTCTGTCTCCCGGCCTGGCCAGAGGCGCCCCCGAGACCCAAGTGTCTAACTCATGACTGATCACCTGGCTCCTGACATTTAGAGCTAAAAAAATATTGATTAAGTGAATGAATAAATACCACATTTGATTTTTTTGCCCCAAACTGTTTCTTAGTTTGCCTGTTTACATGGCTGAGATGAACTCTTGGCTGCTTCTGAAATGCCTGTATCCTCAAAGGAGAAACACGTGCTACCAAAGAATAACAGCGACATTATATTATGCTTAATACATATGTGTGAGAGTACTCACTTGCACATACCAAGCACTGCTCTAAGTATTTTTACCTGCATTGACTTATTTAAATCTTACAGTGACCATAAACGTAGGCATTATAATTATCAACCCCACTTTTTAGATAAGAAAACAATATGGCACAAGGAGGTTAAGTCATTTGTGCAAAGCAACACAAATAATAACTGTTAGAATCAGGCCTTGAACCTAGGCACTAACATCAAAAGCTATGTTTTGCCCTGGCTAGTAGCTCAGTGGATAAGGTGCCAGCCTACAAACCCAAAGGTTGCTGGTTCGATTCCTAGCCAGGGCACATAACCAGGTCGCAAACTAGGTCTCCAGCCAGGTCCATAGCTGGAGGCAGGTAAAAGGCAACCATACATTGATGCTTCTCTCTCTTTCTTCCTCCCTCCCTGCCCTTCCGTCTAAAAATAATGAATAAAATCTAAAACAAACAAACAAACAAACAAAAAAATCCAAAAAACCCACTATGTTCTAACCACTACACTATACCATCACTTGAAGCTGCTGCCTTTATCAGACATGTGCTATGTGCCAGGCACTATGTCACAGCATCGCTGATGTTATCTGTAACACTCAGAGCAAAACCATGACATAAATATAATTTTCCACTTTACAGCAAAAAAATGGAGGCTCAGAGATATAAAAGGACTTCCTTGTCTAAAGTCACACAGGAAATGACAGAATTGGGATTTAAATCTTTAATTCTAGTGATAAGCCTGCCTTCATCTCTCATTGTTTACAGCTTAAAATGCCATAGGCGATTCAGTCAAAACTTAAGAAAAAGCCAATGTACCGTCATCTTTGATAATATCTTCTGAAATATTTTTATTCCAATACAGAGATGTCTTCCTTTTGTTGGCAGGTTTTGTTCCAAGGTTTAGTCATTCATTAACTCGCTTGTTCACACAAATACTACCAGATTGCCCATACACCAAAGCAGCATCTGGTGTGAGGGATAGGTCACTAAACATGACAGATGCTGTTTCCTCATAAAGCTTCCATTCCAGTAATGTTGAACAATGAATTGGCCAATTTAAGGTGGAGGTAACTGTAACAAGAGGTAGAGCTACACCGTGATTAGCTTGTCCAGAATAGAAAATCCTGGTTAATCTGCTTAATGTTTTCAAAGCAATTATTAAAATTAATTTTCCCGCAGCTCTTATGGCACACATTAAAAAAAAAAAAAAAAGAAATGGAAGAAACAAGTTCTAGTTTATCTGAAGCAATAAAAAGGACTCATTGATCAACACATAATCCTGGAAAATAAGACTACTTAAATTAGAGAGAAAATAGGCAAGTGCTATTTATTCAACAAGAATGCCTTCTGAGCACCTACTCTGGGATGGAATTCTCAGAGGGGCTTCCCAACAGAACCGTGAAGGAGGAGTTATTACCCCAGCGTAAAGAGGAGGGATCAAAGACACAGAGTAGTTAACCAACTTTCCGACGGTCATACTGCTACCAGGTAGGCCCAGGATTCAAGCCCAGGCTGATGTGGCAGCAATGCTCAGAATCTTGCCCTCAACCACACTGTTTTTTCTAATCTTAAAAGCTGATCAGCCAAGAGTTGCAACTTTGGACCCTGACATCACAGGAATGCAAAGTCTTCTCGCCAATACCTTCTCTCCTCTGTGGGGCCCTGGGGAAGAAACCCTCATTTTCTGGGAACAAAGAGAATCAAAATGAGAAGATCACACATATGATGCAAAACACACTTCCTGGGGAAACTGCTAATTACTGGAATGATTACATTCCTTTCCCCTGAGATATAGGTTTCTTGAGCATTAAGTTTTAATGTTTTGCTTATGCAAATGAAGAAACCACTCTCCATCTCTTTCATAGGATGCCCAAGTGGGGTCTTTTCTCTGCCTTTCTGTGACTTGAGCAAACATTTTCCTTCTGGAAGGCAATTCCACCTCCTGGTGCAGCCAAACCTTGCTCAGAGTTCCTGGTCCCAATGTCAAGAGCACCACCTTTTCATACTAACCCAGTTTTCTCCTAGTTTAAAGGGGAGAATGGGGCTTCACTTCTCAATTGAAGGCAAATGGGGCTCATTTTTTCTGGACTCATCCTCTAGCCTGGGGACACTCCTCATCTGACCACCTACATGTGCCCGACTCCACACTTGTCTTTTTTCATCAACAACATGCCCTTTGGTGCACTTTCCAACATCGAGAACAAATCCACCTTTGGACTAGAGAAGTGCAAACCTGGCCTCAGCCAATGTGCCCCCCTGCAAGCCTGCTCTTAGAAGCCTGTTGCTCCCACCACCCGGAACCTGGGGGCTGGATGTCCACTGAGCTGCTGCTCTTGAAGCAGATTTCTGCCTGCTTGAGCGGGAACAGGGAAGAGGGCACCTGGCCAGGCGTGTACAAACAGCCCTCCCTCCTCCGGAGCTTGCCTTTCAGGTTTCCTAAGAGCCAGTGTGCCCATGGGTGTATAACGAGGAGGGATTTGTTTGTTGAAGGATCTTTTCAGCTTTATTGCTTAACTCAGAGGTGAGAAGGGGGTGGGGGTAAGAGGAGATTTACTCTGCTTTCCTTTGCCTTCCCAAACAGTCCAAATTTCAGCTTTGCCTGCAGCTGCTCTGACACAGCAGTCAAGATTGTTTTAAGAATAGGGAAGCAGGAGTCCTAGTCCTGGATTAGTCCCCTAACCACCCCTGTGGCCAGGGGCAAGCCCTTCCCTTTCTCTGGGCTGGAGTCTCCCCTCTGTCCAATGAGAAGGTGAGTACCATTATGTGTCTCAATGTCCTTATCCGTGCAATGGGCATTGCAGTAAATGCCTAACTCCGCTCTCCTGGTTGTTAGATCACCATGGAATAACGTAAAGTAAACCAGACCTGAGAACTGAAAGCTTAATTTTGACAGCGATGTGTCAGAACCATAAAGCGGGGGCAAGTTGTCAGTGACTTTGAGATTTCCTTAGTGATGGCTATCAACTTCGTGCAAAAAAATAGAATTTATTTTATTTATAACTTTATTTTGGAATACATTTTGATTTACAGGATAGCTGCAAAAATGGAACAGTTACCATTTATCCTCCACCCAACTTCCCTATTAACATCTTATAAAATTATTGTATAATTAACAAAACTGAGAAATTAACACTAGCACAAAACTGTTAACTAAGCTACAGACTTCACTGAGAGTTCACTAATTTTTCTACTCATATCCTTGCTTTTGTTCCAAAATCCAATACAGAGAACATAGTACATTTAGTGATCCTGTCTCCTTATTCTCCAATTCCATGAGTTTCTCAGCATTTCCCTTTCCTTCCTGATCTTGACATCTTGAAGCTGCTTGGGAATTTTGTAGAATGTCCTCAACTTAGGTTTTGCCTGATGTTTTCTCATGAAATGACAGAGCTAGTGAATTTTGAGGAAAAATGTCACAAAGCTGAAGTTCCCTTCTCATTGCATCATATCAGGGGTAAGATGTAACAGTGTTATTATTGGTAATGTTAAATTTGATCACTTGGTTTAGGTGGTGTTTGCCATGTTTCTGCACTGAAATGTCACTATTGTCCCCCTCCCAAACTCTACTCAGAGAGGAGGATGACTGGGCTCAGCCTGTACTTCGCACTGAGTTCAAGAAATGAGAAATTAGGCCCCGCCTCCTGAGGGAGGACTGGCAAAGTCTGTAGCCTATGTTAGAACAGCACCCTTGGTGGGAGGTCCTTTTGAGACTACAAATATCCTGTTTCTCCTTAAAGCTTTGCCCATCAATTTGATCATAATCGGTGGATCTTGACATTACTGTGGTGGTCAAATGGTCTTTTTCTAGTTCCCTTATTCCTTTTCTATTTACTTGTATTATTTGGAATTCTTCTGTATGGAAGATTTGGCTGGTCTTTCTTATGTAGTCATTCTAATTGTTTACCAATGTGGACACATGGTTTTATTTTTCATTCTTTGGGCTATAATCCAATATTACCTGTATTTACTTTAGCCGCTGGGAGCTCTTTTGGGTTGACTCTTGTCCTTTTGACATGCACATTTTTAAAATGCACCCTTATTTCCTTATTTCCTAGCACTACATTAGGCTTCAGGTTATCTTGTATTTTCCCTGACTCAGTCCCAGAACCAGCCATTTCTGCCAGGATCCCTGGCCCCTTTCACTGGAGAATACCAGTTAGGAAACAAGGTCTGGACTCTGAGTGCACTCATTGCTACTGGGTACCACTGCTTCTAGGCCGTCTCAGTTCAGAAAGGAAATGCAGGTGTATGCTAACCTGTGCATACTTAGTTCTATATCTGTTTCTATGTCTATATATATAGATATAGATATAGATATACATATACATACACATATATATATGAATAAACATGAAATCATCTGATACATTCAACCTATCCCCACAAAGTTCACTTGTCTTTCCCCAATGCTCAGGAGTGACCTACAAGTTATTTACTTATTGATTCAACCCCCATATACATGTAGTTTCAGAATGGTAACGTCTACTCCTATGAGAAACATAGTCACCAACTGGACTACAGTGTTTATAAACAGTTCTTTGGTTTTTAGCCAAATATATTTTTTTTTAGTTAAAAGAAGGCCAGGATTGAAACCCCAGTTCTGCCACTCGTTGGCTGTGTTGGTGTCGGGCACACACTTAACCTCTTTTTCATCTCAGTTTACTCACTTATAAAACCAGAACAATAAACTCTATCCTACCTGCTTCATTGCCCTGATGGGAAGGAAAGAATTAGGGGTGATAAAGTATAAAAAGGGGCTGAAGAATTTCCTAGCACTCCTAAAATTTCTGATACTATCTTAACATCACAGTCCCTGAGCTCCAGGCATGGGCCCTGCAGAATGGCTCTTAGTCTCTGAGTCTTGTCCTGCTCTAAGGCACATACAAGGGTCACAAGTGTCCACTCCTTTCTGCATCCAACTCAGTGAGTCTGATTCAGCCAAGCTGGGAGGGAGCCTGGTCTCTGGCTACATAAACACAGTCACTAAGAACAACTGGGCTCTTAGAAGCTCTCACTACCTGTTGGGGCATTTCAGCCCAACCAGCCTGGCCAGATGAAAAGCTCTCAACTGACCTCTGCCCTCGGCTGCCTCTCCTTTCACAGCAGCAGACCTTCCTGGGGTGTCTTTCTCTTTGTTGGGCAGATCCCCAGCATCCCAGGATGGAAGGCTTTGCTCCCACTTTGTTTGGGAGGCTTCCAGAGCCCCTTCCTTTCTCTTCTTCAGTTTTCCTACCTGTAAAATGAGGGTGTCGAATTGGATCAGAGGTCACCAACTGATAGCTAGACCCAGCAGGCATGTGTTGCATTTGGCCCAAAGGGCACATTCAATATGTTTTTAAATATATATTAATAGTCCCTTTCTTAAGAGCAGTTTTAAGTGAAAAACTGAGTGAAAAGTAGAGTCCCCATATGCCCTCTGCCTACCTCTACTCAAGCTGTTTCCTTTATTAACATCTTGCATTAGTATAGTGCCTTTGTTGCAATTGTCAGACCAACACACTACATTATTATTAATTAACACCCTTAATTTATACTGGGTTTCACTCTTCATGTGATACAGTCCTGTGAATTGGGATGGAGTATAATGTCATGCCTTCACCATTACAGCAGCATAAGAAGTTTCACTTTCCCCAAAAAAATCCCATGTTTCACCTACTTATACTCTCCCCTGCCTCCCAATCCCCCCATAACTGCAGATCTTCTCATTGTCTCTACACTTTTGCCTTTTCTAGAATGTCACATGCTTAGAATCATGCAGTATGTAGCCTTTCCAGGCTGGCTTCTTTCACTTAGCAATGCTCATTTAAGGTTCCCATGTCTTTTCATGGCTTGAGAGTTCATATCTTCTTATTGCTGAATAATATGCATTGTATAGCTGTACCACAGACTCTTCATCCATTCACCAGTATGATTTTCAACTTGAGTTTTTTGCCAATAATTAAGAATGGAAGGCATTATATTGAAATCCATATTCTCAGCTTCTCTTATAAAATGGAAAGGTTGGGTAACACTAGGTCTATCCTTCCACACGGCAGCAATCGCCTGGAATTAAACAGCAGCAGGCCTCTTGTGATGCGGCGTGGGTCACCTGCTCACTGCACTTCCATGGATCATTCATACATGTTTTTTGGCTGATCCCTTCCCTTCTTTCCACTTTGACATTTATGAAATCTCCAGAGCCCCCAACAGGATGTGGTCCAGGAAGTACATATTATCCTCATTTTATGGGTGGAAAAATCAAGTCTCTGTGAGATTAGGCAACTTGTCCAAGGTCAGAGAAGGTTCCTGATTACAGCCTCATGAGCTGCCTATCTGTGATTGGAAAGGAAGGGACTGTAGCTGAGCTTGCCTCCCAGTAATGCGCCTCTAGATCTCAGGAGCTAAGTTCCAGTGAGGGGAAGCACCTTGCCCAGACCACTCCGCAGTGGGAACCAAGCTGGGACAAAAATCTTTCTTTTGGGTTGTTTTCACTCTTCTATGTACCTTAGATTCAAAGCAAATAGATATGAGGCCCTGGCTGGTGGCACAGTGGATAAGGCGCCAGCCTGTGAACCTGAAGGTTGCTGGTTCGATTCCCAGCCAGGGCACGTAACCAGGTTGCAAGCCAGGTCTCCAGCCAGGTCTGTAGCTGGAGGCAGGTGAAAGGCAACCACACATTGATGTTTCTCTCCCTCTCTGCCTTTCTCCATTCCCTTCTCTCTAAAAATAATAAATAAAATATTTTAAAATAAATAGATAGATTAGATAGATAGATAGATATGAGTCGGAGTTTTCAGGAATAACAAAATAGGACAAACACCTCAGGTCCCTAGACTACCCCCCCAAAAAAAAATTCAGCTTCCCTAGATTAACCAGAAGTCTCCAGGCCCAGGGTTCTACCTGCCCAGAGGACCTGAGGCTGGCAGGTCTCCAGGAGGCTGGCCTGGCTGCCCAGATGTGGCCCAAGAGCTCACAGATGGCATTCAAACCCCAGTGCCCCTGGGTGGAGCCAAGCACAGGGGTCCCAGGGTACCTGACTGCCTGCACACAATGCCTTCCCCAGCACCAGGTGTCATAGGTGAGTGGATACCCAAGCAGGTGCTGAGACAGAGAGGAGACCAGGGCTCCAGGGGACACTTGACTTATATTTCAGTGGAGACAAGGACATGCTCCAGTGACACCCATGGCTCTTTCCTCTGAGGACACTGCTTCTCGGAGCCTGCCTTTGGCCCTTCCAAAGGGGCCTGTGGGAGTTAGTCAAGGGGTTCTGCTTTGAACTGAGCATCTAGAGGGAGGTGGGTAAGCAGTGTGAGTCACAGATACTCTTTACTCAACAAACATTTGACAATCATCTGCTCCATAGGGCTCTGCACTGGAAAATAGAGATTCTCTACTGAGTTGGACACAATATTTGCCCTTTACAATCTAGTAACATGTGTACCCAAGTAGCTGAAATATAAAGCGGAGCATCATAGGCCCTAGAAGAGGGACTTCAGTCATGCTGCCTGGTTCAATCTCAGCCTAGCCCTATAATGCTAGTGACCTTGAGCACATTGCTCAACCTGTCTAATCTTAGTGACCTTCCTCTAAGAGCTACTCTAAGGTGAGTAATAGAATAAGTGGAAGTACTTTGCAGACAAACTGAACAGGTAGAAACAATTACTAGTGTTTCATAATTTCATCATTAACATACAGGCCATTTATCCAGCATTTTGCAAGTACCAAGTATCTGCTCAGCATCCATTTAATTAGTCCAACAAACCTAGTGCAAATGTGTTTCAGAGCTGAGAAATGGAGGTTACCCATGGTCACACAGATTGTAAGTGACAGAACTAGGATTAGAACCCAGGTCGTTCAGATTCCAGAGCCTAGTCTTTCTGGGCTGCCTTCTGTAGCTTCCTCCTTTCTCTTCAGTTGTTCACTCAACAATGACTTATTGTATCCTTCCAATGTGCCAGCCATTGTGCTAAACTCCAAAGATACTGAGCAAAACAGACCTGGCACCTGGCTTCACAGTCTCATGATTTAGTAGAGAGGGAAGCAATGGGAATAATTACAAGCATAATAAGGGTCAGAGCCCATGGAAGTGAGTTAGCTTATCTGGGAATCAAACAAGGCCTTGGAGAAAGTCATCTATAAGAAAAACGCTAAAGGCTGAGGGCTGGCCAGACAAGAAGTCAGGAGGAGGGGAAGCACAGAATCTGGAGCTACAGGTGGTCAAGAAACAGAAAGGGGATGGGAGCACAGGCAGCAGGAGGAAGGGATACAGCAAACCGCTGAAGCAGGAGGCAGGAGCCTTCCAACACATGCCACAGAGTTTGGATTTGATCATGAGGCCTTGTGAGAGTTGAGTACACAGGGCCTCATACCCCTCATTTTCAATCTTGTGGACTCCTCATTTGCCCTCTGACTGGCTGGACTGGCAGCTGAGGCATGAGGAGGGGCAGGGGCTGGTGGAGCTGAGAGTGACCAGACAAGCTGAGGTCAGCACACATCTGCGGAACGGACAGCAAGAGGCAGCGCCAGGGCAGCACCAGGGACAGCTCTTGGTGGCTTTCAGCATTCATTCATTCATTCTACAAATATTGAGTGTTCTCCTATGAGGCCACTGTTTGGGGCAATGAAGGATATTAGAAATTAGATATTAGATAATTAGAAATTAGAATTCCCTCTCCTCCTTGAGATTATGTTCTAGCAGAGGTAGACAGGAAATAAGCATAACAACTACGAATTATGCATTCTAGTGTAAGGTGACTGGAGAGAATAAAACAAAAGAGACGTTTTATATAGTGAGAGGGGAGCAGATGTAACTTGAAGTAGGATAACCAAAGGAGGCTATGCCACAAAACTGTCATCTGGACAAATCAGTGAGGGTGGTGAAGGGAGAGGAAAGGGCATCCACAGGGAAGAGTTTTAGGCACAAGAAACAGCAGCTGTGAAACTCTTGAGGAGGACCATGCCAGGTGGCTGGAGGCTCTGTGAGAAGGCTGGGGTAGGAAAGTGGGAGCGGATAATTTGGGAGAGATGGCAGAGAGGGAGTCAGAGCATGGAGGACCACTGTAAGGAGGTGACTTTTACTCTGGGTGAATGAGGAGTCCCTGGGGAATTTGGAGCTCAGAGGTGATATTACTTAACATATATTTTCATAGGCTCCCCCTGGCTTCTGGATGGATGTTAGATTATAGGGATAAGAATGGAGGTAGAGAGACCTGTTTGGAGGCTGCTGCTACTTCGGACAAGATTAAAGTTGTGTTCACAATACCAGTAAAGGAGCAGTGGCGGGAGGGGACAACATGAAGTCAGAATAGAGAGGAACAAGGGGAGCCCCCACACGGTCCTCAGATGAGAGGCTCACACCTATGGCAGTCTGGGAAACTGGGAAGCCCAAGGAGGAAGCTGGGCACAGAAGAGTCCATGCCCTCAGAGGGAGACCTTGGCTCCATCCTGCCTTCCAAAATCTACATTTTCTAGGCCCTTCTTCCTTGGCTCTTGACGATTGCCTGAATCACCTGCATTGAGTCTCACTTCCTCCAAGCTGTCCCCCATGCTGACCTCACAGGGCTCTTCCCAAATGCACCCCGGACACTGCCATTTCACTGCACAAATGCCTTCCATGGCTCCCTTTGTCTGCAGGGCAGTTATAGGCCCAGTTTCCCTGTGATCTGGCATCACTGTAACTTTCCAGCCTGGCCTTTCAGCGTTTTCCATTACACACCCAATTGTCCAGCCATATTCAACTCCTTACCTTTTCCCAAATGGGCCTCAAGTTTTTCTTCGCTTCCAGTGTTACTTCACTTGATGCATTTTTACCATAGAGGTCCTCCAGGACACCTTCCCAAGCTGGAAGAGATTACTCCCTCCTAAGAACTTAAATAGCCATGGACCAGTTACCATATTTTTACTAACAGCCCAGAGAAGGGGAGCAGTGAAAGGAAGCTGAGGGAGTCTGCATTCAGCACTCAGGGGCAGAATGGCCAGAGTGTGGGTC
The DNA here is from genome assembly GCA_004026585.1 of Noctilio leporinus. Classification (NCBI taxonomy): domain Eukaryota; kingdom Metazoa; phylum Chordata; class Mammalia; order Chiroptera; family Noctilionidae; genus Noctilio; species Noctilio leporinus. The sequence continues at coordinate 424,250 of PVIW01000391.1, read as the reverse complement.
CAAGAAAGAGCAAGACCAAGCATCCAAGGCCGGCCAGAGGCATCTGGCCATTATCCTTTGAGGCAAAACATGGAGGAAGCCAACTACAGGTTATGGGCCAAGTATACCCTTGAGCAAGCCTCTCTCTCAGCAAGACAAAGACAGAGAGGTAAGCACCTACTGTGTGCCAGGCACTTTCCCTGCATTGTGTCCACTCCTCTTAGCAACACTGTGAGGTAGGAGTTATTATCTCCACTTTTCATACAAGGAAAATTAAACTCAGGGAAGTGAAGCTACTTGTCTCAAATCACAAGGCTAATAGTGGTGAAGCTTTTGAACGGAGGCTTCTCTGGTGACGCCAGTCCCGGCACTGGCAGGGCTTTGTGGTACAAAAGGCAATTGCCCTGAGTCTTAAAAGCTAGGTAGACTTTGTACATGTAGAGGGAAGACTGGGGTGGAGAAGGGAATGAGGGTATTTAAGGCAGAGGGAATAGACTAGTGAGGGGAAAGGGTAATTGTGGGTCTCTAGATTTAAAAATAGAGCCACCTGCTTTTTTAAAAAAAGAAAGAATATGTGCTGGTAAGGGAGTACCTGGAGATACGTCTGAGAAGGCCATTTGGGAGCAGTTTATGGAAAAAAGGCTTGAAGGCCAGGCTAAGGCAGGGGACCAAGGAACAGCTGCCTCCTCTTGCATCCAGAAAGCTCCCAAGCCAGTGGCCTCAGTGGAGAAGGTAGCGCAGAACATGACAACACAAGAGCAAATGGCTTCTTGTGTTGCAAGAAGCCATCTAACCAAGCAATTTTAGCAGTCTTTTGGAGGCAAAACCAAACCAAACCAAAAATAACCCTGCCAGGCTTTGCTTGATGGTGTCTGCAAGGGAGTTTTGGAAACAGACAGTCTTGTGGATCAAAGTACAATGCTCACCACTTAAAAAGCTTTATTTCTCAACAGCTACACTAAGTCCCTAAGCCTCCCAACAAGGAGGAGGAGGAAACAGGCATCACTCCTTGAGGGAAACAATCCCCTAGACTGAGGGTATCCTGGGCCCCATCTCAAACTTAAAGGCAAATGCGGGAACCCATCATGGAGGGGGGCTGCCTTTGGAAGGTCCCAAGACAGCAGAGAAGCTGCTGCGTGGGGAGGTGTCTCTTCTTAGATCTTGGACCCACCCCCAAGTCCCATCTTAACCTGCTCTGGAGCCTAAGAGGGAAATAGATATTTGCTGGGGCTAAGTAATGGATCTCAAAGGATCTCAGTTGTCCACCACTCTCAGCTCCTTGTTGGGCTTCCATTTGCTCTGCTCTAGCCTCTGCCATATGATGGAGCTACCGCTGCAGGGCCTTGTCATGTGGGAGCTATGGAAAGGCCACTCTCCTGCCCTCAGCCCATCCTCACACCTGCAACCACAAGGCCTCTCCTTTAGGTCAGTGAAAACAACAGAAATGCTGCCATAAAACTAGATTCCAACTCTTCCAAGAGTCTGAAACAGGAACTATTCACCCTCTAGAGGGGGGGTCTCCTCATGTTTCTTATCTTGAAGACCACTTCTCTTTCCCTTCTCTAAAAGAGGAACCCTTTTGTCCAATTTTCACCAGGGAAACTCCACCAGTTACGAAAAGCTCAACCCTGATCGCAGGGATGGGACTAACCCAAAGTCAAGGTGATCTGCAGTACACAGTACCCCCAAGGTGGGGTCTCTACCAAAGTCTGAGTCAAGAAGCACACAGGTCCTTGCAGAGCAACATGAGGTAGGCTTAGGCACCCCAGAGATGGTCCTCATCAACATGTCTCCACCAATATGAGCAAAAAAGACCTACTCATTCTTCCCATAGTCTTCCAAATGGTAATGCTTAGAATGTGTGTGCACACACACACTCACACACAAATTTTCCAAAGCTAAACAATAATTCTTAAAGCCAGTACAGGTTCTCAACTATAAGAAGAAAAGTATTTTTCAAAATCCACATAATCTGCATGGATTCCTCTGACCATAAGAAGATCCATCTTATGTTATGCAAAGCTGTATGTCCCTCTTTTTGCTCAAGCCAGTTGGAGTTAGTTTCTACAACTGAAAGAGCCCGGAGGAGCACACATCTCTCTGCACCGGTGAAGAAGCTTTCAGTTGCAAAGAACAAATATGTATTATCTCACAAAGCACAAGTTCTAGAAGCGAGATGGCCTTCAGGGAGAGTTGATTCAGGGATTCGAAGGTATCTTCAAGGTTCTTTCCAGCTCCCTACTCTGCCTAGAAAGGAGATGATCATGGTGACTTGACATGGTAGAGGGACCAGCTTTCACTACCTCTCTTTCTCAGGGGTAAAGCAAGGAAACTTTCCCCCAACATTTCCAACAGGTATCTCCTGTGCTTCATTGGCCAAAATCGAATCTCATGCCTTTCTTCAATCATTGAGTTGGGGCAAGGACAATGGCAAGTGAAATGGAATTTTCCTTAGACCACCTGGGCTCCTCTCTGCAATTGGGGGTGAGTCAGTGTCCCCAGCAGATGGCTATGGCCATGTATGATGGGACTACCTCAATCACATTAGGGTTCTGTTAGATGGAACCAGGGGGAGAGAGGACATTGCACAGGCAGCCAACCATGTGCACTGCGCTATATCCAATGGCTACCCTAGCTAAAGCTTTCCTTAAACTTGGGCAGGATGTTTTCTCCCACTAGTCTCTGGAAAAGGATGGTGCTCACTGAAGATGTGCACACACCTTGTCCAGAACCAACCTGTAGGTATTAATGTCTGCACTTCTAGTCACTTTAAGAAAGGGTCTCATGGCTTATGGGGGGCGGGGGTTGGCGGTGGGGCTGAACTGGAGCAAGGTGGGGCTGGAGGCAGGAATGCCAGTAAGGAAGTCAACCAGGCTGTCAGTCTGGGACATGTGAAAGGAAGAGATAGCCCAGCCCAGTAGTGCTAAAGTCTGAGTCAGGAGCAGGCTCTCGGCAGGAAGGCTGAAGACAAGAAGAATGTGCCAAACAAGGACATCAGGAACCTAAGCCCATTGCTGAAGACAAGGGAGGGAGACAATGTTCTGTGAGTAAGGGGTGGAGAGAGGAGAGCCCACAAAGCCATCCTGTCTCTTGTCCCACATGGGGTTGGGCAGGTTGGATAGACAGCCCTCCCCGCCCAGGCCTGCCTGCAAGGCCTCTCCCAGTCAGCTCAGTGGGCATTCCTCAGGGATGGAGCATTTCTCAGGGGACCTGAGACTGGATCCTGCACTAGCCATCCATCCTCACACCAACCCTCCCTCTCCAAACATGTGCTCTTTCCTGCCTTCAGCCTTTGCCTATGCTGTTGCCTCATCAGGAAGGTTCTCGTCTGCCTGGAATGTCCCACTTCATCCTTCTCATGCAGCCTCTGGAGCCCCAACTGAGTGAGTGGCTCCATTTACTCCCACACAGTTGCAGTCTGTGTGTCCCTGGCCCTTCACTGCAGTCCTGGAAGGTAAGCAGGATAGAGATTATAATTTTCATTTTACAGGTGAGTAAACCTTTCAAGGCTCAGCGAGGCAAAGACTCTTGCTCAACGTCACCCCACTGGCAAATGTTGAGGCCTGGGTCAGACTTCAGTTAGATTCCAGCTCCCACTTTTCCTCCAGTGTCATGTCACCTCTCACTAGAGGGACTTAAACCTGCCTTCTGGTGCCCTGATCACCCGGACAATATTCCCTGTGACATGAACCTCACCACCACTCCCCAGAGCAGTGAGATCCTTCTTAGGTAGCTCTGCCGGAAAGCTCTTCTTATACCTAGTCAAAACCAACCTTCTTGAAACTTCCCCATCCTGAGCCCTCAGAAGTCTTGTGACACAACCACAAAAATACCCCCTACAATACCAGGGCCAGTTAGCTTGCAGGCTCCACTCAAGCGAAGAGACTAAAAATGAGGTTGTCTCACTCCTAAAGTAAACATGGCTTTGGGCAAGTTATCTCCCTCCCAGGGCCTCCATGTGCAACTCCGTCAAATGGGATAATGGCACCTCCCATGCTGCCTTGGGCTGAAGGTGGAATGAGGTGCCCTGAGCCAGGGTGTGCAGCCGCAGGAGCGCCTGGTGAATGTGCCCTGAAGCATCACTGAGCCGCTGTCTGGCGAGCTCTGGCCACCGAGGCAGTCAACAAAAACACCGTACTATCACAATCACTACCGCTTCCGAGCGCTTGCTCTGGGCCAATCCTCACAGTAAACTTCAGGGAAGGTGCCATTTTCCCCATCTGCAGATGAAGAAACTCACAATTAAGCAATAAGCAAGGGTGACATGCCAAAGGTCACCCATTAAGTCAAGACCAGGACTGGCACCCAGGTCTGTCTGAAAACAAATTTTGTTCCCTAACACCAGGCTATGAACTGGGTGCATCTTCCATCCCTATACGGGGACCACCACCACGGACCTGAACCACGACGACTGTGCATGGCATGGCAGAGGGGCACTGGACAGAAGTCCAGAACCCTGAGTTCTGCTCCCGCCTCTGCTGCAGAACTGCTGCAGGATCCTAGCCTACTGCTTACCCACCTTGGCCTCCGTCTCTTCATCTGTATAGAGGCCATGCTGAAAGCCAAAATTCTCAGGATTTCCTGACTAATTCTCTGAGATTGGGCAGACAGTAGCAGGAACTCAGAGTGGAAACATTATCCTGTGGGAAGAGCGCACGGCTGTTCCTCCATCCTTCAATAACCACAAATCAGTTAATCCCCGTTGCAGCAGGGCAACTTATCGAGTATTATTATCCCCAATCTACAAGCAGAAAGTTGAATGAGAGAGCGTCTGGGCCCAGGCTCAGGGCAGAGATGAGACTGGTAAAAAGGCACTACAAATTGATCCAGAACTGGGGGAAGGGGGCCTCTGAGGAGATAAACCACACAGGAATGTATTTCTGCTCCTCATGGAGTTGAGGTCCCTTGGAGGGCATCTGAGTCGGGCCTCTCCTCTACAGATAGAGGGTCAGACGGAAGCCCAGACCCTGGGAGGGAGGAAGACTAGCCCCAGGTCACACAGCCAGCACCTGAGACCGGGAGCAGCACACAGTGGCACGGTTCTCAGCTGAGGCTGCTCCCATGGGGGCTGGGAGGGGATGGTTCCTGAGAGCTGGGCTCCCTCTGTAGCCCTCCCTGAATTCCTAGAGAAAGCAACCAGCAGTAAACCTGGGGGATTATGTGTGTACTAATGGCTTGTGACAAAGACAGCAGGATAAGCTCCCTGCTCTGCAGACTAAACAAGGTACAAGAAGCCAAGTCAAACAAAAGCCCAGGTTTTGTGTTGGCCTGGCTGGGGCTAGAAGCCACCCAGCCTCTTGGGAGGCCAGGCTCTGTGTCATGGCCCAGAATCTGCTCTGGAGGTCTTTCTCCCCTCTGCCACCCAAGGCTGCATGGAAACAAGTCCATAACACATGACCATCCCTGTCTGTGGCATAGAGTGCACTTTCATCATGTTGCCCCCAAGAAGAAAGAATTTGGGGGCCAGAGAAGGGAAGGAAGGTACGTGTCCCAAGTCACGTGGCAAGTCAGGGAAGAGGCTGAGATCCAAGGCCTCCCAGCTCCCTGCTCTACCTCAGTTTCCCCAATTCTTCCTCTACACTGAGAGACATATGGCTGCTGGAGCGGAGGGAAATGCCATACTCTAATTTCTATACAAAGTATCACCCTACCTGATATCTACTGAGTCCACAGCACAGGCTTTGGTGGCAGAGGCCTGGGTTCAAGTCCTGCTTCTGCCCTTCCTAGCCCCGTGGCTTTGGCAAATGACTTCACCTCTCTGAGCCTGTTTGCTTATCTCCAAAATGCAAGAAATAACGGTGCCCCTCATAGTTACCAGGATGATTAAATGAGTTAATGGGCGCAGTAATTACAGCTAGTGCTCTTAGCAACCATGGCACCAAAACACTGGATGGAACCTCCCTACACTTCAAATTCTTCTCTTTTAAATGAGATGTCACAAAGATTTCTTCTAACTCAGGGCTCTATGGTATCTATTGCCATCTTTCCTGACCCTAGGGAAACTATGGACCCCAGAGTTAGGGAAGTGAGCGGAGAGCCTCTGTCCCTCCCGATTCCCTCCGTAGGCCTGGCTGCTGGCCCCACGTGCCTGCTCCAGGAGGTTCTGGGGTGCGTCCCCACCTCGGGCAGCCTGTCCTTCCCTGCGGAATCATTCCTGGTGCTGTGGCGAAGGCCTGTGTGTGACTGCAGATTGAGAGGCCTTGGACCCTGAGGAAAGCTTGGAGATTAGGGCTGAGGAACAGAGTCGGGAATATTTGGGACGCGCTGGAGAGCGCCACATCTCTCCTCATCCTCCAACCTCCAACGACCTCTGTGGGGCTTAGAAGTTGGTCTCAATCAACCCCCTCAGGCGCGTGTCAAAGGGGCCCTCTCCCCAGGCCTAATGGTGTAGGGATTGTCCCGGCTGTTTCCAAATGCAGGTTCTTTTCTTACAGTGTAGAGCTCATTCTGCAGACTTCAGGCCCGGGGCCATGTCTCACTCCTTCCCTTCTGGTTCCCATAGGAGCAAGAACAGATCTGCCTGGTGGGGATTAAGGTGATACCGGTCTCCATCTACCAGCAAGGGAGGTGGCAACAGGACATGTGAGACTGCCTACCTGCCCCCGCTTACCTGTCTGCATGTCAAGTTTAAAAGCCCCTGGAGGGTTTGTGTAACACTGTTTGGGATCTTAAAAAATAGAGACCCTGTTTGTGGGATTAGAGGGTATGGAGACTTCTCACCTTTCACGTCAAGGCTTCGGATGGCTGCCAACCCCACTCGGTCCTGCCAGTTGCTGCGCCCTGCTCTGCACAGAAGTGACTTACCCCATCCAGTCCGTGACTAATAAGTCACATCTCAGGAGCCCCCTATCTTTAGGGCACATTCAACCATTGACCAGTCTGGTCTCAAAGGAACGTTTGCAGACACAAGTGTAGCTGGGAAAATGCTGGGCTGCATTAAACCACTGCTCCTGCCCTGCTTGCTGTGTGACCTTAGGCAGGTCACTTTTCCTCTCTGGGCTTCCATTTCTTGGCCTGTTACCAAAAACATAAGAACCTCAAGCCACATCTGTTGCTCAAGGTGAGGTGAAGGTGCTTTCTGAAATGTACACTGTGGCCCACATCCAGGGGCTTATCATTGTCAGAGCTTACAGAGTTATTTTACTCTTCAAACTAGTATAGGTATAACTTTGATTAAAAAAAAATAAAACCTTTTTAAAATGTGGTGTTTTAACAACTCAGTCCTAAGAAACACTTGGGAATAATTAGGGGAAAAGACATCAAAAATGAATCAAAGTGACTATTAACTTCAGGGAAAACAGAAAGAAGTACTACACAGGCATACTAATGAAAACACCAAATACTGATTGAACCAAACATTGTGATAGTATAAGTGAGAGAATTAAGAGAGGGAAGGTTGGGGAAGGTTAGTTAAAGAGGGAAGACTGTCTTCTATAAAAATAGGAAATCAATAAGTAATGTCTAAAATTGGTAAATCTAGAAATAATAGTTTAAACCTATCAATTAGAAATGCAGATATAAGTAGCAGAAGAAACAACTAAAGGAGTGGAAAGAGGCTATATGGAGGAAGCAGCCTCTTGGGAACAAAAGAGAATGTGGAAGAGAGCTAGTTTTGATTATAAATAAGGTGTTTAGTATCATTTGACTTTTTTTTTTTTAAAGATTTTATTCATTATTTTCAGAGAGAAGGACAGAGAGGGAGAGAAACATCAGTGTGTGGTTGCCTTTCACCTGCCTCCAGCTAGAGATCTGGCTGGAGACCTGGATTGCAACCTGGTTATGTGCCCTGGCTGGGGAATCGAACCTGCGACCTTTGGATTCACAGGATGGCACCAATCCACTGAGCCACACCAGCCAGGGCTGACATTTTTAAAAGACTTTGCTTATTTACTTTTAGAGAGAGGGAAAGGGAGAGAGAAAGAGGGAGAGAAAAATCAATGTGTGAGAGAAACATCAATCGATTACCTCTCACACACCTCTAACCCAGAACCTGGCCCAAAACCCAGGCATGTGTCCTGACCAGGAATCCAACAGGTGACCTTTTGGTTCACACTCTGGCACTCAGCCCACTAAGCCACACCACCCAGGGCTATTAACTGACTTTTTAAGTTCTGTGCATATATTCTTGGATTAAGGTAAAAATTAATTAAAAGAATAAAACTACTGACAGCTATAAGGATGCTAATTTAGGTGCCAGATTAAAAAAAAAAAAAAAGAATCTTTCTAATCTCTAATCTACTCAAAAGTGAAACTAGCTACCCCTACAGATAGTGAGTTTCTTGTCATAAGTATTTAAACAGAAACTACATGTTCATCTGTCAGAAAGAAGGTTTCCAGCTTTATTAGGAAGCTAAATTAAATAAATTTAGAGATTCCTTTCAACTCTAACAGCCTGTCCAATTCTGTGCACCTGTGGAAGTTGGGATGTTACTGTCTGTTATCTCCTAAGCAAATCATTTATCTGTGCATTTAATAAGCATTTGCTGAGTACCTATTTGGTTTCTGGGGCTGCTCCAGGTCCTGCATTGAGCCAAGATAGATATGACATAGTGTCTGCCTACAAGAATCATTAGCAGTCAGTTCTGGAAAGCTCCTCAGCATTTGTTTGATCCAACCCATCACACAGAGAAGAAAACTGAGGCCCAGGGAGAGGCTGGCACTTGCATAATATCACATGGCATTAGTGGCAGAGGCAAGCTCACATCTAGCCTTCTTGATTTCTTTGCTAGTACTCTTTCCCTTGTAATGTCTCCTTTGAAGGGCACATCCTCAAAAATGGTTCTGACAAAAATGAAGCTGATTCTTTGTGGGTTTTACTGGTCTCACGTAGACATCATTGTGCAATGAATCTTATTATTATTTTAATTACAGCAAGATTTGGCTTCCTGGATACCTGCTTAAGAGGAACATGAGGTGAGCTTTCTGGAGACACCCAAAGTTCAGTGAACCCAAACCTCCAAGATCTAAAACAACAGATATAAAACTAATTGGTATTGCTTTGTCTCACCATATTGTGAGATGCGTGAGAATTCTTGAGTACAGCGTTATCGCCTTTGTCATGGGTAAAATCCCAAATCATTTTGTGGAGTTCGTTATTGTTCTCACAGCTATGAGAGAGCCAACATCTGCATGTACCAACATCTCTTTGTAGTATCACTTCCTGGATCCTTTCAGCTCGTTTCGTAGGCCTGTCTTTGTCGTAAGAGTTACCATGGGTATTAGACAAAAACCATTTTGTCCCCACCCCCCGGGGACATTGGCAATGTCTGGTTGTCAAAATTGGGGTCGGCATCTAGTGGGGTAGAGGCCGGTTCTGCAGTTAAACATCATACAGTGCACAAAGAAGCCTCTCCCAACAGAATTATCTGGTCCAAAATGTTAGTACTGCTGCTGTCGAAAATCCTGGGCTGGCCTCTTTGGCTACAAGTGACAGGAACCCAATTCCAACTTATTTAAGCAAAAGAAGAAGAAGAGAAACAAAGAACAGGGTGGTTATTGGAAGGATATTATCATTGCTTTTAAAAATGTAAGAGCTCAGCCCTGGCTGGTGGCACAGTGGATAAGGCGCCGGCCTGCATGGGTCGCTGGTTTGATTCTCAGCCAGGGCACATAATCCGGCTGCAAGCCAGGTCTCCAGCAAGGTCTGTAGCTGGAGGCTGGAGGCAGGTGAAAGGCAGCCATACATTGATGTTTCTCTCCCTCTCTGCCTCTCTCCTTCCCCCTCTCCCTAAAAATAATAAATAAAATCTTTTTTTTTTTTTAATGTAAGAGCTCAAAAAACCTTAGGGTGTATACATCTTTAAAACTAGAATAAGTAATTCAAATCTCATCTGGAGTACCTCTCCTTTCTCTCCTTTGTCTCTCTGTCTTCCTTCTGGAAGCTCAGATAGCCCCCCGAGCTATATGAGCTCATGTCCTCACAGCCTCATAACCAGAGAGGTTTAAAAGGTCCTTTCCTTTCCCAGATCCACTATAACAATCCCAGGGAAGGATTCTGGTTGGTCAAGCTTAGGTCGCATGTTCATCCCCTGAACCAATGACTAAAATGAAAGGGAGTAAAGTACTATTCGATCGTTGCCTTAGCTTCTGCTACATGCCCACCTGTGGCTGCAGGGAGGAATTCTGTTTCCCGAAGTGGCGGAAGGGGTCCTAGATAGGCACAACCAATAGCCACCGCAGCATGGAATAATACATCTGGTTACTATTCTTGGCTTTGCTTCTAACTTGCTGTGTGACCTTAGATGAGTCCCCTTCCCTTTCTGGGCCCATTTCTCAGCTAGATAAGGAAAGGGTGAACTATAAGTCAAAGAGATCTCCCTTCCCTTCTAACATTTGATAACTTTTTGTTAGTTGTTAAGTATCATTCACCTCAACAATGATGACATTTGCAAATATTTCCTTTTAGATTGCTGGCTCAGGATATAATATCTAGGTTAGAAACATCTAGAAATTTTTCATATTTAGTTTAGTTTTCTGGTCTTTCCCAACTTTCAAATGCTATTTAAAACAGTACCAACTAAAATGCTTGAGCATCTATTCATATTTTCAAAATTATCCATTTATTTCTTTGCATTTTTTTCAATTATTTTATAATATTCAACCCTTGTGGGGAAAATTCACAGACCCACAAAAGCCACTTACATGTTAATTTTTCTGTTAAAAAGTTAGAAACAAATGAATGGAACAACAAATCAATGTTCCTTTCTCTCTCAAATCAATAAGTTTAATTAATTAATTATTGCTTATTAGATTAAGAAGGAATAAATCAATAAAATCTGCTTTGAACCTGGCATATACATTTTATCTTATTCTTATTGTAATATGCATACAATCAAAAGAAATAGATGGTGCTGGGAAATCCCCAACAACATGGAAGAAAAGGCAAAGATTTCAATAATACCAAACAATCATTCATTCCACAAAATTTCACAAGTGCCTACGATATGCAAGATGCTATTGAATGATCTTCCCCTGTGTAACTTACAGTCATGACTGAAGAAGGATTTCTTGAATCCTAGCCCTTCATCAATGAGATGAAGTCAATATTGCTCAATCCCTTGCCAGCCTCTCCAGCTACTGGAGAACGCCCACTCCCACCTGCACTCCCACCTGCATCTCACCAAACATAACTTCAGATCGCTGGCTCCAGAACTCAGCAGCTCCCTCTTTTCCTTGGAACTATCCTGCTTTGACATTTTTATCACTAAATCTGGGAGACCTCCTCAGATGGTTCTTTCTTCCTGCCCCGCAGATTCAGTTCTGACCTCCTCTGTGACCCCAGAGCCTCATACAGATGTCTATCCCTTAGCCCCCCTCACTTTATGTCAGAATTATTTGTTTATGTCACTGCTTCCCTCATTGGACTATGGATTTCTCTAGGGAAAGGAAAGGTTCTTATTTACTTGAGGATTTTCAGAGTTTGACAATCACCACCCCCTCAACACACACGTGTCTCAAACCTGTTCTTCCTCCTCTATTCCTATTCTCAGTGAGTCACACCCCCTCCTTCCAGTGGCTCAGGCCAGGAACCTGAGCATCATCCTTAATGAATTCCTCTATTTCTACTCCCACATCCAGCCGAAGCTGGTCATGCTATCTGGTCATGCATAGCATGACCCCCTTACCTCTGGATGAGTCCCTTGGCCTCGATCAATCTTGCCCCATCCCACACAGCCTAGCTAACTCATTAATCATTTAATGAGTCAACTCTTCTTGTAGGAAGCCTGCCTTGATTCCTGTCCCTGCAGCTAGGCTGAGTATCTGCTCCCTAGGTAGTTTGTTTCCTGTGCTTCCCAGTTTATATATAGCAAATGTTCTTCTTTCCTATTGGACTCTAAGCTCCAAGAGGGAAGGTGCTTATTTATGAATGCATTGCCAGCTCCTTAGATTATTGCCAGAGATGTGATAAGTCACCACTAATAACTTTTTAAATAAATGCAGGAACAAACTAATTTAGACAAAGGAGGCCTGGATTCTACTCAGCCACTTAACTTCTCTGAATCTCAATGTACTCACCTGTGAAACAGTCATAATTCCTGCCCAGTCTACCTTTGGAGTTAAACGTAGGATCAAATGTGAAAATAAATGTGAAACCTATTTGTAACTTTGAAGATGGATTACACACATAAACCAAAGCTTAGCCTGCTAGCCATTCCCACTAAAACATCACTCATCTGAGCAAAGCTGTCTTGGATCCCCTAGAAGGGACCTCAGCAAATGCCACCTGAGGAAGGAGAATCACTCAGCTGATCTTGGCCCAAATTTCTGACCCACAAAATTATGAGACAGAGTAAAACGGTTATTTGTTAAGTCATCATGTTTGGGGTTAATCTAATATACAGCAATACATAACCAGGACATCATCTCTGAAGGATGCTTGAGTATAAACTCATAATTCCAGAAACATGTAAGTAAAGACAAAAAGTCCAGCATTTACCTTGCCTTTCTTTTATGAACTTTACTTCAGAGTAGCCAAAGAGTTGATGAGCTCAAGCTCTTCTTTATAGAAGAATTACAGAAGAACTATCAGAATTAGAACATAATTATTTTTAAACTTCTGATGAAATAAGGTTTAGTCACTGATAATCATGTGTGAGGCAATGGTCATTAATGACTACTAAAATCCTTAGGCAAAAGGCCAGTGAGGAACATTATAATGAATGGATCAGGCTGAAAATACCTCAACCTGATGACCAATATCTTAATAAGTCAAAATGAAAGAAAACCAGATATAATGTACCTCCTGATGTGAGGCAACAGGAAATACACAGCACCAACTCTGAAACTTTCTTGCCCCCAAATCAAACCTGAACATGAGAGCAATTGTGGATCTCATTCTAGGGACCAGAGGAATATATTAAATGATCCCCTAGGGATGTGATCAGCAAAATCCAAAACATGGAAAACTACAGGACAATTTTCATTTAAAAAATTTAAAATAATAATAACTCTAGCCAAAAACATTGGGGGTGAGGTATTTCCACTGATGCACCTCTGAGTGACCCGAGGGCGAGCGAGACAGTCTTTGCCTGGCCCCTCTCACCAAATGCCCCTGCACTTAATAGGACTGGAAACCTAAAGTGGCATCTGAAGTCATTTTTTAAGGATGCATAGTGGAGGGGAATTTGGAGAGGGAATGAAATTATTAAGGAGGATTATACTGTCACCACTCGACACAATGGGGATTGCTGCTTTTAACTGCTTTAAACAAGTCTTACTTCATACCAGAGCTTCGACTCAAGAAGGCGTCGCCATGGGAAGTGGATCCTGCCCAGGAGATCAAATCTTTCTTCCTGGCTGGGTCTTTGAGTGCGTGCTCCTTCCCTACACAGCAAGAGAATGGAGGTGGTTCTTAGAATGCACTCGACATTCTTTTTTCCTCTTCATGGTGTCCTTGCAGCCAGGTGGCTTGGAAGGCTCAGGACTAAAGGCGCCCCTGGATAAAGTGGCCATCCTGCCTGAGGGGCTGGGCAACCAGGTCAAGTTTCTGCCTTTCTGTAGATTTCTATTTTCCCCACACGCAATGAGGAGCTGTATTGTCAACGAGTGAGTTCTGGAGACAGCCAGTTCTGCTAGTCACCAGCTGTGCAACCTTTTGCCCTGTTGCACCCCTGAAAACAAGATGGCTCCCTAGCAGCTCTACTGGAACCACCAGCAAATATCCAGCCAGAGTTCACACTGTTTCTGCATCTGTTCAAACTGGCACTGTCTGATCTGGAAATACAACTTCAATACGGGCTGCCCGTTTCCATTAGTACTCAAAGGCTATAGGCTTCATCAAGAGGGACTACCTGTTCTTGCTTGAATAGATTATCCAGGACAGCTACCTGATGAAAGAAACAATGCTAGGACACAACCATTTTTTTCATAATCTAAGAAAAGTAGATATAACAGCTCACACTATTGTTAAAAAGACAAGGTTAGATTATGTATGTAAAGTGCTCAGCATGTGTCCAGCTAGCAGAGTTGCTCTCATCAAATGGTTATTACTATTATTTATTTCTTCACAACGTATGGATTGACTCTAACGATTGTTAAGGGTCTAACGTTTGAAGAGTCACTTGTTTATACAACAAGCATTTCTTGCTAAGTCCTATACCGGGTGCTGGTGCAAAGGTGGACAAAACTGACATGGGAGTTGGGGGCTAAATGCAGCACAGGAGGCAAAAACTCTGCATAATCAAAATTACTTTTAATGTTCTTCCACCATGCCCTGGCTGGCGTGGCTCAGTGCATTGAGCACAGCCTTGCAGACTGAAAGGTCGCTGGTTCAACTCCCACTCAGGGCACATGCCTGAGTTGTGGGCCAGATCCCCAGGTGGGGGCATGAGACAAGCAACAGGTTGATGTTACTCTCGCACATCAGTGTTTCTCTCCCTCTTTCTCTCCCTCCTTTCCCCTCACTCAAAATAAGTAAACAAACAAACTAGTTCTTCCACTATCATCTGACCTCCCTATCATCTGCTCCTCCATTCAGAGGTGCAGTCAGAGGTCCTGCTGGAGGGGAACTACATGGTCGGGGCCATGGAGCAATGGTGGCTGAGTGAACATGGACTCCTGCCTCCTCCTAGGACCTGGAAGGTGAAAGCCTTAAACTTTCCTCTATTCAGAGCAATGTTGTGCTCCCTCCTTGCCTTTAGCCCTTAGCCTCTGTGCTAGATGAGAAAATAGAGAGTAGTCTCAGTGGTCACCTGACGTTAAGTTCAGGGTCACCATGAGATGGTCATTGCTCAGTGACTGGAAGCATGTGAGGAGTAGGCTCCCCACATCTCCTGTTCTTATCACTCCACACAATGTACTGAGCACCTTCCCTGAGTACATGTTGTGCTGAGCATGGGCAGGGTAAACTGAAGGGTGCTTTCCCAGGGCTTCAAAGAAACAGACTGAAGCTCAGTAGAGTCAACAGGGCCACAGGAAGGACTGGAAATGGGATATGGGGGCACTGGGGAAAGGATGAGTGCCATCACCTTCCTGGGAGGTGATAGTAGACCTGATCCTTAGAGGAAAGAGAAGATATGAAGAGTATAACACTGGGGAAACGGCAGCTGGGGTGAAGGGACAGCATGAGGCAAAGTCTGGGGGCAGGAGAGATGTGCTACATCCAAGCAACAGCAGGTGGGTCATATGGTTTGCTGAAGGGGAGGCGAGGCTAGAGAAGTCCAGGGGGCCAGGAGGAAAAAAGCCTCAGGGCCAGGCCAAGGAGAGTGCACTTCACTGTGTAAGAAGCAGTAAAGGGCTGGGGCCAGCCTTGGAATGAGGACCCCAGCTGGGTGTGAAGCTCTTCTCCCCACACCTGCCCACACCCTCTCATGGGAACTTGCACAGCACCCTTCCAGGTTTGGAAAGCTTCAACCATAAATCTTTCAGCCCCAAGATCAATTCTTTCCATAGTGGCTTCAGAAACACCTTTAGAGTCAAGAGAAACAATCCTTTACATTTCTCTACATAATTGCTCTTCACCTGTGGAGACACCACACCAAGATGGAGTGGGAGTGGTGGAGGGGATAAAGGTTAACCTTAGGAAGAAGGGCTACTGGCAAAGTGCCATTCCTGTAAACACGGGGTACTTTCTCAGCTGGACTTTGCAGACCCATCCGCAAGTGTTCAGGGAGAATTTTAACTTCTCTATCTTAATGATAATCTTAATAATCAAATTCTGTATAATCTAGATGTAGGGTTACCACACAAAATTCAGGACTCACAGTTAAATCTGAATTTCAGATGAACAACAAATACGTTTCAGTGTAACTATATCCCAGGTACTGCATAGGACATACTTATACTAAAAATGTATACTTTATCCCTAACTATTGCCAATGGTGTATTAGTCGGGGTTTCAGGGTTCTCCAAGTATCTTCAGGGTAAGTCAGCAAGCAGGAAATTCAGGGCAGCCAATGGTTTAGTTCCAGTCCAAGCCCGAAGGAATGTTAATGGTGTTAATGGAGTGTTAACGGAACCAGGAGTCTGTCCAAAGGCCAACAGACTCAAGATCCAGGGGAAAAACAAACAAACAAACAAACAAACATGTCCCAGTTGGAAGGCAATCAGGCAGGAAAATTTCTCTCTTACTTGTGGAAGTCTTGGTGTTTTTATTTTATGCAAGTCTTCAACTATTGGGATGAGGCCCATCCACATTAGGGAGGGAAATCTGCCTTATTCAGTCTGAAGATTTAAATGTAAATATCTCATCCAAAAACATCCTCAGAGAAACATCAAAGTAACGTTTGATCAAATATCTGGGCATCCCATGGCCCAGTCAAGTTGACACATAAATTAACCATCACACTGTCGATGTTTGCACTTTTAGGATGGAAGTAGGACTAGGAAATAGTGTTTTAATTATAATAGTTAATGCGAAAAGAGAGGCAGACCTAATCTCAAAGTGTTAACTGAAGATGAACTACCACAGCCTAGTAAGAAGCAAACTTTCAGAAGTTTGAGTAAAAATATCTGGGGGAGAACACAGACATCCCATGCACACAGTAGTGCAGGCACAATGGAATCAAAGGAATCTTCCCCTTAACAGGCCAGCCCCATAGTAACATTGCAAATAATTAGTCACACTGAGTGTCAGCAAGAAATGAAATCCATCACATTGAGTGTATTTGTTTGGATTTTGATGGCGTTTGTAGTATTTATTGTATTTAATTTGTTTTGGTTTTATTATTTATAAGGAGGTTATATCAACTTTTATATTGGTACACGTTTAAATTACATTAAAATATATTTAAATCAATCCTGGAAGAGTCCATGAGATTTTTGTTCTTTTAAATGGATTCATAGGTTCATTAGATTATGAGAAATACATATATAAAATAAAAGCTTTTTTGGCCCATTTTAGGGCCAGAATGCTTTGAAGCATTTCATTTGTAGAAGTCACCAAACTACATCTTTTAGTTTAGTTTTGTTTTTTTTAATAACAAAATGAAAAAAGTGTGTACTCCTGCAACACTGGATTTAGAAAATACAGAGTAGGGCAAAAGTAGGTTTATAGTTGTGATATGCAAAACAGTTTATTTTTGCATTATTATTTACTATTACACTTTCAGTGGGTTAATTACATAGCATGTAAATTACATCTCAATATGTTTTTAAAATAATGGTCAAAAAATTTCCAATTATGTTGAAAACTATAAATGCAGATCTAAGAAGCCCAATGAATCTGAAACATAAAAATAACATGAAGAAAACTTCACTAAGGCACATCACAAACTGCTCAAAGCAAACAATAAAAAGAAAATTTTGAAAGCATCTGACACACTGTATACAGTAAAAAAAGATATAGATAACAGAAGACTTATTGTTGAAAGCAACAAAAGGCAGAAAACAGCAGAGCAAAATCTTCTATGTGAAAAAAAAAAGAAAAAAATTTTTCTTTAAGAGTTTACCATATACTATACTATCATATGATCCAGACATTCCTTTCTTAGGTATTCCAGGTGAAATACCTGTTCCACAAAAACTTGTACACAAATGTTCATAGCCAAAAAAAATGGAAACAACCAAAGTCCATCAATAGAGAACTGAATAACCAAATGGTATTTCGTACAGTGAAATACTATTCAATAATATAAAAAGAAAGATTTCTTTTCACATACAACACTCTGGAAGAATTTCCCCAAAAATGGTACTGAGTAATAAGAAGCCAGAAAAAAATGAGTACATACTATGACTACATTTATATAAAATTTTGGGAAGTGCAAATTAAGTTATGGTGACAAAAATAGACCAGTGGTTGCCTGGTGACTAGGTGTTGGGGTGGGTTGGTGGGAAGGGCCAGGGAAGAGAGGTTTCAAAAGGACACCAGGGCCCTGACTGCAGTGGCTCAATTGGTTGCACATCATCTCACAAAGTGAAAGGTTGCTGGATGGATTCTCGGCTGGGGTGCATGCCTGGGTTTCGTGTCTGGGTACATACAAGAGGCAACCAATCAATGTTTCTCTCCCTCATATCAATGTTTCTCTCCCTCTCTTTCTCCCTCTTTTCCCCTCTCTCTAAAAATAAATAAAATATTTTTTAAAAAGAACATTAGGAAACTTTAAGGTGATAATATTCACTATCATGATTATAGTAAAGGCTTCACAGGTAGATACATATGCCAAAACACATAAAATTTCACACTTTAAATACGTGAATTTTACTGTATTTTAAAACAGTATCTAAATGAAGCTCTTAAAAAAATTTAAAGTATATGTGTTAATAGATCTTTAGGGAATAAAATATAAATAAATCTTCTATTTTCTACTAGATTATGCAGTTGTAATTTTTGTCTTTAAAAAATGTAATCTTGCCCTGGCTGGTAGCACAGTGAATAAGGCACTGGCCTATGAACCCAAAGGTCACTGGTTCAATTCCCCAGCCAGGGCACATAACCAGGTTGCAAGCCGGGTCTCCAGCCAGGTCCGTAGCTGGAAGCAGGTGAAAGGCAACCATACACTGATGTCTCTCTCCCTCTCTGCCTATCTCCCCCCTCCCCTCTAAAAATAATAAATAAAATCTTTTAAAATAAATTTTTAAAAATGTAATCTTGATCCAAAAGGTGAAAGTTATGGTTGAAAAATTGACTAACCTGTTATACACTCAATGGTTTGACAAATTGCTCTACTGATGACCATATTGGTCAGAATAGGCTAGATTAAGGTGCAGTAATGAACAACTCAAATGAGAGTGACTTAATACCCCCAAGGTTTACTTCTCACTCACTCTATACATCTATAACAGTTGACAGGGGGATATTTCATGGTCATTTCCCTGAGACCCGGACAACAATCTCCAACATCCTGGAATGTAGCCTCCTTGCTCAATGCAGCTGGAGAAGAGAGAACTAAGGAGTCAAGCATATACAATTCAATTCTCCAGTCCACAAATACCAATAAATCATATTTATTGGCAAAAATTTGTTTTGTGATCATGTTTTACTTGAAGGGGGCAGGGCAGTGTATGCATCCATGTATTGAGAAGTGGATATTGATGAATATTAATAATCTACCATAATTACCCATGGAACTAAAAATTATTTTCACACCAACAAATGACAACAGATTTGAAACTAAATGTGCTCAAAGAATGTGAACTGTCTGTAAGCTGGAAGTTCCACCAAGATGAGGTGGTAAAACTGTAGCTCCATCCACACTCAGAAGTCAAAGTTCCAGATAACACAGGAACAACTGGATAGTAATTTTATTTGACTTTAACAGTCTCTTGCCTAGAAATCAGTTATTTTACACTTGCTATGCTTACCATCAAATACCTCCACCATTCACTCATTTAGTATCCGCCCCTCAATGTCCAGGTATTGAAGAATCCCATCAGATGAGGTCCACACACAAAGAGGTCTAAACAAAGTATACGGGAACACAGCAGAGGCAGCAATGAATATTTTTCAAATGTCTTAAACTCTAATGTAGACATTTTTGGGGTGCTTTTATGATGCAAATCTTAGTCCCTGCCTTGCCAATTCTGTCCCTTACCAGGTTTCAGGTGATAGGCAAATCTCTTCACCTTTCTGAGGCTCAGTTTCCTCACCTGTAAAATGGGAATAATAAGGCTTACCTCCTGGAATTGTTGAGAGAAGAAATGAGATCACGTCTGTGGCATGCTTGGTAAACTGTCAAGCTTTGTGTCAGTCCAAGTTATCATCACTATCACCATCATCATGGCTGTCTTGCACTGTCTAGAAGGGAGGCCTGAGGGTTGGGGAAGGCCCAGATGAGAGAGGGCTCCCAGTCTGACCCTGAGACCTTGCTGGAGTCAGGGCCTCTCTCTAATTAGCTCTTCCTGCCAGAAATTCCTTGCTGGACATGTTTGCCTACCAGTGAAAAGCCAGGAGAGGTTTCCAGGGGCCGCCCACTGGCCCTGACACACTGGGGAGGAATGATGATGATTCATGACCTTTCTAACAGCCTCCTTGACAGGCCTCTTGGCCCAGCTCCTGGCAGAGGCTATGGATAGCCAGCAAGGGTGCAATGGGGCCATTTGGTGTTTGAGAAGGAAAAGATGGGACGGGGAGGGGGAGGAAAAGGAGAAATAAAGGAAAAAGAAAGGCACAAAAAGGTAAACAAAAGAACCAAAATAAAAAAGAATGTGTAGTTTGTTTCACAAGATAAAGTTCTGGAGATTATTGGCACAATGATGTGCATACACTTAATACTACTAAGCTGTACACACAAAAATGATTAAGTGCCTTGGCTGGTGTGGCTCAGTGGCTTGAGCCCTGGCCTGCGAACCACAGGGTCGCTGGTTCGATTCCCACACAGGGCACATGCCTGGCTTGCGAGCCAGGTCCCCAGTTGGTGGCGCTGGAGAGGTAACCAATCATTGGTGTTTCTGACTTTCTCCCTCCCCTCCCCCTCTCTAAAAGTGAATAAATAAAACCTTTTTTCTTTTTTTAATGATCAAGAGGGTATGTTTTACATTGGTTTTTACAATGGAAAACTGAATCAAACATTATTTTTTAAAGTGAGGAAATGAAAAAGGGAGGAGGAAGATGGGAGAAAGGAAGGGAGAAGAGAAGAGGAGAAAGATGTAGGGAGGGAGGAAAAAAGGAGGAAAAAGGAAGGAAGCAGACCGGGAGGAATAAAAGGAAGGAGGAATCCTTGGGGTGAAGGGGAAATTTTAAAAGATGAAGGGAATAAAGGGGGGAATAAAAATGAATAAAAAAGAAAGGAAAGAGACGACTGCCTTGCCACAGACTACCTGGCAGTGACAACGCCGCCCCGCCCCGCCGTCTCCCCCAGGTCCGCCGGGGGCTCAGGGGGCGGAAGCCTCGGGGGTGGGGCCGCTGTACGTGACGTCATCGCGCCGAGGCGTCTCCCCGCCTTCCGGTCCCCATGTTCGGGCGTCGCTGCGGGCTGGACCGGTAGGCGGTGATCGCTCAGCTTGGGTGGCTGCGAGTGCCCCTGGTCATTGGCCTTCTGCCCGGCCAGCTGGGCGGCGGCGGGAGGACGCTAATTGCCCGGAGACGCGGCGCTTCTCTGGGTGGGTTGTGCAAAGCGCGCGGGAGAGAGGGCCCCGGGCGGCGACGCTCACGCCTCAGCGGCCAGGCATGCGCGCGGGGGCGGGGGTCCCAGGGACGCCTGCGGGCGTTTCCGCCAAAGACGCTGCGCTCTTGAAGGGAAAAACCGCTTCTGGACTTGATGATCATGGCTGAGGGTGGGGGAGACCTGGGCTCCCGGCCCGGCCTTGGCACTTGCTTAGCTTCGGGGCCCAAGGCTCCTCCGCAGTAGTAGTAAAAAGACTGCCCTGGCTGGTGGCACAGTAGATAAGGCACCGGCCTGGGAACCCAAAGGTCACCGCTGGTTCGATTCCCAGCCAGGGCACATAACCAGGTTGCAAGCCAGGTCTCCAGCCAGGTTCATAGCTGGAGGCAGGTGAAAGACAACCATACATTGATGTACCTCTCTGCCTCTTTCCCTTCCTTTCTGGAAATAAATAAAATCTTAAAACAAAACAAAAAACTACCCTATGTGGTGGCTATGAAGCTTAGAAAGAATACAGGTGAGGTCTAGAACAGTGCCAGGTACCTGGTGATTGAGTGGTAGCCACTGTTCTCCTATCACCCATCATTAGACCTCACACTAAAATCAATGTGCTAAGCTCACCCACCTGGCCCACACACTGCCAAACAAGACCTGTGTCCTAGTTTTGTCTGCCACTGACTGCTGCATGGCCTTGGGAAATGTACCTTCCACTTAGGGTGTTCAGCTTCCTCTTCTGAAGTTTGATGATGAAATTGCTGCCTCACCAGTCCGTTCGGAGGATTAAATGAGGTGACCCTTGAAAATACATTAGGGACAGCTCTATGGAGCTCTGCCAACCCCTGACCTTGAAAAATTCCTTCCCTTAGCTTCCATGACAACAGACACTTGAGGTTTTCTTCCTGCTTCTGGCTACTGTTCATTCTCTTTCCAGGCTTCTTCTCCTCTACACATCCCTTAGAAGTTGGTGTCCCTTGGGGCTTTCTCTTAGGCATTGCTTCTTGAGGGGTGACTTGATGACTGCATCCTCTCCATGACATCAGATCCCAGCAGCTACATGCGCCCCGGATCTCCCTTCTATAGATTCAAATAGTTATAAGACACCCACTTGGGTGGGTCCCACAGGAACCTCACATTTAACATGTTCCAAGCTGAACGTATCTTCCCATCCCAAAACCATAGGATGATGGCTAGGTTTTCCATCCTCTCCAGGTCAGAAGAAACCTAAGAGCCATCCTTAAGGTTACCCTCTCTCCTGTCCTACTATGCAAATAAATTGCTAAGTCCTGTCTTTCCTGCCTCTTTAATGTCCCTCAGTCTTGTCTTACCCATTCCCACTGCTATATCCCTCACTTGGGGAACTGCAACAGCATCCTAACTTGTCGCTCTGTTTCCAGTTTTGCCCCCTCCAATCCATTAACTACATTGAAACCAAAATAACCTTTCTAAACCAGAAAGCTTATCATGTAACACACATGTCGCTTGCCAGCCTTCCAAACTTGAACTGCATGGGACTTATTTCTCGGTGACCTACCTCTGGGCCTTTTCATATGCTGTTCCCTCTGTCTGGAACACTTACATTCCCTCTGTCTGACTCCTGCTTTCCTGCAGATTTCCACCTAGATACTCACCTTGCATTGCTTCCCCTGACCTGCGCAACACTTAACTAAGACACCCCCCCTCCCCACCATTTGCTATTAAAGTGGAATACATTAACTGTTCTCTGATGGTGAATTTGTTTTGATACAAACTTTCTAGAAAGCAAAACAAAAAGTGTGTCAAAAATTTTTTTTAATCCTCACCAAGGATAGGTTTGTATTAATTTGAGAAAGAGGAGAGGAAAGAGAAACATCACTGTGAGAGAAACATTGATTGCTTGCCTCCCATATGCTCCCCAACTGGGGATTGAACCCACAACCAGGTATGTGCCCTGACTGGGGAAAGAACCTGCAACCTTCTGGTGTTCAAGGCGACACTCCAATCAACCAACTGAGCCACTCAGCCAGGCCCAAAATCTTGTAATATGCCCATATCCTTCAACCCATCAATTCCACTTTTTAGGAATTTCAGAAAATTTTAATGATGTACTCCAATATTTAAGGACTCTGATTATCATCAGTGTGAAAAACACAAACAATCGAGAAGATTCAGCCCAGGGCCTGAAAGGATTGATTAAGTATAGCCATATAATGAAATACTATGCAGCTATTTACAATGCAGGAGAATAGGGAAAATCATTCATGTTTTAATGTTAGGTAGGAAAGAGAAAGAGACTTGTAAAAAATTGGTCCAGTATGGACCTAATTTTTTAATTAAAATGCACAGAGAGAAAAAAGTATCTGGAAAGGCATATACCAAAATGTTAAAGAGGGTCATTTCTAGGTGATGGGGTTTTGGGAGATTTTACTTTGTTTACTTGTTTCATTTTACCTGTGTTGTCATCCCTAATCCTGTTTTTCTTTCTAATTACATGATTTTTTATTTAAAAAATGAAGTAAGTGGTTGTTGACTAATTGTATTTTTATCCAGAGGCCTGAGCCAACCTGGCTGGGATAATTGGACCTTTGGGAGCTCCCCACCAACTTGAGAGGGGAGGCGCCTAAACAATAGAACAAAATGTCGGCAGGAGCGGGGGAGAGGAGGCCAAGAAGGGGAGCAGTTTAGTCAAGGAACTAGCATGGAAGAACCACCCATGGGAGGTCATGGGTGGGTGGGGAAGGGGACAGAGGGGAGGAAAAAGGGAATGGATGTAATACAACAACAATAAAATTTTTAAAAAGAACAAAATGTCTCTCATCTGTGCTGGAATCAAATACATAGCAATGTCAGTGGGAAGGGGAAAGAGTTGCTGTTTTGAGAGAAATGGATACTGGAGGAATTTTCATTCATTGAAGAACTTAGCTTGGGAATTTCTAGACTGGTAGTATCAGTGAGACCTCGGACATGTTCAAATTCCACCTCCTCATCTTGGTATCGGAACCAGAACCCAAAAGACGATTGGCAACTTGCTAAACCAGCCAGCTCACACATGAAGGTAACGGCAGAGCTGGTATTCGAATGTGTTTCCTTACTCTCTGGTCCCTACTCATTTCAGTATGTCCCCACCCCATCTCCAGAAATTGACACCAAGATTCCCTGCACACACACAGGCAACCTGCTTGATTTCCAGCCAGAGCTCGTACATCCAGAAAGCACACCACCCTTGGGTCTATTTCACTTTTTACCATGGAGATATCTTACATTGATCCTTGAGAAGTTGACCCACTTACATTCCCACCAAGCTCTGTTCTAAAGAAAATCCAACTGTAAAGATTATATTCCAAACTCCACTGCCTCCTCTGTGGCAAGCCCTTTCCCATAAGATTTTTTAATGTTTATGTTCTCCCACTAGCTACACAACATAAGTATTATAGCAGGTCCTCAAATAACATTGTTTCATTCAATGTCAATTCAATATAGACGAGATACCTTAGGAACTTAACTCTTGTTTATAACATTAGGCTACGGTAAAATTGGTTCCATCATGCATCGTTTCACTTAAAGTCACAGAACCTACCTGTGATGTTAAGTGAGAACTTACTATACTGTGCTTTTGCCCTACAATGAAACAGATTCAAAGAGATTAAATAACTTTCTCAAGGTCATAGCCATAAGTACCACAGTGAGGATTCAAACTCCCACTCAGTAGACTGTCCTATACCAGTGTGGACCTTTGTCCCTGGTCTACACTGCCACACCAGAGCATATGTCCCTTTTTATAGTCCACTCTGGGGCATTTTTAAGACTCACAGAAAATGGAGCTAAAGAGACCTTAGAGGTCCTCATTGCACATTTTGTTTCATTCTTCAAACAAACCATGTTTTACAGAGCAGTTTACATCATGAGCTATGGATCATGGACCTATACTTAAAACCTGGCTGTGCCACTAACTAATCACATGACTTTGAGCAAGTTACTTAACCTCTTTGTGCCTCAGATTTCTCATCAGCAGACCGTGGATAATAATTAATTCCTAGAATTGTTTCAAGGATTAAATGAGTTATTAAAGTACATTAAAACAGTGTTTGACACATTATCATTACTATAATTACTACTAATGAGTTTATGACTCACCAGGTGTTAAAATAGTGAGCGGGAAAACAAAGACGACAGACATTTTCCTCTCTTCAGGGTACACATGATATGGAAGTAGAGTGCAGAAATCATATCCAATTACAATTTAACGTGGCAAACTCAACACAGACTTGTGTGGAGACACTGAGAGTGGATAGGACTTGTCCCAGAAAGCAGCAGAATCAGGAATTGAGCTCAAGTATCCTGAGCTTCTTTCTATCCCAACTCATAGATCAGCAATTTGCCAACGGCATGTGTACTACATGTGACCCAAAGTCTTCCCATATGGCACCAAAAAGAGGCTCCTATGGCCGTGGCTACCTCAGCTGAAGATGTTACTAATGTGTAAGGATAGTCAATAAACATTTGCCAAATGAGTCAGTGAGTCAAAGGTGTTGGTGAGAAGACAACCAACTCCCCTCAGTCCTCCATGTGCAGACAGGAAGCTGTGGCACAGGGCAGCAGTGATGAGCCCTGAGGGACAGCTGGCCACACCCTCTTCATCCTCTAAAAGGGTGGTTCATTGGGACACCATCAGTCACTGGCTTCTCCTTTGTCACAGCTGTTTCTGATGCCTTCAAGGGAAAATTTGACTTCATTCAATGTAATTGCTTCCACAATTATATGTTATTTGCATGTGATCAACTCTGCACAGAGGAAAGTGGATCAGTCTAAATCCCTGCCCTCAGGGAGCTCATATTCCAGTAGAAGAAATAAACTATAACTGTAACAAATTGTTATCCTGAAAGGTAGAGCATGCTGGAGCCCCAACAAAGGGATAGACCAAAGAGAACCCAAATCCACATAGCAAGAGTTTCACGGTACTATGGCAGGCTGAATACCCCAAAGATATCCATGCTCTAATCCTTGGGATCTTAGAGTATGCTTTATGTGGCAAAGGGTCTTTGCAGATGTGAGTCAATTAAGGATTATTTGGGGTGGGCCCTAAATGTAATTACAAGTATCCTTATAAAAGGGAGTTAGAGAGGGATATGGCTACAGAGAAGTTGGAAGCAAGGGGTTGGAATAATTCCAGAAAGGGGTCGGGGGGCCAAGGAATGGAGGCCACCTCCAGAGGCTAGAAAAAGAAAGGAAATGGATTCTCCCCTAGAGTCTCCTAAAGGAATCAGCTCTGCTGAGGCTTTGAATTTTGCCCAGTGAAACCAGTTTTGGAATTGTGGCCAGAAATAGAATAAATTTGGGTCCTTACAAATCACCAAGTCTGTGGTGATTTGTTTCAGAAGCCACAGAAATCAAATACAGATAGATTGCTGATCGTATTTAGGTACTCTACCCAGGTTTTATACATGAACTCTAGAGCCAGACTGCAGGGTTCATTTCCTGGCTCCACCATTATTCATTTATGTGGCTTTAGTCGACTTACCTTTCTGGGCTTCAGCTCCCTCATTTACAGAAGAGAAAGTATATTTAGTACCTCTCTGTCCTCCCCCCATAGGAATGGTGTGAGAAGTGATATATAAGAGATATTACTAATGCCCACCATCATTTGGCTCTTTCCTTCCCTCTTGGAGTAAGGTGGCACCACCTGACTTGTTCTGACCAATGATGTGTGAGCAGTGAAAAACCCCTGTGGGACCAGAGCCACAGGTGCCTGTGGTCAAGTCACAAGCTTCCTCAGACACAGTGATATGGTGAATGCCCCTTTCAATACACACTTTCTAGGACTCTGAGCATCAAGGACAAAATGAACAGTACGCAGAGAGGCAGACAGAAGAGATTTAAAAGGGTTCATGGGGACAGTCTGAAACACGTCAGGTATGTGCGGTATGGGTCCCCCAGAGCACGTAAGCACACCACGAAAGGCAGCACTACGGTGAAATTCATTATGATAATAGTTTATTAATTACGGCAAATGATCCTGGGCTTCCATCTAAAGTTTCTTTGTAGGGTAAACTTACGTTTTTTTAAAGTAAGTTGACTTAAAGAAAAATATTGATTAAATAAGTATTCAAAGTCCTCAAACCCATGGTGCTTTGTGGATATAGTAAAATTGTAAAGGAGGAATCAAAAGACTAAAATATGGGCACTTCCCCAGAACAATAAAAAAGGGTGAACTTTAGAATCAGCCAGGCCAGGCGTCGAATCCAGTTTCTCTACTTGCTCGCAGTGTGACCTCAGTCTAGTTACTCAGGCTCTCTGAGAGAGCTTCCTTATTGTTTTTTCATTGTGATCATTGCTCCTCCTTCACAGGGTGGGTATTAGGATTATGACTTACTTCTTACTTTCACTATTACTGACCTTGTATTCTTCCTTCTTATTGTTGCCTGTGAGTCTTAAACCAATTTGTAAATTTGAGGGACCAGTCCAATCCACATTCCCAGAAGGCCTGACTAGTCCCTGGGGAGACAGAGTCCAGTCAGGGCAGCTTCCTGCCCTCCAGAAGCTCTCAGTCTAGTGTGCAACTGACACAACTCAAAGATCCACAGTCCACAGCCAAGATGCTGTGGAAGGCAAGCAGATACAGTGGCATAGAGGCATTGGGATGGCTTTGAGGACAGCCACGAGAGCCAGAGATGGGTCTCGAGCCATGAGTAAGCTTTCAATAGGCATATGTGGGCAGGGAATGCATCCTAAGTTACCTCACCTCTTTAAGCCTCAGTTTCCTCTTTTGTAATATTTATTTATTTATTTATAAATATTTTATTTATTATTTTTAGAGAGAAGGGAAGGGATAGAGGCAGAGAGGGAGAGAGACATCAATGTATGGTTGCCTTTTTCATCTGCCTCCAGCTACGGACCTGGCTGGAGACCTGGCTTGCAGCCTGGTTATGTGCCCTGGCTGGGAATCGAACCATCGACCTTTGGGTTCACAGGCCGGTGCCTTATCCACTGTGCTATCAGCCAAGGCCTCTGTAAAATTTAAATAATGCCACCTACCTTTTCAAGTACTGTTGTGAGGATTAAGTAGGATAAAGCCTGGGAAGAACCTACCACAGTGACTGGTTCATACCAGGCATTGGATAAATGGAAACAATTATTTCACTTTTATGCTGGATTAATAAAGTCCCAGTGGGTGGCCCCCTCTGTAATTGAATTATCTTCTGCTTCCCTGTGACTCACCTCTAGGAACTGGCCCAGCCACTGGGATGTCCCAGGCTCCTGGGCAGGTTGGGACTATCAAGCTCCCTAGAATAGTCTTTATTCAGAAGAGATCAATGTTTAGGAGAGCTCACCTTGTCCTATGCCCCCCATTTTACAAACACTAACCCCTGGTCCCCAAGAGAGGGAAAATGATTTTTCCCCAGTGTCAAAGGTAGGCCTCAAGTCCAGATTCCATCATCTGAAAAGAGAAAGACCATATCTCTGAGTCAGCCCAGGTCCTCTCAGCCTTACCCCCAAGAGCCTGCTATGCAGGAGCTCAGGGAGACCTGCTGGGAAGAAGGAAGAGCGTGGGTGCCTGAGACCTGGGTTTAAATCCACCCAGTTGCTGCCTGAAGCAGAGTCACAGACCTTTCCCACACTAGGCCTCAGTGTTCTAGGACTGTGTTGGGTGGACTGATACTCCCATCCATGGCTGACTATCAAAAAGCCACCAGGATAGCACAGACCAATCAGGGCAGACACTGGCAGGATCCTGTGGTCCCCTCTTGGCAGCTACACACCAAAGAAATTCTAGTCACCCCCCGCCCCCATGAAGTTCTATACCTCATGCCTTGTGGGGGGGGAAGGTGCCGGGGGTGGTGGTGTATAGAGCATTCAATGTGTATAGTATGTGCTTCCCAAAGTGAGCATAAGTCAACCACATGTCTCCCTCACCTTCCCTCCACCTCCCCTCAAGTGTCTAGCACTGTGCCTGAAACAGGCTGTCTCCACCTAAAGGTCAAATTGTGCTCTGCAAGTTCCTCTTCCTATGGAAGGCCCACATACCTGATGAGGAGGCATGGACTTCATAATTTTTAAAGCTTTATTTATTTATTTTTAAAAGATTTTATTATTCTTAGAGAGAAGGGAAGGGAGAGAGGCAGAGAGGGAGAGAAACATCAGTGTTTTTGCCTTTCACCTGCCTCCAGCTATAGACCTGGCTTGCAACCTAGTTATGTGCCCTGGCTGGGAATTGAACCAGTGACCTTTGGGTTCACAGGCCCGCACCTTATCCACTGTGCCACCAGCCAGGGCTTACAGCTTTACTGAAGTATAATTTATACATCATAAAATTCACCTATTTTAAGTGTACAATTCAATGACTTACAACAGTAATTTACAGAGCTATACAGCCATCACCATAGTCCAGTTTTGGAACATTTCCACCATCTCACTAAGATCCCTCATGCTCATCACAGCCCATTTCCATCCCCAGCCCCAGACAACCATTGCTCTGCCTTCTATTTCTATAGCTTTTTTTTTTTTTGCTGGACATTTCATAAAAATTGACTCATATAAAATGTGGTCCTTTGTGTCTGGCTTCTCTAAGTTTGCATAATTTTTGGAGGTTCATCCATGTTGTGGCATGTGTTGGTGTTTTATTCCTTACCTCATTCACATCACATCCCTGGCACCCTACCAGAGCCCAGCACATAGTAGGGGGTGGAGACTCTCACATGATGACCAGAGGCCCTTCCAAAATGAGGGCAGCTACATACCTAGTAAATTCTAGTCAACCTCCAAGCTGCTGTGGATGAGATGTTGGTCCCCATGCTGGCTGTGAATGATGTGAACATAGCAATTTGTTTTTAAACCTGTGATTGTCCACCAGTTGAACTGTCATGCCTTCAACTTCAAAGCTGTGCTTCAACATCTCATCCACTTATCTTGGTTTTGCCCTTATTTGCCCCTTATCCTGACTCTGAAAGTCCTGGTGACTCATTGCTCTGCAATTAACCCTCCTTCAGCCTGAATTGCCTGAACTAGTTGGAGAAGAATGACACTTCAAATACACCTAGTCTCCAACTATTATTGTGGGACTGCCTATCCCTCCCTCCAAGTCTGTGCACTTTTTCTTCATATATTTTGCAACTTTATTTTCTGGTGTATAATCTAATGCTTTGGATGGATTGAATTTTAATCAACATATATTGTCCTTCTTTGTCTCTTGCAACCTTTTTGGCTTAAAATCTATTTTGTCTCCAAAAACACAGGCAATAAATGCAACAATAAACAAGTGGGACTACATCAAACTAATAAGCTTCTGCACAGCAAGAAACCATCAACAAAATGAAAAGGCAACCTACCAAATGGGAGAAAATAGTTGCAAATCCTATACCTGAAAGGAGTTAACATTTGGAATATATAAGGAACTCATATAATTCAATACCCCCCCCCAAAAAAAACAAACAAACAAAAAATACACCTCACAAATAACTGTAATCCAATCTTTTTAATGAGCAAGGGACCTGAAAAGACATTTTTCCCAAAGAAGACATACAAATGGCCAACAGGACTATGATAAGATGCTTAATATCACTAATCATTACAGAAATGCAAATCAAAACCACAATGTCATCTCACACTTTTTAGGATGACTTTTATCAAAAGTTAAAAGATAATGTGTTGGTGAGGATGTGGAGAAAAGGGAAACTATTGGTGGGATTGTAAGTTGGTATAGTTGATTGTAGAAAACAATATGGAGTTTCCTTAAAAATTAAAAATAGAACTGTCATATGATCCAGCATTCCCACTTCTGAATATTGTATATGTGAAGGAAATAAAAACACTATCTCAAAGAGATACTCCATGTACATTGCAGTATTATTCACAATAGCCAAAATGTGGGAAACAACCTGAATGTCCATCCACAGATAAATGGATAAAGAATTATACATATATACATATATATATATAATATTATATACACACACATGGATATACAAATATGTATATATTTAAGTATGTATTACTTGTATATTAAAGAAAATGTATATTATTCAGCCTTTATAAAGGAAATCCTGCTGTTTACAACAACATGGGTAAACCTGAAGAACAGGCTAAATGAACTAAGCTAGACACAGAAAGACAAATGTCACATAATCTCACTTATATGTGAAACCTAAAACATAAACAACAACAAAAAATAGAACTCATACTAATAGAGAGTAGAATGGTGGTTACCAGAGGCTGGGGGTAGCGAGGGTAAGGAAAAAGATTTATCAAATATATTTTTAAATCTATGTTTTTGCTCTAGCCAGTGTGGCTCAGTGGGTTGAGCGCCAGCCTGTGAACTGAAGCGTTGCCAGTTGGATTCCTGGGTGGGGCGCATGCCTGGGTTGTGGACCAGGTCCCCAGTTAGGGGAATGCAAAAGGCAACCACACATTGATGATTCTCTCCCTCTTTCTCCCTCCTTTCCCTTCTTTCTAAAAATAAAGTCTTTTTAAAAAAAATCTATTTTTGTCTCTAGGTCCTAGAACAGAGCTCCTAAAACCTTTGAAAGTTCCTGAGTGTTGTGGTTGATAAGAGAATTGTCTCTTTTTAAATTCACAACAAGCTCCTTTCAACCATACCTGAGTTTATACTAACCAGGTCACTGATGCAGGCCCCAAGTAGCTTCAGGATAGGGTACCAGAAAGAAAGAGGCCAAACAGAAGGCTGAAACTTTCAGCCCTACCTTCTCACCCCTTACCTGGGAGAAGGTGAAGGGGGAGACAGGCTGGAGGTTAAGTTCAATCACCAATGGCTAATGATTTAATCCTGTGTATTAAAATCTCCATTAAAAAAAAACCTAAAAAAGTGGATTTGGAGAGCTTCTTAGTTGGTGAACACATCAAGATGCTGGGAGGGTGACACACTCCAATTCTATGGGGACAGACACTTCTCTCCTATGTATCCCCTCATATGGCTGTTTATTTAAATCATTTATAATAAACTATGAACTTATTATGTATGTATATGTTACATAATGATGTATGTTCTCATGTGTGTGTTATGTATTTATGTAAAGTATGTGTTTATTCTTTGTCAAGAATAGCAATTCTCTGGAATTTTACAAGTTGTTGAACCTAAGGGAGGGTGGGGTTATGAAAACCCCTGACTTTGTATCCACATCCAGCAAAAGTGTAGATAACCTGGGGACCCACTCAGTGTTTGCAAGTGGCATCTGAGTGCAGCCCTTAACTTGAGGTGTCAATGTTAGAATTCAACTGAATTGCAGGACACCTAGTTGGAAAAGTGGTGTTGGAAAAGACAGCACATATTTCTGGTGTCAGGAAGGAAAAGAAAACCCTTGTCCTCATTTGCAGGTGAGGAAGGGTCCTGAGGCTTTCAGAGGGAAAACAGTAGTCTACGGTCACATCACTGGCACCTATGGCCTGGGGTCTGCTTGCTTAACCAAGTGGAAGTCCTAAATTTGCTTTGGCTCTCTCACCTTGCACACATGCAAGGCAGAATTAGGGGTCTCTGCTGTCTTCCTTCGCTGAGTGGCTTCAGGGAGCAATTCAGATGATGGTCATGGAATCACTGTGTGAGTTGGAGAGAATTGGAATACAAAAGGATCACACCCCAACTTCACTGCTTATTTCAAGGGTGACCAGAAATGAGTTAACCTCTCTGGATTCATGTCCTCACCTACGCAGTGGGGTAAACAGCACTGACCAGTATGAGGTTAAGTAACTATAAGATGCCGGGCACTTAGTGCACTCCCTGACACAGACAGGAAGCTCTAGGAAACAGCATCTCTTAAAAAGCAGAATGTTAAATCCAGGTGCTCACTAATCGTACTATTTTTTTTTTTTTTTTAACCAAAGACAGGAAGACATAAAGTCAAAGCCAGGTTCATACCAGGGAATGTGATTTACATAGAATAAGTAACTTCTGAATAAACAAAACTGGCCAAGCCAGGTGTGAAGAATAAGATCCTGAGGCTCTGGTATTTTTAGGAGCCATTTTGCCTGTCATTTTTGTTTCATTTCCCTATCTATCTGTGGGGATGGGTTTTTAAATAATTTGACTGCTGGTCTTCAAACAAATCCTATTCAAGGTGATCAACAAATGCCCTCCGTTCATTTCCATTCATTCAATTATCTATCCATTTAGCATTTACCCAGCACCTGCACAGGCCAGGCACTGCAATCGGTGTTGGTGACACAGTGGCCACCCAGACCCATTCCTGGCATCAAGGAGATTCTAGTCTAATCCAGAAAACAGACAAATCAATCACTAGTTACAGAAAGGAGGCAGCTTCCCTGAAGAGGTGGCATATGAAAAATCACCCCATGAAAGAAAGGTAAAGGAAAGAGGTCAGGGTAGGCCAGGACCAAGGAAGAGAAAAGCCAGAGAGATGTTGGGAATTCCACAACACTTATTTGGTGCTCCTTAAGGCATTAGAATAAATGAAACTAGCTATAATAAAAGCTATAAAGTTAGAGATAAAAAAATTACCTATGTGGGAATTGAAGGGCTTTATCGTTTCCTGTAAAAAATCAATGAAAGAGGCTCCATTTAAATATATTCTGGAAAGTAGCACCGTATGTAATAAAAAGAGAAAAATAACTCCACAGACAGAAAAAAAGTTAACACAAGAGAATGAAACCCACTCTGGCCTCAAACTCCTATCTGTAAAAGTAGTGTGGAAGATAATACAATAACTTACATAGTTTTGAAAGTAAAAATGTTATGATCCAATAACTTTACATAAGACCCAGTTGACTTTCACATAGAAAGAGAACAGAGAAACTGGAAGAGTAGTTCTACTTCTTAAAAGAAATAAAGAGAGAGAGGATAAAAAGCCCAAGAACTTTCCATAGATAAAGTTCTAATAAAAATTAACGTCACACTCAGAAATGTAACAGCTGAAAAAAGCAAGATAGCTTATCAGAATAGCAACAACTGCAGACTTAGGCTATTAGAATTAACATTATAATTGTGTAATAAGAAATAAAGAGTCTTGAAATATAAATCTAAGACTATGAAGATAACTAAGCATTTATAGAATGCTTCATTCAACAATAGAAGAATACATACTCTGCTCAAGCTCATATGGAACAATTACCACGATAAACTTCATTTTCGGCCATAGAACACATCTTAAATTTTTTTCTTAATTTTTATTATTGGATGATTTTAGAGAGAGAGGAAACAAGTGAAACTAAAACATTGATTTGTTGTTCCACTTATTTATGCATTCATTGGTTGATGATTCTTGTATATTCCCTGACCAGGATTAAAACCACAAATCAAGACAATGCTCTAACCAACAGCTACCCAGCCAAGGCCTTAAAATTTTTTTAAGAATAAAAATCATACAATATATGTTCTCAGACTACAATATAATTAAACTAAAACTCAATAACAGAAAGTCCCAGCTAATGCAATAGACAAGAAAAGGAAATAAAATCACACAGATTGGGAAAAAAGAAATAAAACCATCTTAGTTCACAGATGACATGATTGCCTATATAGAAAATCCTAAAGAATTGACAAAAAACACAAAAACAAAAACAGAAAACCTTTAGATTGATAAGCAATTATAGCAAAGTTGCAGGATACAAGATTAATATGCAAAAGTCAACTGCTTTCATACATACCAGCAATGGACAACTGAAATTTGAAATTAAAATACAATGCCATTTACATCAGCACCAAAAATTTTTAAAAAGAAATACTTAGGTATAAATCTAACAAAATATACACAAGAGTTATATAAGGGAAATTAGAAAGCTCTGGTGAAAGAAATCCAAGAACTAAATCAATAGACAGTCTATGTTCATGGTTAGAAAGACTCAAGCATTTAAGGAAAATATATTTCAAATAAAAAAGGAACTATGTTTCAATTATTTTATGATTATACCATAATTTGATGTAAAAACTGGAAAATAACATTAAAAGAAAGGATAATTCAAGTCAACCTTATAGATCAGCTAGACACAAAACTTCCAAAGAAAATATTAGCAAACCAAATCCAGCAATATATAAAAAATATAATGCATTATGTTCCAGTTAAGGTTTATCCCCCAAATACAAAGCTATTTAACATTTTAAAAAATAAACATTAACAGATTAAAGAATGTTGTTATTTCAACAGATGTAGAAAAGGCATTTGAAAAGTCAACATCGGACCTGGCTGGTGTGGCTCAGTGGATAGAGGCACTGGCCTGCAAACCCGAAGGTCATTGATTTGATTCCCCAGTCAGGGCACATAACCAGGTTGCAAGCTAGGTGTCCAGCCAGGTCCTTAGCTGGGGGCAGGTAAAAGGCAACCATATATTGATGCTGCTCTCCCTTTCTTCTTTCCTCCCTGCCCTTCTCCCTGAAAATAATAAATAAAATCTTTAAAAAAAAAGTCAACATCCAATCAATATATGAAAAACTTCCTAAAATCTAGGTATAGAGAGTACTTTTCTTAACCTGATTAGTGTACAAAAAAACTGCAGCACAATATAATATTTAACTATGAAACATTAAAGCATTATTTTTGTAAAGATTTTATTCATTATTTTAAGGGAGAGGGGAAGGGAGGGAGGAAGAGAGGAAGAGAAACGTTCATGTATGGTTGCCTTTTGTGTGCCTCCAGCTGGGGACCTGGCTGGAGACCTGGCTTGCCCAGGGTATGTGCCCTGGCTGGGAATCAAACCTGTTACCCTTGGGTTTGCAGGCTGGGGAGCAGTCCACTGACCCACACCAGCCAGGAGTAAAGCATTCTCTTAAGATAGAGATCAAACTAAGGATGCTCAGTATCATCACTTTCATTTATCATTGTTTTGAAAGGAAGGAAGGAAGGAAAGAGAGAGCGAGAGAGAGGGAGAGGGAGGGAGGGAGGGAGGGAGGGAGAGAGAGAGAGAGAGAGAGAGAGAGAGAAAGGAAGGAAGGAAGGAAGAAAGGAAGGAAGAAAGGAAGGAAGGAAAGAAAGAAAGAAAAGGAGGGAGGAAGGAAGGAAGGATGGAAGGGAAGGAGGAAAGGAAGAAAAGAAGATGATATATATGTATGTATGTGAGTATGTGTATGAATGAAAGGAAAAAGCAGAAGTGTCATTACTCATTATTTACATTGAAAACCCAAAGATGTTTAGGATAAATTATTACATTTTAAGAGAGCTTAATCAGCTTCTGGATACAAAGTAAATATAAAAATATATATTTGAGCCCTGGCTGGTGGCTCAGTGGATTGCTGCTGGCCTGTGAACCCAAAGGTCGCTGGTTCAATTCCCAGCCAGGGCACATAACCAGGTGGCATGCCAGGTCTCCAGACAGGTCTGTATGATCAGCTATACATGGTAATTACAGCCGATCATACTGTATTATATACTTCAAAGTTACTAAGAGAATAGATCTTAAATGCTTTCACTACAACAAAAGGAAAAATGGTAATTATTTGAGGTGAAAGGTTTTAAAACCTACTGATGCCTGGACCCAATTCAAGCAATAAAGGAAAGAAAGAAATGTACTAAATGTCACAAATGGTAAATTTTAATTAATGTAGGTAAGTGATTCTTAACCTTCACAACTTTATTGTGGTACACATTTTCCAATATCTACATGTATCCAATTATCACACTGTACACCTTAAACTTACATGTCAATTTTATTTCAATAAAACTGCAGAGAGAACAGTTAACATTTCCAATTTTATCAAAAAAAGACAAAGTATTAGAAATAATTTTAATAAGGTGTACATGACTTTTTTTTCTTAAATATTTTATTTCTTTATTATTTTTAGAGAGAGGAGAAGGGAAGGAGAAAGAGAGGGAGAGAAATATCAGTGTATGGTTGCCTTTCACCTGCCTCCAGCTATGGACCTGGCTGGAGACCTGGCTTGCAACCTCATTATGTGTCCTGACTGGGAAT
The DNA here is from genome assembly GCA_004026585.1 of Noctilio leporinus. Classification (NCBI taxonomy): domain Eukaryota; kingdom Metazoa; phylum Chordata; class Mammalia; order Chiroptera; family Noctilionidae; genus Noctilio; species Noctilio leporinus. The sequence goes on along the minus strand of PVIW01000391.1, from coordinate 387,453 downwards.
CAAGCTAGAGACCTTTAGTGTACATGGCTTTTATGGAGAAAATTGAAAACTTTGTTGATCAACATTAAGGAAAACTTATGTTAAAATTATAAATACAATATGGTAATTAATTAGAAGACTTAATATCACATAAACTTTCAGCCCTAGTCACCATGTATGAGAAATACAGAAGATAGATAAACATGTTAAACTACACAATAAAAATATAATCCAAAATGGCTCTGGCTGATGGCACAGTGGATAAGGAGCTGGCCTGTGAACCCAAAGATCATTGGTTCAATTCCCCAGCCAGGGCACATAACCAGGTTGCAAGCCAGGTCTCCAGCCAGGTCTGTAGCTGGAGGCAGGTGAAAGGCAACCATACATTGATGTTTCTCTCCCTCTCTTCCTCTCTCCCTTCCCCTCTCTCTGAAAAATAATAAATAAAATCTTTTTAAAAAAAAGAAAAAGAAATAAAGAATTAATACCAATCCTTATCAAAATCTTCCAAAAAATATTTCCAAAAAAATAAAATGTGGAAAACTCTACAAGTTTCTTCAACAAATAAATTCCAAAGAAAAAGTGAAAGATGGGGTGGAAATTTATATATATACTTAAGAACCAATCAAAACCAATCCCAAGGGTTCTTATCACAATTTAAAATTTTTTCAATCCCAAACAAAATGTAAAAATCAAATATATGTATGAGGCAAATGAGAATCTGAACCTTCACTTTTAACAAGCCACTGAGTTGCCCTTGATATTAAAGTATTATTGTTAATATTTTATACAACAAATGGTATTGGGGTTTTGTTATCTTTTAGAGATACATGCTGAAACACAGATGAATTTATATCATGTCTGGGAATTTTTTAAATAATATGATAGTAAGGGAAGATGGTGATGTGGATGGGACAGAAATGAGCAGAATGGATGGATGCTGGGGCTGGACAATGCGTACCTGGGGTACATCATGTTATATCTTGAATATGTGTTCAAAATGGCAAACTTTTAAATTAAAAAATATATATATACATATATATATATATATATATATATATATATATAAAACACACATAACATTTCTGATTCATTTCTAGATTTAATACAATCCTAGTGAAAATCCCAACAGGAGACTGATTAAATAAATATAATATATGCATGTTAATAGAATACTAGGCAGACTTTAAAATGATGCTGTTGAAAAATATTTAAGTACATAAGAGTTGTTTATACACATTGTTAAAACTCAGATTATTCAACATATGTGTAGTTAATAGCTGTTTATATAAAAACTAGACCAACTAAGGATCAAAACTTAGATAAATTTCTGATACTTAGAATGTTAAGTATCAGAAAGGTTAATTTAGGTGATTCTTAACCTTCACTATGTATCAGAATCACCTGGGAGAACTTTAAACATAAACAGATGCCCAGATCCACACCAAAATTTTACATTTCAACAAGCCAAGAATGGGGTCCATGAATCAGTGGGTTTAGAAACCTTACCTGGTGATTCTAATGTTCAAGTCTGAGAGTCAATTATCTAGATTTACAAAGAGAAGCACAGATAGATGAATAAAGAGGAGGAAGATAAGTAAATGATAGATAGTTAGACAGTGGAAGGAAGGAAGGAAGGAAGGAGGGAAACAGGGTGGGGGAGAGAATAAAGGAGGGAATTTGGGATGACACAGCTAGATCTGAAATGAGCCATAACTCAACCCCTAATTGAACAAAGTAGGGAAACAAAAGTGAATGTGGGAAAAATAAAATAAAAAGTGAAGGTGTCTAGATAATACAATGAAATTGACATGTTACCTATTCTTTTATTTATTATTTTTACTTAGACTCCATATCCCCTTACTTACTTCACAAGGATATCAGAGATGTCTTAAAGGTTAAAGGCTGGGGAACGACAGGTTAATCGGTAAGCAGTTTTTTGTTGTTGTTGTTTTTAAAGATTTTATTTATTATTTTCAGAGAGAAGGGCAGGGAGGGAGGAAGAAAGGGAGAGAAACATCAATGTATGGTTGCCTTTCACCTGTATCCAGCTAAGGACCTGGCTGGAGACCTGGCTTGCAACCTGGTCATGTGCCCTGGCTGGGGAATCGAACCAGCGACCTTTGGTTTCACAGGCTGGCTCCAATCCACTGAGCCACACCAACCAGGGCTGTAAGCAGTTTTCTTTTGGGGGTGATGAAAATGTTCTGTAAATAGATAGTGGCGATGGCTGTACTGCATGTCAACGTATTAAAAAGGTCACAAATGGTAAATTTTATGTTATTTTGTGTGCATTTTGCCACAATAAAAAATCCAGTTAAGCCCTGGCTAATGGCTCAGTGGATAGGTGATGGCCTGCAAACCCAAAGGTTGCTGGTTCGATTCCCAGCCAGGGCACGTAACCAGGTTGCAAGCCAGGTCTCCAGCCAGGTCCATAGCTGGAGGCAGGTGAAAGGCAACCCTATATTGATGTTTTTCTCCCTCTCTCTAAAAATAATAAATAAAATCTTTTTTTAAAATACATTTAAAAAGATTGATTAAAGACTAGGACAAGAACCAATGAAAAGGAGCACCGGATGTTACCAGGCAATTGGGGTGAGTTAACTATTGCCTCTAGCACTGAATTGGTGCCAAGCCTCCTATCAGTTGAGGCAAAAGAAGATACCTGGCAGGTCATCGAGTTCTCTGTACAGGTTCGGGGCTCTTGGTGTATCAGGGCTCCCCTCTCATTTCATTTTGCCCACTGCCAGTATCACATGTCCCACGAGTGCAGGAGTATGCTGGAGTGCTCAGGAAGGTTTGCTTCAGCTAGGGAAAAAGGATTTGTCTTGGCTGGGACAGGCAAGTCGGAGCTCAGCTCCTACCCCGCTGAAGTGCACGCCTCTGCTCAGAGCCTGTCATCGGGCTGCTCCAGAAGAATAGCAGCTCCTGCCACTTCATGGCCCCAGCCTTGGCTGGTGGGTCTCAATAGCTGTTTGTTCAGCCTGAGCTGGACCGAATCAGCCCTGACAGTGATGGCCGGGTGGGTATTATTTAAGGGGGTGGGGGACCCAGCTTACCCGCCCATAGACAGACAAAGCAGGTGATTTGACAGGCAAAACAGAGCCAGCCTCTTCACTCCCAGGCAGCCAAGGGGTTATTCAAAGCCAGGACCTGGAAGATTTCGCGAGGTGCTGACATACGAAGCCGGAATGCAGCAGGAACAAGGCAGAACTGACACCCCTTGCAGTCAGGCATGGCGGACAATTCAGGGCATCCAAACTGGGCTTCAGCAGCTTTGACTAGGCCCCACCCACGTAAGAGAGTTGCTTTGGGGGAGGGGGACCCCAACATTCAGGCCTGGGCTTTCAGCAAACCTCACCTTTGCCAACACCCTTTTGATTGTCCAGCTGAGGAAAATGTTCCAGGCCTTTCTCATGGAAGCACAGGACTCTGTGCCCAGAACCAGGGGTGCCTGGCCCATCGCTGCTGAGCAAGGCGGCACCGTCAGGGGTTGGTGGGGCAGCAAAGGAACGCTGTTTGTCGGGCACTAGCTACGAGCCCCACCCTGAGACACTTGTTTCGCCTTCACAGGAGCCCTGCACAGTGAAGCGCCATGTTATCTCTATTTCACACAGGAGAAAACAGTCTTCAAAAAAGCAACTTGCCCAAAACTCACACAGCTGGGAATTGGCAGATCTGGGATTTGAACCCAGGTCTCCTAAGCAACCAAACCCATGTTCTTTGTATGTAAACTGAGCCAATTCACAAGACCCACAAAACTCTGGAATGACACCCTATTTTCAATCAAAGTGGCTTTGGCACTTTTCAGCTCTGTGCCCCTGTCGGTGTTTCTGTTCCTTCCCTTCTCAGGGCCTTCACACCCCATCTGCAAAATGAGGCACTTGCGAAAACTGAATGAGACAGGCAGACAAGGGTGCTCACGTGTTTACTGTTGTTAGGTCAGCATCTCTGAGCTTCCTCACCACTCTTTTCCACTGTTCTCAAAAACCAAGCCCACCCCTAAGAAGGCTGCCGGACCTAGACAAATGACACTTTATCTGGTCCCCACTCAGGACTGAGAGAGCATTCTCTGCCCAGTGTCAACTTGAGAGCAGTATTGCACTCAACTTGTTCACCCCAAAAACAGTCAGCACAGAGTCCAGCATTCAGTAGGGACGCAGTAAATGCTGGTGAATGAATGAAAACACAATTGAACGTTTGCCACAAGACACATCACATGCTGTGATGAAAAGAGCTGGGAATCAGAAGACCTGATTCTGGCTTTGCCACTACCTCACCATGTCCCTGAGCTACTCACTGGCCCTGCCTGGACTTCGGTGACCCCATTTATAAAAGGAAGGGGTTGAACTGGGGGCTCCCAGCAGCCCATTTCAGCTCTGATTTTGTGGAGCAGGGGTGTCAAACTCACTTTCACCAGGGGCCACATCAGCCTCTCGGCTGCCTTCAAAGGGCTGAATGTAATTTTAGGGCTGTATGACTGTAACTACTCCTTAACAGTTAAGTGAGCTGGGTAGAAACAAGGTGCCAAGATGGATAAAACAAGATGGAGGGCCGGATTTGGCCTGCGGGCCTGTGCCACCTGTGCTGCAGAGTTAGGGGAAAATATCAAACTTTTTGCAGTCCATTCTCGCTACAAAAAGCTTAAGCTATATTATGGTTACATTTAAGATAACCAGGGAACATTCTACATAAATGGCGGGTCGATAATACCTGATTCAGTCAGAAGCAGACAAGCCACATTCTCAACAGTCAGATTTTCATTGAACAGAGACACGTTCATGTGCACACAAAACTTTACGGTTTGCAAAGCACTTTCCCTCCTTTCTCTCATTTAAACCTCGGTACAGACTTCTGAGGGGGACAGAACAGATGTCATCTTGCCTTTTACTGCTCCATAAAACTGAGGTCACAGGGATGAGGTGATTTGTCAGGGTGTGAGGGATGTAGGGGGTGTATACAGAAGAAAAGTAGCAGAGCTAAGATAGGAAACCAGAACCAATTCCTTACCCTAAATTTTGCCTCCTTTCCTTTACACAGCTTACTAGTACACTGTCAGTGAGGAGGAGATAAACTCATTCAACCAAAACCCGGTCTGGATGGTCCCAAGTTTACCACCTACGTGGACAAATGCCTGGCATGATGCAGCATTCCAATGTCAAAGTTGGGGCAAAAGAGTGCAATGCACAGATACCAGCGGGCTTGTGGCTACGGAGAGTCAGCTGTACCAGGAGGCAAGTGCCCAGGCCTAAGCCCAGGCAGCCTATGCCATCTTGGTGCAGCAGCTGGAAGGAAGGATGACCCTACATGCAACCTCTGAATGTGGAAATACTGAAATACTGTGATGGCCCATAGATAAATAGCCCCTGTCAGAGCCCCCACACTCACTGCTGCCCACATCCCCTTTCCCTGGGATCTGAGCCCTTCCTAGTTGTCTCAGACCTTTCCCCTGGAATTTCCTGGGATACCTCAAGATTCTGCAACTAAAGGGTTAAAGCCTCCAGCAGCTGGGATGAGAGGGTGCTGTCTTAGCAAGCTTCCATTCTGATTGGGTCTCTGTTCCAGCACGTACATTCTGATTGGCCAATGACCCTGACTTGCTGGCTTGATTTTTTTTTTTTAACTGCTTGATTGAGCTAAAAAAACAAAAAAACAAAAAATCAAAAACCACAAAAAACTGCATGTATTTAATGGATACATTTTGATGAGTTAGACATATGCATATACCAGTAATATTATCAATACAATCAAAATAACATATATATCAATCATTTCCAAAAGGTTAATTGTATCCCTTTTAGTGTATATATTAAGAATATTTAAGGTGAGATTTACCCTCTTCACATCCTTAAGTGCACAACACAATATTGTTAACTACAGGCACTATGTCCTCCAGCAGATATCTACAACGTATTCATTCATCTTGTATAATTGTAACTTTACACTGTTTCTTTTTTTTTCTTTCTTTTTTAAATTTTATTGTTGTTGTATTACATCCATCCCCTTTTTGCTCCCCTCTGTCCCCCTTATACTGTTTCTTAAATCTGTTCAATATTATCCCATCTGGCTAGAGAGACCATGAGGAATCTCTTAGTGATTCTCAATCATTTTAAGTGTGAAGATATTTTTTTAACAGCTATAAATTGTACAGTTCTCACAACATGCACACATACATGTAAGGTATACACTTTTTAGTTAACATTGAATGAGAAATTTCATATTTAAAAAACTTACCAAAACTTCAGCAATTTCTTTAAATGAATTTGCATTTTACTTATGGCATCCCTTTAGACATATTTGAAAAGTAGCCATAGGTATATACATGCAAGACCTGTGGAAGTCTTAATCAGGGGACCATGCCTAGTGCTCATATGGCGTACAGCATATTTTGAAGTTTTCTCTTCCTTGGGGTAAAAGCTACTACCAATCCAGCCAACCAAATCTTCCTCCTCCATTTGACAGCTGAAGAAACCGAGGCTGGAGAGGAGACTGGATCTTCTCAAATCCATTCACAACTTGGAGTTAAAACTTGAAGCAGCTTCACACCCAATATTTATTGCGTCTAAGGGTGTTGTCTCAGGGGATGCTGACTGGGAAGAGGACATCAATCAGTGGCCACTCAAGCCTGTTAGACTTGGGGCAGGGGAAGGTTTTGCAACACAATTCAATCTCCAAAGAGATCCAGACTACCATGACCTGAGACCTGACTGATCAGAGGATCTGCACTTCTTACTGCCTGCTACAACTTACTCCAAGAAATTTTAGGGAGCCCTGGCTGGTTGCACAGTGGATAAGGCACTGGCCTGTGAACCCAAAGGTCGCTGGTTCGATTCCCCAGCCAGGGCACAGAATCAGGTTGCAAGTCACGTCTTCAGCCAGGCCTGTGGCTGGAGGCAGGTAAAAGGCAACGATACATCGATGTCTTGCTCCCTCCCTGCCTCTCTCCCTTCCCCTCTCTCTGAAAATAATAAATAAAATTAAAAAAAAAAAAAAAAGAAAAAGAAATTTTAGGGGCCCTTGCAGCAAAGGGCACTATAAGGCAGAGTTGGAAAAGTAATAACACATTAACATACTACTGTGAAATACCACAGGCTTTCAAAGAAAACAGTGGGAACTCAAGTCCATCTTAGGTATATGCCTTGGCCAAGTTTTACTTAACTTTCCAGATCTCAATTTCTCAGTCTGTAAAATGGGACTGTTTTGAGGATTGAGTAAATCCACTGACAGATGGATAGCTCCTATTCAAAGCCTGATACAACAGGTACATTACTCAACAAAGGTTCAGTCTCCTAGCATCATCAGGAAAATTCAAACCCCTCCATCCAGCAGAACTATAGCCTGACAATTAAGAACCACTATATTGTTCTGAAAAATAATTCTTTCCAGTCCCATAATTTGAGGGGCTTATTTCTGTTTACTTTCCCACCCTTTGTTCTTTCATTTCTTCTTACCTCCCATTTCCCTATATTCAGCACAACTCCAAAGAGATTTTAAGCTCAGGTGGGTCAATTCTGCTAGCCACACCCAGCTAAGCCGCACCCAAATTCCTGGCCCATTGAAACTCTGAGATAATAAATGTTTGTTGTTTTAAGCCACTAATTTTGGGATAATTTGTTACATAGCAATAGATAATAATTATATTATTAGTCATGAGGGAAATACAAATTAAAGCTACAATGAGATACCACAGCACACTCACTAAAAAGGGCAAAATGCAAAAGACTGAATGTATCCCCATCCAAGGAGCATGGGATTCTCCTTAGTCTAGGGGAGAGCCACAGTGCTGCTGAGTGTCAGGCAGTGACCGAAACTCCCACTACAACCCCCATTGCCTTCCTGTTTACACTCCTGATTATTGCCACCCTCAAGCATCATCAGGCTTTTTGTCAGAAGCACCCATGATGCTCTCCTGAGCAACCCCTCAGACCCACCGAGAGACACAGGGCCTGGAAGTGCACAGGGACCCAAGGCTCTGGAGGGAGCCTGTCTCTCCTCCCAGCCTCCAATGCCTGGCAATTCGAAGGAGGGTCCTGATGCTGGTGTCCCCAGCATTCCTGAGAGTCCTCAGAGTTTCCACTCCTCCTCCATTACCACAGTCACCTCATCATGCAACGCTTAGGAGGGCTCCAGTAACACCTCAGGGGCAGGGCTTGACCCCACGACTGTGCCCATAGATGCTAGATGAAAATGTGACTTTAGCTCTGACTAGTGGGCTCAGTTGGTTGGGCAGCCACCACTAAGAGAAAGATCACCTGTTGGATTCCCAGCCAAGGCACATGCCTGGGTTGTGGGTGCCATCCCAAGTCATGGCATGTATGAGAAGCAACTGATTGAAGTTTTTCTCAATGATTCTCCTTTCACTTTCTCCCTCCCTCCCCCTCTCTCTAGCAATGAATAAATACAACCTTGAAAGGAAAATATGGCTTCTTTGGTGAACTTCCTGCTGCTCAAATATCAAATGAAAGAGCCAAACAATCAAGACAAATGTGTCGAACATTGTCAGCAAAGAAAAGACTATGAAGACCACTTCATTGAGATTTTCTTGAGAGCCTCTGTGTGCGTGGAGATAATATTTAGCCTTGATGTGAAGAAAATGGATCCCATCAACCACTGTTATACCGTCCTCATCAAAATAGGACTTGCACCCTGGCTGGTGTGGCTCAGTGGATTGATTGCCAGCCTGAGAACCAAAGGGCCCGCTGGTTGGATTCCCAGTGAGGGCACGTGTCTGGGTTGCAAGTCCAGGTCTCCAGTTGGAGGCATGTGAGAAGCAACCACACATTGATATTTCTCTCCCTTTCTTTCTCCCTCCTTTCCCCTCTCTCTATAAATAAATAAATAAACTCTTTTTGTTTTAATGGGACTCACCTATGATGGGATGTGGCATGGTGAAAAAGGTATGCCCAAGGTTGGCATCATGATACTTATCCTGGGTGAGATCTTCATGAAGGGCAACCATGCCACCGAAAAGGAAGTCTGGGAAGTTCTGTGTGTGATGGGGTTTTCCACTGTGTGTGGAAAGCACTACATCTCTGGAAAGCACAGGAAGCCCATCACTATTTCATGGAGGAGGAAGACCTGGAGTACAATACCAACAGGTGGCCAACAGTATTCTTGCACAACTTAAATTCCTGTGGGGCCAGAGGGCCCATGCTGAAACCACCAAGATACAAGTCCTACCATCTCTGGCCATGGTTCATGGGACTGACCCAAGTTCTTTCCCACCTCAGTATGAGGAAGCATTGCAAGATGGAGAAGAGAGAACCCAGGTCAGAATTTCAGCCAGGGTTGTCTCGATTTAGACTGCCAGTTCTAAGGCCAAGCCCAGCAGGCCCTCCCATACCAAGGAAATCAGGGATAGGTTCCTCATGATTGTTTGAAGAGGAAGTTTGGGTTCACATAGAATTTAGGTCTGAGATGGGCTGAAAGAAACACAGAATACATGCCTGTGTTCCTGTTTTATACGTGTAACTTGAAAATCTGTTCTTTTATTTGTTGATAAGTATTATTCAAATATTTTTAGTGTAGATTTAACTAGCTTCCAAATTCCCAAGTTTACGAATGATATTGGTCATCCATGTAATGCTTTAAGGAGCTTTCAAAGTAAGAGTTTTGTTGTTTTGGAAAGCTAAATGTGAAACCATCCATCTTATGGTGTCATCTGTAAAAAGACAACATGGTATTGCTATAGCCATGTCCCCAGAAATGTAAACGAAATGAGCTTTAAGAAAGTTGGGATCAATGGAGAAAAATAGAGAAGAAAATCTAAATGCTATTCAAATCTTGGCTCTCTTGTTCTTTTTAGTTCTTATTTTGTAAAATTAAGTGATATGTACATGTATGTTCCAAGCTCTTTCAAGAATATAGGAAATATTTCTTAATACGTTAGAGAAAATAAAAATAAAAGATTGAACATATTGCTGGCAAGGAGGTGAAACACCCAGAACTCTCATATACCATTAGTGGAAATAAAAGAAACATAGCCACTTTGTGAAGACAGTTTGGCAATTTCTTTAAAATTTAAGCACACAGCCATGGCTGGTGGCACAGTGGATAAGGCACTGGCCTGGGAAGCCAAAGGTTGCTGGTTCTATTCCCCAGCCAGGGCACATAACCAGGTTGCAAGCCAGGTCTCCAGCCAGGTCTGTAGCTGGAGGCAGGAGAAAGGCATGCATTGATGCTTCTCTTCCTTTCTTCCTTCCTCCCTGCCCTTCTCTCTGGAAAATAATGAATAAAATCGTAAAAAATAATAATAACCTTTACTTAAAAACAAAAAAACTTAAGCATACACCTACTATCTGACCCAGCCATTTCTCTCCTAGGTATTTTACCCAAGGGAAATGAAAACATTTGTCCACACAAAGACTTGTACACAACTATTCAAAGCAGCCTTCTTTGTAATAGCCAAAAATGGAAACAACCCAAATGTCCATCAGCAAGGAATGGATAAACAAATTGCGGTGTATCCATATAATGGAATACTACTTAGCAAAAAAAAAAAGGGGGGGGGACTTGACTATAACATGGATAAGAATCAAAATAGTTACACTGAGTGAGAGCAGATGAAAAGAATACACTGTATTATTCCATTTATATAAAAGTCTATAAAAAGCAAACTAGTCTATAGTAGGTAGATCAGCGCAAAAACACAAAGGAGAAAAATAGAACACAGAAAAACCTAGTGGTTGAATAATATAGGTAATTGGCATGTGGGTGACATTTTTCTTCTTGTTTTGTCACCTGTAATGTTACAATGTTTTCATAACAGTTTTTAAAATGTCTTCTTGTTGGTTTTGGCTCAGTCTCTCAACCTGGCCATTGTTCTAAGTTTTGAAACTGTCAACTACCAGCATCAGCACCTCAGTGTGGTCAGCCACAAGCTCAATCAGCTTGCCTTCTATGTCTTCCCAATTATTGGTAAAATGCTAAATAATGCTAGAGTGTAGTATGAAGGACACACTCTTTTCTCCTTTCAGTGGAAATCTTCATCACTGTTAGTTTAGGTTTTTTCAATACCATAAATGACAGAAACCAGTTCCCAAGGGAGAGGTACTAGGTGGCCAGCAAAGGAAACCTGGAGAAAGGGGAGGAGCTGCTTTCGTACACTTTGATTGTTTTATTCATTCATTGGGTAAAACAGATGTCAGTCATCTCTGGCAAGCAAATGCTGGCAGTCAGAGGCAGTTCCACAAACCACATTTAGGAAGTAGTAGGTGGTCTAAAGAAAGTTAGAACTTTGTAAAAGAAAGTGACAGAAGCATTGCTAGATGTCCTTAGAGACAGTTTGGTGGTACTATACGAAGAATCATAAAAATATTCTGGGCCTCATAGATCTCACTTTTAGGACTTTGTCTCAAGGATATTTCAAAATAAGTAGGGGCCAGTTTGTCCTGGCTAGCGCTCAGGGAAGACTGAGGAGCCACATACACCACCTAGCAAAGGTGAGGTTCTCTAAAGATACCACAGCAGCAGTCTCTCACCTCTCCCCTACTCCTGAGTATGTCCAGACTCACATCAGGAGGGCAAGCGCAGATCCCCCAACCTGCTCTGTAGATGGACTCTCGAGTCCCACCCTACTGTGTGGAAGCACATGAGTAGCTTCAGGACTGAAGACTATGCCTCTGACTATGCCCAGCCCAATGCTGAAGCTTTCCCCGACCCTCCTGCCAAAAGACGGGGTCAGATCTGCCTGGACAGGAAACCAGGGCCACAGGCTGACCCAAGGCCCTGAACTTCAAGGGCCCCCAAGAGACCCTTAAAACTCAGCCTAATAGGGCAGAGTTGGACAAACACTTCCTCTAAGATGGCCCTGGGATCATCCCAAAAGCCTCTGTACCTGAATCTTGGATAAAAGATGCTGTTCTGAGTCTGAACCTTCCCTCATGTCTTCCCTATTACTTGTGAGACCTCTGCTTCTATCTAGGCCCTTTTGTAGCTGCCCACCTGCCTAGATGACATACCCAGTCATCATGCCTTCCAGATCCAGTGTTCTGCATGTTTTTCTGGATGTACCCCCAATGCCCAGTTAGTGACAGGCCTGAGACTTGCCCCCAGATCTCCTGATAATATCAGTGTATTTCATGTATATACAGTGTTTAAAACTGTCTGCACAAAAGTTTTTCATGTGTTTTCAGTTAATATTAATTATCTTCACAACTCTCTTATTATATCAGTGTTATTCCCATTTTATAGATTGAAAAGTTGAGACTCAGAGTGAGTAAGTGGCCAAAGGTCACAGAACTAGAAAGAGGCAGACAAGAAACTGACCCAGAACAGGTAACTCTAAACAACTGGCTCTCACAGGAGGGCCATATTGTGTCTTGGGCCAAGCCCTATGGTGACTCAGGGACCCAGCTGCACGAAGCCATACTTCCTGCCATTGAGGAGCACCCAAAGAATAGAAGCAATCACATAAGGAAATCATTACACCAAAAAAATGTGTGACAAGTGCCAAAATCCAAACATGCTGGGGCATGCTCAAAGAGGGAGTGTTTGACCTACGCAGGTAGATCAGGGAGGACTTCTTAGATGAGGAGACATTTGAATTGGGGAGAGGTTGGAGGTGGGGGAGGGAGAACCAGGAGCTTTTCCAGACTGAGGATACGAACGTATGCAAGAGAGCTGGAGAGCACTTGGTGAGGAGTCCTCTGAAGCTGGGATCAGGGAAAACTAGAGGAGACAGGAAGGGTAACAAGGGGCTTCATTATGTAGGGAAGGCCCTGAAGTGCCAGGCCAAGGAAAATGCACCTGATTTTGCCTTGGATGAATGGGAGCCATTGAGGGTCTTTGAGCATCGACAGACAACATCAGCTGGGGAGGACAGTTTGGAGACTTAGCCTTGTCCAGAATGCTGGCTCCACGCAATCCTGTTTCACCCCCACTCCCTGTACCAGGCTCAGCAGAGCAGAGGGAGGGGACGGCTCCCAGAGGCCCTTGGGCAGACAGGCCAGAAGATTCATTACTCCTACCTGCTCCATTGTCCTCCTGGTTGGACATCAGTTTGTCCTGGCCTTGCCAATGTCCATACCAGCTTCCAGGAGGGAAGAGGCTGATACCGCCGCTGGGTCTCGGCTGGAGTTGGGGCCGCTCCCTTCCCACCTGCGGGCCCTCTGCAGTAGTGACTGAGGAGAGGTGCTCAGAAAGGGGGGACGTGTGCAAGCAGATTCACACACTGAGGCCGAGAGAGGGAAGGGGAGCCCGAAGGAGGCACACACAAGCCTTGAAACAGAGAGACCAAAAAACACCCGGAGGAAAGCGGCCAGAAAAAAGCTGAGCCGCCCTCTTGGGCGCCGGGTCCAAGAGTCTTCTTCCCACTCCTGCGCCTGACCATTGAGCGCCTCCCGCCATGCGGGCTGAGCAACCCGCCTGAGGCACTGCGCCAAGCTCTAACCAAACTCATCCCCATCCCAGCCCCCACCCCGGGAGCTGAGACTGAGCTACAGCTACCTGGACAGCTGCCCTGGTGGCCGCAGTGCCAGTTGGAGGAGTCAGGGATCCCCCTCGGGTCCGCACAGAACCTGGTCTGGGCAGGGGAGTAAGTCGCGGTTTTCCTGTGCCTCAGGTGGTTGGACTGAAATGCAGGCCAGGGCACTTGCCCTGTGAAGGACTGCTTGCAAGCCCTAACTCTTGTCGCCTGAAACGTGTATCCACAATCTTCCATGCAAATTCCGGGCTTCTCCGAGTCCCACAGATGCGCAGAGAGTTCAAGAAACCTGGGTGTTCGACGATCCCAAAGGGCTGCTTTTGCGCCCACGGCCCCAGAATTTAACCAACACGGCCTGTCCACCCCCACCTCCGCCCGCGCCGGGCCAAGGCTTTCCCAAGCTCTCCCCTACCCTTGGCCGGCCTGGCTCCGTCAGAGCAGGGTCGTACCCAGCGCTCCTGGATCTTGGGCTCTGGAAAGCTCGCAGAGCGCCAAAGACAGCGAGGTTACCTGGTAGGGGCGAGGGGTGGGGGGCAAGCTCTGGGGCAAGGCCCAGGCCCTGGCTCAGCTTCCGCTGGATCCCACTCGCTGCACGAGGTCGGACAAGTTCAAGCTCTCTCAGAGCCCGTCGTCCTTCCGCTGCAGCCACTGAGCTCTGAGGTCCGAGCTGGTTCCTGAGCTTCCAGCTCCCAGCTCCCAGCTCCGGGGACTCGCCTGGCGGGCAGGGTTGGGAGAGGGCACCCGAGCAGGGGTCGAGAGAGTAGAATTACGCCAGGTGCTTCCTTGGGGTGAGCCGGGAGGCTGGTGATGGGAAGCGCAAGGCTCTTCTCTCTGGGCCCCAGTTCTTCCATCTATCCCCCAGGGTGATGACAATTCTCCGTTCAAGGTATTTAAGTGAACCAATGGCAAGAAAGTTCCAAAAGCTTCGGGGATCCCTGCACCGCAGGCAGTTCAAGAAGCAGAAAGAGGCCAAACCCTATCCCGCAGGGGCCAGACCAGACCGTAGGAAATATTTAACTTGAATTAGCTGCTACTTTTTCCAGGTGGATGTATCTCATCTCTGCCTGTGCATGGGTATGACTTGAATTTTCCCGTGTCTTTTTTCCACGTCCACGGTCACCCTAAAAACAACTCAAAAGATGAAGAAAACGATCTTGGGTTGGTGATAGGTCCTACTTCATCCTCTCCACTTCCAAAAAGAGAGACAACAGGTTGGGAATCCCCCCCACTTAACAGACGATGAAACCAAAGCCTAAGAAGGGCAGCGGGGGCTCGAGGTTGCTGGGCCAGTAATAAACTAACTAGAATTGGAGCCCTCACCTGGTGGCACTGCTGCAATCAGGGGCAGTACTGTGTGACAAGGGGCCCCTTCTTGGCAGTGTATTGCTCTAATGCTCTCTGATGCTACACAGCCGCTGACCCTAACTGACTGTCCCAGTGTAACCCAAACAATGTGTTGCCGCTGTACCCAGATTCTTGGACCTGACTTGCAAGCAATGGGGCCTGAAGTTTTGGTTGTCACTGCAAGGCGAATGGCCCAAGCCAGGTCATTAAGCACCAGCAGGGCTGTGAGAACTCAGAAAAAGAGGAGCAGCTACCACCCAGAAGGTAAAGAGCCTCAAGACCTAAGTTTCCCTTTCAGTGTAGGACCTCCCTTGCTAGAGGTTAAGCCAGTCGCTTGACAATCTGGGACTAGTTTCTTTAAGAAGAAGGGCCGTTACCTCTGCATCTGCTAAAGGGGCATCTGGGTTGAGGGTAGGGAGGAATTTTCCTTGACTCCTTGGATCTCCTCCTCCTTTATATTTACAAACCCTTCCAGGCACTTCAAAACTTGGGGAAAGTCATAGGAGGAAAGCTTACAGTAGCTTCTACAGATCGGCAGCACTTCTCCCCACCCCCAAATTGCACATAAAATAACCCTCAAAGGGGCAGGATTTTCCAAAGGGTCATCTGGGGATACATGGAGGACTGAAGGCAGACACAAAGCAGATGTAAATCACCCATCAGTGCAAACCCACCCCTGCTGGGCTAAAAGAATGATTTCCAAGGGCCTGGAACCTACTCGGTAGCTTTCAAATGGTTCTCAGTGGGATCTGTTATCCCTAAAAACATTACATAGCACCTTGACAGAGAAGAGGAAAAGATCCGATCAGAAAAAAGCAAGGACCCAAGCACCAAGGGAATTTTTTTGTATAGTTTTGAACCAAACGGGTAAACTGTCCCAGTTCACTCGTTAAATTCTTTTATTCAAATTTTACATCATGTATTCATAGAATCTTCAAAGTGCAGAATTTTGGAGTTCACCATTAGAATAAAATATTTTTGGTCTATAATCTTTAGGGTCCTTTGTTCATGAAAATCTTAGAATCTTAGGAATTCTAATCTCAGGATGCCAACTCTTTGTCTGCTGGATAGCAGCAGCAAAGTTTGAGAAAGAGGAATTGGAATTCTAGAAGAATGGGTCCACAGACAACAAACATTGAGGATCAAGAAATGCTGAGACATGGAGGCTTCTAACCTAAGTCATCGGAGTTTAAAATTAGAGAATCATAAATTCATGGGACCAAGTCAAAGTCATGGCTGATCAAAGTCACTGATCATGAATATTACAAGAATTATTAGAATTCAAATATTTGAGTTAAAGAATAGTATGATCCAGGAATAATATTTTGGGATGAGGAAGAAGCGAGTTGTGGATTTATAGGAACCAAATTTTCCAATCAGACATTCCTAGACAGAAATTCAAAGTAAGTAATATAACTGTAGAGCTGTGAAATATATATAAAGTCTCAAGAAGCTGCATCTCCCAGCAGCTTTTTCAGGCACAAAATCTTAGGCTCGGCACCTTAAAATATGAGGAATTCGCTTCTACACTTTCACCAGAAGCTTAAAGTCACAAGAACATAGCACAGTCAAAGAATTTAGACTTCTGGTCCTGGAATTAGAACTACAGAATGTGAATTCTTTGACTTATGAAATAACGTTAGGATAGGGGTCCAAAATTTGGAAATCATAATCATAAAATCTTGGAAATACAGAGAACCACAAAGTCAAGTATAAGATCGATATGATGTAATCGGTTAAATTTTTGAAATTTGAACTTGTTTTTTAACCCCCTTTGGAAAAGCACAACTGGATTGAACCTGGATTTCCGCGTCTGTGTTACTTTGCAAGAAGGAAGCTGGGAGTTGAAAAGCCCCGCTCCAGTCGTTCTACCTGCCATCCGCTGAGAAAGGTCCTCTTGAAACCATGCAAGCACTTCCACACCCCGGACCGGTGGAACGAGGATCTGGGCTTTCTGCCTTTTTCTTCCGAAGGCAATTGCCAACGCTGGGCGAGGCTGAGCGTGCCCCCAGCTCACCACCACGGAAAACAGGCTTAAAACCCCCGAAGGTCCTGCGGCTCGCTCCGCTCCACCCGCCCTGCACCTGCTGCCCCTGGGAAAGCTGCCTCTCGGCAAAAGCCTCTAAACCCGGCATCAGAGCCCGGAATCCTAAGCAGAGAAGGAGCCGCTGGGATTCGCACGTGCCCTCCAGCTCCCTATTTACAGAGCAGAACATGGAGGTCCCGCGACTCGGAAAGGACATCCCTAAGGTTTTTGCGGGAAGGACCAGGTAGCGAACCCTGGCCGGCGGGGCTGCCGCTGCAGGGAGTCTCGGGAGAGGCCCGAGGGCCGCCTTCGCCCGCTGGCAGGAAACGAGCTCAGAAACCCTGCACCCAGGTCGCAACCGGGTCGCATCAGCCTCCCCCTTCCCCTGGGAGACGCGCCCACCCAGAGGACCCTGCAGCCCCCACTCCCCGCTGAGGAAGGGGCTGCTCGGCTGCCCCGGGGGTCTTGGGAGTCACTTGGAGCCCTCCCTGACCTGGCTGAACTGGAGGAAGAGGAGCCCGCGAGTGGGCAGAAGCCCAGCCTCATCCTCTTTACCGTGCACCACTCTTTACCATACATACAAAGAGAGGCCTCGAGTCACCCCAAGGCAGAGGACTGCAGGTGGGGGATGGCCTTTCCCTTAATGTCGGCAACAGAAGGGCTCTGGAGATGCAAGCCCTCTGTACAGTCGGGGAATCTAGGACCCGAAGCTCCTATGGGAAAGCGCAGTCGGGACAGACACGCGGGAGCCTACGCGGCGAAGTCACGGGGGAGCTATGGCGAGTTGACTCCCCTCTCGGGCCTGGGAATCCTCTCCTGAAAGATGAGGGGCTGGGTGGGGAATGGGCAGGCCAGCCTTGGACCGGGGCTTGCACATCATCATTGAAAGACCTTGGGAGCCAGTCATCTGGAGCGTCTTCTTCCTCTCCCGTCCCCCACCCCACAACAGTCAAGCGCCCCTCTGCCGGTTCTCATCCTCAGCGGACAAAAAGCGAAACAAGCTCTTCCTTTCACCTGCGAGTCCCAGCCCTGTCTGCAGAGGCTGGCAAAGCCCGGAAGCCTTGAGCTCCGGCGCCGAGGTCTCCCGAAACAGCCCCCGGCTTCTCCCGGGCGCAGCTTGCCCGTCGGCGCGCGCAGACGAGGCCGGCCCGGGGGCTCTCCAATCACCCTCCCTGCTCTGACGTTCGGGGCTCCCGCCCGCCGCCGCCGCTGCTCCTACCTGGGGAGGTGCGCCGGGACCCAGGGGGCGGGCAGTCGGGGGGCGGGCGGGGAACGGGCGCCGCCCCAAGTTTCCTGGCCCCTTTAAGGAGAAGAAGCCGGTGGAGGGAGGAGCCGGTCGGGGTTTAGGCCGGGGAGAGCCTCGCCAGCGGTCCAGGCGGTGGAGGCCCACGCCGCGGAGGGGAGTCGCCGGCCGCCCCGCCTGCCCCGCGGCCACCCCGACGCCGGCGCCTTGCCCCCTTGCCCTCCTCGCCGCCCTCAGCCTGGGCCGCAGGGGCACCGCCTGGGCGACCCCCATCAGTGCACACGCTGTCACTAACTGCCCTTCTTCCGGCCTTTGGTCTGAAGCACCACCTCGACGGCTACCCTCAGCTCAGCGGGGAACCCATCAGCTGCAGGAGCTCCAGCCCCAGGTCCACTGCCAGACCCCTTGGCCGCCTGCCACCAGCGCGCAAAGGACCCCTCAGCCCGCGACCGAGGCCTAGTCGCGCCCCGACACCGCTGGCCTCGAGCTCCCGAACACGAGCAGAGACGACGGTGGGCAGGACACTCCCGAGCCTGTCCTCTTCGAGCCAGTCCAAAACCGCGGGTGCCAAGCCTCCAGCGCTCCGCCGCCAGAGAAGCTGTGCTCCGGGTGCCCGCGCGCAAGCCCGTCGGAGCTGTCCGCAGAGGGGCCGGGCGTCCGACCCCGGGACCCTGCGTGCCCGGCCCCGCAGATCTCAGACCCGCCCCCGATCCCCGACAGAAGCGGTAGGTGGGGACGCGAGTCCGCTGCACCATGACTGCCGAAAGCGGCCCGCCGCCGCCACCGCAGCCGGAAGCCCTGGCGGCAGTGAAGGAGGAACGCGGTGAGGCTGGGGCTGGGGTCCCTGCCGAGGCGGCCGGCCGCGGCGCGGGTGGGCGGCGGCGCAAGCGCCCCCTGCAGCGCGGGAAGCCGCCCTACAGCTACATCGCGCTCATCGCTATGGCCATCGCGCACGCGCCAGAGCGCCGCCTCACGCTGGGCGGCATCTACAAGTTTATCACCGAGCGTTTCCCCTTCTACCGCGACAACCCCAAAAAGTGGCAGAACAGCATCCGCCACAACCTCACGCTCAATGACTGCTTCCTCAAGATCCCGCGCGAGGCCGGTCGCCCGGGCAAGGGCAACTACTGGGCTCTCGACCCTAACGCCGAGGACATGTTCGAGAGCGGCAGCTTCCTGCGCCGCCGCAAGCGGTTCAAGCGCTCGGATCTCTCCACTTACCCGGCCTACATGCACGACGCCGCCGCCGCTGCCGCTGCCGCTGCTGCCGCCGCTGCCGCCGCCGCCATCTTCCCGGGCGCGGTGCCCGCTGCGCGCCCGCCTTACCCGGGAGCCGTCTATGCGGGCTATGCCCCGCCGTCGCTCGCCGCGCCGCCCCCGGTCTACTACCCCGCTGCGTCTCCAGGTCCGTGCCGTGTCTTCGGCCTGGTGCCTGAGCGGCCGCTCAGCCCAGAACTGGGCCCCGCGCCGTCGGGACCAGCGGGTTCCTGCGCCTTCGCCTCGGCCAGCGCGTCTGCCACGACCGCCGGCTACCAGCCCACGGGCTGCGCAGGAGCCCGACCTGCCAACCCCTCCGCCTATGCGGCCGCCTACGCGGGCCCGGACGGCTCATACCCTCAAGGGGCCAGCAGTGCCCTCTTCGCCGCTGCTGGCCGGTTGGCGGGTCCCGCATCGCCCCCCTCAGGTGGCAGCAGTGGCGGCGTCGAGACCGCAGTGGACTTCTACGGGCGCACATCGCCGGGCCAGTTCGGGGCGCTGGGGCCCTGCTACAATCCTGGCAGTCAGCTCGGAGGCGGCAGTGCAGGGGCCTACCATGCTCGCCATGTGGCAGCCTACCCTGGCGGGGTAGACCGCTTCGTGTCTGCCATGTGAAACGAGCATACGGTCGAAATTCATAGATGCCTCGGCAGTTTACACGAACAAAGTATCCCGGAGACCTGAGGACAGGACTGGAGAGAGGGCCGAATTGAGAACCGCGTAGAAGGGATCGTGGGCAAGAGATGCTCAGCCTCCGAGTTCATCGCGTACACCCCTGGTTTACTTTGTCAATAGGAAGAAGTGGGAAAAGACAATCTCAGCCCACGGACTGGGGGAAAAGGACGCTTAATCAGGTGAAGCGCCAAAGGACGTGCTTTTCAGGGGGTGCAGGGTAGAGTCTACACCAGACGCTAGGATCCGAATCGTGGGGAATCATGACTTCACTCTTTCCCTGTACTGAGCGAAACTCGGGCCTTTTTGACTAGGTTGCCGCAATAAAAGGCGCCAGTAGCGCCTTCCTTCTTAAGGTGAAGAAGGCAAGTTTGCAAAACAAGTGCCTTTTTGTTGTTTTCTTGTTTTGTTTTGTTATAATTGGAGAAACTGCTCTGCTTCGCTTGGCCTGGGGCAGGTTTACCCTGCCTCTGAGAATGGCAGACCCGGATGAGCCTGGACTGTGCCTCCGCTCCACAGCGTGACAGCGTCCCACCATCCACACTCCAGTCTCTGCATCTGTTATGCAAGAGGGTTGCGGGATTCAAATGATTTTTCAGGGTCTCCTCATGGTGGATGTTGCCCTGCGTATTTGGCAGCATCATGGGCCACCCAGGGCCTAAACTAAACCCTATTCCAGGGAATCAGAACAGAGCTCATGGCAAGCATCTATTCTAAAGTCTCTGGATGAGCTCCAGGCAATGATTATATCAAAATTTCTTGAATCTTTTGAGCATGATGTGCTGATCTTTTGGCAGCAGTTTCATCTGAGTCCTAAATGTGGTTTTTCCAGATAGAAAAACATTGGTCCATTGTCCACTCTTTTTATCGAAAAGCCCTGGACCCCATTGCTGACCTCAAGTTCAGAGGTGACAAGGATTCAGGGGAGCCCACTGGTGACAGCTTTGTGTTTGAGATTGGCCCTTCCATCCCTGGCACCCTCTGCCATAACTCAGCAGCCTCCCCGTGCAAAAGTGAAAGTGAAAAATTAATTAGGATGGTCATTGAAGTATGCTTTAGGAAGAAACTGGATTTTTTAAATTTTAATTTTATTGTTGTTATATTACATTCATCTCATCCCCCCCCCACTCTCCCCTGAAACTGGATTATTAAATTTTGTTTTGTATTCATTTGTTTGTTTTAATCACCAAGCTAAACAAAATCAGAAAATCGAACAACTTTCCCAACTTTCTCTTGAGAAATCTTGAAAGTTTCTATTCTGGAGCAAAAATATCTAGCCTTAAATATTTCAGAGGCTTGGGCACAGCTTTCACACAAACGTGAGTGTTCAGATGATTAATGATATTTTGTATTCTACCCAATATATCTAAACTATCGTTTCACATAAATGTGAGTGTTCAGATGAACTGTTAATTTTTTTTTTTCAACTCTTTGAGCAATTGAGTTCTGGCCAGAGAAACCCAACCTCTTTCTGCACAGTTACTAGGGAAGGGTGGAGGATGTGGGAGAAAGAAGACTGAAAACACTGATACCTTTTAATTTTGGGGATTGCACTGTCCTGTTTGTTCACAAACATATGAATGTGATTCAGTCTAGGCGGGTATTTGTCTAATTCAGTGTGGTCCAATATAAATATAATGCAAGATCCGTGTGTAATTTAAGTTTTTCTAGTAGTCACATCAATAAAATAAGAAACAAGTTAAGATTAATAATATTTTGTATTCAACCCAATATATCTAAACTATCGTTTCAACATATAATCAGTATAAAACTTGCTAAGATGTTTTACTCTTTTCACACAAGTCTCCCAAATAGGGAATGCATTGTGCACTTAAAACTCATCTAAATTTGGACTAGCCTCATGCCAAATGCTGGGTAGCAGTGAGTGGCTAATGACTACTGTATGGGACAGTACAGGTCTAAGTGCTGGTCCTTCCTGACTTTGGTGGTGGTAAATGACCACCTGGAAGCAGAGGACAGCTGCAACACTGACCCTGCTGCCAGTGGGTCTAGGTACCAGTACTAGCCTTGTGACCTTGGAAAGGTCTAGTGTTGGACGTCATCTCCATATGGACCCTTGCTGATGTGAAGTTCAAGGGTTCTCCATGCACAGCTGGAAAGTACAGCCCTCCTAAGCAGAAGTCACCATGCTTTGCCTAGTTGGCAATAGCTGGAAATCGAAAGCCCTCCACCCAGGGGTTTTGTCCTTGGCTGGTAACAGCCCAGTCAGTGGATTTGGCCTGGAAAAGAGATTGTTTGCCCTTTGGTTAGTACAGGACTGTAGCCTTTCTCTGTTTTTTAATTACCGCGTTGAGTGCTTTGACAGCACCATTAACCTTAAGCCAGTCCCTTCTCTAGTGACCTCATTTGTAAACAGGCACCCTACCTTACCGAGTCCAACTGCGGTTAAACTAGGCGAGAGGGAAAAACCCTCTCTTTGCAAATTGTAAAGCACCGGGCCCAGGATAGAAGGAAGGCTTTAAAATTTAATAATGTTGTCTTTAATTAATAAATAAATAAATAAATAAAAATGCCGTCTTATCCCCAAGCCCTCTGGAGCGTCACGATCAAGTTCCAGGAACCGGGAAGATAGGGTGGGAAAGCTCATGGGTCTTGGACCCCTACCCTATACTCCTTGTCAACTAGGACGGGGTGAAATAATGTCAAAAGCAGGGTCTATACCCAGGAGAGAACTTGGTGAGGAGGGAGCTGGGTGTGTACAGCGGGTTCTGGGAGAGACAAGGGGGCCTGAGAAAGTTGGGATCAAGGCGTCAGCCCACTCGTCCTCCGCCCCGCTGGCCAGAGATGCCCAAAGAACCTGTGCCTCAGGCCAGGCTGGAACAGAAGCTGTGCTGGCGAGCGAGCACCCCTGCTGACTTCCGCCACGGCCGGGCGCAGGGGGCAAGGGTTTGGGGGGAGCGGCAGACCCTCCAAGCAGTGAATAGAGGATCTTGAGAACATTTCACTGAGTGTCTTGGAACATCCCCACTCCAAGAATCTGCAAACTGTGGAACAGGACCTCGGGGTTCCCCATCTGGGGGCTCAGGGACTGGAGGTGAGTTTCTCTTCATTTTTTTCCTGCTTCCTATTATGAAGCCAGAAAAATCGTTTGCCCCTTTCTGGGCCCTGCAATTCCCCCGCCCCCAGCGTCGTGTGAAGGCTCCCTGGGGCCCTGGATAATTAGATGCGTTCTTCTCTAATTGCCCAAGGCTCGTTAGACTTCCCCCCCAGAGCTGTAACATTTATTTTCTTTCAAATTAACTTAGCTTGCAATTAAGCTTAGGAAACCAGCAACAAAAGCAGAATTGGCTGGAGGTAGTTTACTACCAAAATGGATTAAGGCACTTTCTTACCCAGTTTAAGGGAAAAAGATTCCAGTTGCACCCGGAGAGATGAAGGGGATCAGGAAGCTGCCCCACAGCAGCTCAGGGTGAAAATGCTGGCGTTCCTCCTCATCGAGGTGATTCGAGTGCCCAGAGAGTCAGGGTCACTTTGTTGAAGTGAATTCGGGCGATTTGAGCTGAACTAAATAAACACCCATGGCATGGAGCAGCTGCTATGTAGTTACAGTTTACTCAGCATATTCATAAACATAATCTCGTTCACTAAGAACCTTGTGAGAATTTCTTTTATTAAAATTAACTTTCCTTTAATACAAAATTGGCACACATTCCTTTTTTTTTTTTTTTTTATAAATTAGAAAAAATACCAAAGGAGCCCATGGTTTACCCAGAAAAAGCACAGCAAACACCTCAGTGAATTTTTTTTTTCTATCTTGTTTTTCCTAGGTAGGAGGCCTGAGTCAGAACTTTGTCACTGAAATGTGAGATCTTAAAAAAAAAAAAAAAAAGTTTTAATTTTTTTAAATCACAGCTGAAATGCTGTGAGATCTTGCATAAATTTCTTTTTGCACCGGGTAGGCCTCCGGTCCCCTTTCACCTTCACATTCTTTAATTCCTCCCTTTTTTGTCATTTCAATCCAGGATGGACTTCTAGGAGGGTCAGGAGAGAGGCTTAGGGCTGAGGAACCCCCCGGCCCCCAGCCACTTTACACAAGAGACGAGGCTCTGAGGCCTTGAGACTCTGAAGTGTAGGTCCTAGACCAGCTGCATGGGCATCTGCTAGGAGCTTGCTGGAAATGCGGAATCTGAGGCCCCATCCCAGATCTACTGGACCAGAACCTGCATTTCAACAAGCCCTGTAGGTGATGTATATGCCTTAGGCAAAGAAGCAGAATCTTAGAGAAATGGGTTGGGTGGTGGTGGTGGGGTGTTATATTGCTGAGACCAGAGATACAAAATAACTTCCAGGAGCCTCCTGTTTCTGACCTAGAACCCCAATACCGTGCTACCTGTGGCTCTGTCTGTGTAGAAGGGAGAGGGGGGCAGGGCTGGCTGGAGCACTTCACCTCCTGCCTTAGGTGCACTTTCTGAGTCTTGGAATCCTGCATTTCTGATTCTCAGCCTTACCGTGACTGTGAAATGACAATTATTGAGAGTGTATCTGTGAAAGCACCTTGAAAGCTGGGGTGTAGTTAGAGCCAGGGCAGGAACCCAAGCTCCTGAGGCACTTTGGGGACTTTGGGTTCTAGTCTTCAGACCCTCCCGAAGCAGCAGTATTTGCCCAAGCATGGAATAAACTCAGCCTTTGATCCTTAAGCTCCAGCCCCAAGTCTGGGGTAGCTGGAGGTTTGGGAGAAAAATAAAGCTGTTTTCTCAGAGCACAATAGCCAGCCAGAAGTGGCCCCACCTCTGAGTCTGTCTGGGCCAACGGATCTT
Source organism: Noctilio leporinus (assembly GCA_004026585.1). Classification (NCBI taxonomy): domain Eukaryota; kingdom Metazoa; phylum Chordata; class Mammalia; order Chiroptera; family Noctilionidae; genus Noctilio; species Noctilio leporinus. The sequence goes on along the minus strand of PVIW01000391.1, from coordinate 362,731 downwards.
CTAGTAGAACATTTTAAGTGTCCTTTGGACAGCCCAAAATCCTGGGTACCTGAACAGATCCGCCCCTTTCCCCAATACACACCTTTCTGCAGCTTTGGTTTCTGAGCTCATTCTGTTCCTTAGAAGTGCTGACTTCTTGGCATAAGGTAACTAGGGGTTGAGGGTATCCCTGATAAAAGCAGTCCAGACAGGGGGCATGCACTATGAAGAATGGGGCCAGAGCCCAGACTGGGAAGCATTCTTTCCCAGTATTACATAGCAACTCATTGGGGAATCAGGGCTCGCATTTCTGTGCTTACATGAGTTCTCAATAATAGGAATAAATACCAATAGCATGAGTGTGTGTGGAGCTTCTGTGCAGCTGAAGAAGGGGCACATGGCTTACCCAAGCTCCCATAGCTAAGTGCCCAAGGGGAGCTAGAACTATGCCTCCCCCAAGGGGAACTGCATTTAGTTATCATCTTAATAAAAGGCAACGTGAAAATGGAAGTGATCACTTGGTTGGGCACGAAGGTGAAGGTTGGGGTGCAGGGCAGCTTGGGGGAGTTCCCTGTTAGGGCTTCCATTGTATGGGTGGGTAAACTGAGTCCAGGACTGGTTTAATAAATAGTTTAGAACAACCTAGAGGGAAACACAATGTGGGCTAATGCTTCTCAGCTCAAACTGAGCAGTAATTTAAAGACAAAATGGGGCCCTGACTGCTGTGGTTCAGTGGGTTGAGTGCCAGGTCTGTGAAGCAAAAGGTCACCATTTCGACTCCCAGTCAGGGCACGTGTTGGGGCGTGCAAGAGGCAACCACACACTAATGTTTCTCTCCCTCTCTTCCTCCCCCTCTTCCCCTTTCTCCAAAAAAAAGTGAATGGATGAAATATTAAAAAGGAGGGGGGGAGCCTGACTGGTGCGGCTCAGGTAGCAACCAATACATGTTTCTCTCTCACATCAATGTCTCTGTCTCTCTGTCTCTCTCCCCCTTCCCTTTCTTTAAGAATGAATAAATACAACTTTTAAAAATAAAAGAAAGACTGCAAACCCAAAGGTCACTGGTTCAATTCCCCAGCCAGGGCACATAACCTGGTTGCAAGCCAGGTCTCCAGCCAGGTCTGTGGCTGGAGGCAAGGGAAAGGCAACCATACATTGACGTCTTTCTCCCTCTCTGCCTCTCTCCCTTCCCCTCTCTCTAAAAATAACAAATCAGGTATTGAAAATAATAAATAAATAAAAACAAAGAAGAATGGGGTGGGCAGGTGGGGTGTGGGGAAAGGATAGGAGGTCCTTAATGAGTTGGACACTGGCTTCCCCTGCCCCTGTCCTCTCTCAGTAGAGCACCTGGGGCGGCCCTCGCTGCTCCCAGGAGTCCCCAGGCCCCCTCTGTCTGCCCCGGAGCCCCTCTGCTGAAAGCTGAGGCTCAGATTTCCAGCTCAGCCCTAAAGAGTGAACCTGGGGCAGAAGCCAACAGTCAGGGATCAACAGTCAGCCCCTCCCGGGTGAGGAAGGTATTGGGAAGCTGGAAGCAGGGTGGATCTGGGCTTTGGTGTAAGAACCAGCTTATCTCGGGACCTGAGTGTGCGCAGAGCAGAACCCCAGTCATGGATTTTCAGGCAGGGAGGCCAGCAGCGATGGGAAGTGAAGCGTGAGAATGGGTTCTCCTCCCTGCTCCCTCCGCTTTGCCCCACTGCCACTCTCTGAAGCTGAGCTCCAGCCCCAGGGAGTAGGATCCCTGCACCTGCAGCATAAAGCCCAAGGGCCTCACCTGGTACTTGGGACCCTCCATGATCCCAGTGCCAACCCTGTCCCCAGCTTCATCTCCCACAGCTGCCCTTTCTGCACCCCCAGGCTCCAGCCAACTTGCTGTTCCCCACACACCCTTCTGTGTTCCCGTCCTCATGAATTTGCTCTGACCACTGCCTCTCCTCGAACCACCCAACCTGACCCTGACCCTCCAAGGCTCCCTAGTAGGAGGGAGGCTCCATCATCTCCCTCCTGGATCACAGCACAGCTCCCTGCTCCCCTCCACTACTTCTCTCAGCCAGCGTGTGACCCAATGTGTGACTCAAATACCAATGGCTCTCATCACTCTCACAGAGATCCAGACCTCAGGACCAGGAGGGGAGGTCAGGAGATTATGGCAGCCTTGAGAAAGCTTGCTACACACTATGAGGAAAGTATACTTACTATGAGTCTTTTCAAAGTCCTCCTCCCATATAACACTTTCCTTTTACTCTAAATTTTCATCAGAGCCTCATATGACTATTCAACTTGGATGAAGGGGGATCTGCACTGGTGCTCAAAAGAAAGAACAACGTTCTGTCATAGGCACTGGGCCCAGGGGACTTGATGGAGAGCTGAGAGTGACCAAATGGAGCATGTTGAGGACAATGGTACAGTAGGCAGCTCTGAACAGAAATAAAACAATAAGCCCTCTCTCTGGCATGTTCAAGAAGGAGCACCAGGCACTGCTAGTTGTCTACTTCACCATCATCTCCCCTTCTGCTTTGCTCCCAAGGCCCTGATTTTGCCCAGGTTTCAGTGGGTCATGTGTTTCCAGGGAAGCCTTACCCTGTGGGGTACCCCTGGCTCAATCTGAACTTGTTTAAGATAAACAAGGTGATGAGTCCATCACTCTTGCCAGTGATTATTTAGAAATGGGCACAGGATAACTTTCTAAGACAACAAGATGTCCAGAAAAGTTTGCTGCAGGCTCTGGGAAGCATTTCTTTGTTCTCACAGAGGCGTGGGAAGAGAAACAGCCCTTTTCTCCCTCTGAATGTTGTTGGAGTGTGACTCCCAGAAGTGGAGCCGGATGGTGCCAGCCTAGGAGAACAAAAGCTGAGGATGGCAGAGCAGAAAGGTGGGAAGAACGTGGGCACCTGCCGCATCCCTGAGCAGCTGAAAGAACCAACTCTTAAACGATTCATTAAACGTGGGCTCCTATTGTTCAAGGTAACAAATGTCCTCCAAGTTTAAGCCTGTCTTCCTTGAACTTCTTGTTACTTGCAGCCAAATGCATCCTAACTGATACAGAAGATGACCCTTACAGGAAAGGTAAAAAAATTGATCTTTGGGTTCTTCCCTTTGGCATTTCCTTTGCCATCATTCTTATAAATAAGCATGCAACTGAAAGGTTACTAGGCTGATCTCTCATTTCATAGAAGGAGAAACTAAGGACCAGGGAGGGTAACTTTCTATGGATGCAGTGAGCTAATCTCTTAGACCCCTCTCCAGGGCTCTGCAACCACACCATGGCTCTCCCTCAGCTTCAAGTGGCTCAGCAGTGGCACAGCTGATTAATCATAACCCTGACAGCATCAAAAAGTGGCCGTGTTCAGGGTGTACCAAGTACTTCCATATATGTTATCCTTTGGGTCCTCACAAACTGCCCAGGGAGGCAGCAGGTTTCAGGGGCAAACTGAGGTCCAAGAAGAGAGGAGACAAGCTCAAGGTCATATGACCTTTGCAGGGGAGTAACTCAACCCAGGTGTGACTAAGTCCACAACAAAATGAATCTGAGAATTTTTCCTCCCCGGATCTGGGAATTGGGAGACTTGCCTATATGTTTTGACTGGAGCTCCAGGAAAATCTTCTCTCTTTGGGCCTCTGAGTAAGGTGGATCCTCCACACACCCCTGACTTAGGTCCACAGGGTGTGTGAGACTTACAGATAATGTTCTGAAGTGTGTGGATCTGGTTGCTTCAGATTCTACAAAGTAGGATGGTGAGTTCCAAAGCTGAGGGGGTCTGGCTGTTACTTAAGAAGTGCCCATCCTGGAATCACGCTTTCTGTCACCCCACCCCGACCCTCCCAGCCTCTGCCAGCGCTGGTCCCACCAAGGTGAAATCTGCAGGAGCAGACCTGTAGTTTATAGAACACCTGGGAGAGGCTGTGGGCAGCTGGGTAATTTCCAAATTAATTGTAGGAGAAACCTAACAAAACAATCTGCAGGCTAAGCGTCCTGGGAGCTCTGCCGTGAGACTGACAGCCTGGAATCCAGCAAGTACAATGCAGCCAACCACAGATGGGAGGGCCCTTCCTCCTTCTGGAGAGGAGGGCTGACTCCCTTCCAACAGGGGCCCGTCTGGGCCTGCAGCCGCTGATAGGAGAGCAAAACCCCAGAACCGAAACAGTCTTTCCACCCAAATTCCAAACTACAATTAACAGAAAGAGCTCTCCTGTGGGGTTGGCTGCCCAGTGAGTTAATATGCCGTGGCAGACACCTCACTCTTTGCAAGGGACTTGCAGGTCTCCTTTTGAAGATTTCCTCCCAAATACATCCTAGGGAAATGTAGGCTGTCCCCATTGCCCTAGTAGGCTACACACACTGCATGAAATAAACCTGGAGACTGTGATATATTATTTTTTAAAGATTTTATTTATTTATTTTTAGAGAGAGGGGAAGGGAGGGAGAAAGAGAAGGAGAGAGACATTGACATGCAGAGATACATCTATCTGTTGACTCTCACACACATCAACTGGGTACCTGGCCTGCAACCTAGGCATGTACCCTGACTGGGAATTGAACCAGTGACCTTTTGGTTCACAGGCTGGCACTCAATCCACTGAGCCACACCAGCCAGGGCCATGATATATTATTAATAAAGGTCAAATATTACTTTTGTTTGGTTCTTTCCTGTTTTCCAAGAGTCTCTCTGCCTTCCTTAGAAAAGCAGTGGTTCAAGTTCTTGGTCTGGTAACTGGGACAGTCTCAGCCTCACCTTCCCCAGCAATATAATGGGTACAGCACTGCCTTCCCTTTCTAGTAACAATTGCAATGGCTAACATTCAGTGAATTATGTGGCAAGCACTGTTTAGTGCTTTTCTGTCTCCAAAAACTTCCCCAGGAGGTAATGACCATGAACTAGGATATGGTGAGAGCAGAAAGTGAAGCCAGACAGCCAAGCATCAGAACTTCTAAGTAATAACACTGCATCATGAGGCTCCTGGTTCTTTGAGAGACAGTAGGCTAGAAGTCAAAATGCTCTGGACGTCACCTTGCCAGCCACTAACTTTGTATGTGTCCTTGGGTGAGTCCATTGCCTTTGATAGTTTCATCTGTGCACTGGGCCTCCAATCAGAGGGCCTCCAGTGTCCCAAACTTTAGTGTAAAGTTTGGTGAGTCTGAGTTCCCTTCTCCTAAACGCAAACATGAGGGTGGAGTAGCATAAAATGAAAGTTTTTATAAATTGTAGTGTGACTATTTATTTCCAAGATCTTCTCCCAGAGTGAATGAGATGGGAGAGGTTTTACTGCACTTGTGTTTATAGCATGGAGATCAGAAGCACAAAGAAGAGTCATCAGCAAGTGGGGTGCAGCCCACATTAGACTCTTTTTCTTTTGTCCTCACCCAAGGACATTTTCCCTGTTGCTTTTAGAAGAAAAGGAAGAGAGAGAGAAAAAAACATTGATGTGAGAGAGAAACACCAACTAGTTGCCTCCCATACGTGCTCAGACTGGGGAGGGAACCTACAACCCTTCAGTAATGGGATGATGCTCCAACCAACTGAGCCACACTGGCCAGGGCTACACTAGACTCTTGGTGCCAGGTGCTGACTCAATGCTCTTGCTGTTACACTGTATGAATTTTTGCAAATGAGTGCGAAACTGGAAAAGTCAGTGTTCATGCTGCCTGTCACTACCAGACCCAATAAGTAGAAACAAGGATTGAATCTTTATGTATATATCATTCAGATTGCTGGTGATCTGAGAAGACAATGGGTAATGCACCTTCAAAAACAACCTTCTCATCTTATTTCAAGCTGACCTTTTTATGAGGAGAAGAAATGGTAGGTAAGGAGTTTGGAAAAAGGGTTAATTGGATAAGAGTAGCAGTTTGGAAGGAGTATAGTCATACCTTGGTACTAGGCCTCAGAACTCATTAAACCCTGCACTCATCACAGTTTGATGAGAAAAGAATGTTTCAGCACTCAGTGCTTGCTCAGGACTCTTTGCACTTTCTAGAATTTGTATGAGTCACGATGCCACCCTGCAAGAGAAAATGCTTCATCACACATTGCTTGTTCAGTACTCGTCAGTTTCAGCACTCATCACAAGTTGCGAAACAAATTAACAATGAGTACCAAGGTACCACTGTACTTCTTTATCTGTCAACAATTTTTAAAATTTATTTTATTAAAAAAAAAAAAGATTTTATTTATTATTTTTAGAGAAGGGAAAGGAGGAAGGCAGAGAGGGAGAGAAACATCAATGTATGGTTGTCTTTCACCTGCCTCCAGTCACAGACCTGGCTTGCAACCTGGTTATGTGCCCTGGCTGGGGAATCAAACCTTTGGGTTCCCAGGCCGGCACCTTTCCACCAATCAACAATTCTTTATCTGCATCACAGGTATTCCCTCCCTGGAACACAGTGGCTCAGATACCAGCTCTATGGCTTGTAGTCACCCTGAGGCACAAAAGTTGAATTGCTTGTCCACCTCCCAGGCATTCCAAGTCCAGTTTCACATGCAGTAATTAAGCCTATCCAGTAGGGCTGCAATCTTTAACTCTTGTGTCCTGCTGTCAAGTGGATGCCCACAGCACATTAATGATCTAAGTATGATGCTGTGCCTGGTGTTATGCCTCCCTGAGAGGGTGGTCACAGCATGCAGACCTAGGAAAGTGGCTTGGCAGCAAGAAGTGTGAGAGTCAATGCCTACCCTGTTCCTCAGCCTGGGTCCAGGGGGACTTAGGACTAGCACCCACCCAGATCTGGGCCCAATCTTATAGCATGCTCAGACTCAGGGTGCCCAGGGATAGCTGGGTCTCCAAGCCCTTCCCTTCTGTCTTATTATGCTTACCCTCAGACAGAGCACCGATGGTTGTCCCAGGCCTGACATGCCTCCTACCCCATCTGTCTCTCCTGTCCGCTCCATATAGTCATAGCATGTGGTGGCAGCTTCTGACTTGGCTTCCGATGATCCCTCTTCCTAGTATTCACAGTCTGTATAAAGCCCTCCCACTGTGAGTGGGTTGGACTAGTGTCTTGGTTCTAATGAACAGGATATGGCAAAAGTGACAACATGCTCCTTCTGTGATTAGGTTACAGAAGACTTTCACGTCCATCTTACCAGCGTGCTCTCTCTTGTTTGTTCTAATGAAGCAGGCTGCCAAGTTGGAAGGTGCTGTGTGGAGAGCCCCAGATGGTAAGGAACCAAGGGACTGACGAGAAACTGAGACCTTAGTCCATAAAGAACAAATCCTGCCAGTAACCGTATGAGTGGGCTAAAGTCGATCCTTCCTGGTTGCACTTTGAGACAACTTGTGAGAGACCCTAAAACAGAAGATCTGTGAGATAATAAATGCTGTTTAAAGCCACTAAGTTTTGGGAGAATTGGGAGAATCTGTTACGAAGCAGTAAACAAGTGATAACACAGAAAGCATTCGCACTTATACAACAGTCTCTGGCCAGGCTGCTCCAGCTTAGCCAGAAGACAGACAGACAGACAGGAGCATGTGCACATGCGCACACAGTCATTCTGATGCCTCGTCCCCTTGGAACGGAAGATTTGGGTCCTTCTGCTAGGTCAGCAGACTTGCTGATGGGACCCTGAAGCCTGGGGAACTGCCAGCCTTGTGCAATCCTGACTCTCAGAGGGAGGGGAAAGACTGGGGAGCCCCCCTGAGATGACAGAGGAAAGGAGGGTGAGGAGACCTGACCCCCAAGGAGCCTACACCCATGCTTAGAACCCCTGGTTATCCAGCCAAGTGGCACGGAGTGTTACTCCACTACTTCCACAGAGAGGATCCAAGTTGCACAATATCCAAATCTACCTTGTAGTCTTTGAAAAAACATGCAGTGTCCAATACAGATGCAACCCACTTTCTTTTGACCTTTGTGTTTGACATTAATATTAGAACCAACTGCTCCCAAAAGGAAACAAGTATCATGCATTACAAGCTCAAGTGAAAGGCTTGCCTTTGGAGACCTCAGCCAAACCCAATCTGGGCTGAGGTTTTCTCAGAATTACAGCCATGACTTCTGCTTCAAGAGGTGTATGAGCACTGGTTAAGAGAGAGAGGACTGTTTCCCAACATTCCCTTCTTTGCATGTTGGAAGCAAATACTCCAAGAAAAATCCAGAAACTTTCTGACTGTGCCTAAGGGATAAAATAGACCAATTCCTTCAAAAAATGAAACTACCACAACCCACCCAAAATGAAGTAGACCATTTGAGTAACCTTATAACTATGAAAGAAAAACAAACAAACAAAAAACCACCAGAGCCAAACAGTAAAAATTTTAAGCTTTGTGAGCCATTCGGTCTCTGTCACAACTAGTCAACTTTACAACTTAAACATGAAAGCAGTCATAGACAATAATGAATGAACATGGATATGTTTCAATAAAGCTTCATTTACTAGCACTAAAAAGATTTTTTTAACTTTCCAAAATGAAATTTTCAGGCCCAGATGATTTCACTGAAGAATTCTACCCAATTTTTAAAGAATCAATACTAATTACATAATCTCTTCCCAAAATATAGGAGAGGAAGGAATATGTCCTAATGCATTTTATAAAGTTAGTACTACCAAAATCAGATAAAGTTCATACTAAAACTCAAAACAACTATAGAACAGTATTATTTATAAATTCAGACAGAAAAGTCTTTTTTGTTTTTTAAAGATTTTATTTATTATTTTTAGAGAGAAGGGCTGGGAAGGAGGAAGAAAGGGAGAGAAACATCGATGTATGGTTGCCTTTCACCTGCCTCCAGCTGGGGACCTGCCTGAAGACCTGGTTTGCAACCTAGTTATGTGCCCTGACTGGGAATAGAACCAGCGACCCTTGGGTTCAAAGGCTGGCGCCACTCCACTGAGCCACACCAGCCAGGGCCAGACAGGAAAGTCTTTAACAAAATATTAGCAAATAGAATTCAGCAATATATGAAAAGAATTATATATCATGACCAATCAAAGTTTATTTCAGAGATGAAAGGATAGTTTAATGTCAAAATGAATGCTTTTAATCCATCATATTGGCAGGCTAAGGGAGAAAAATATCACATAATCATATCAATCAAAGCAAAAAAATGTACTAAAATTAACACCCATTCATGTTAAATTCTCAGAAAAAAATAGGAACAAGGGGAGCTTTCTGAACTTGGTAACCTGCAGCTGACATTATACTTAAATGGTGAAAGATTGGCTATTTTCCCCAAAGATCAAGATCAAGGGAAGATATCTACTTTCATCACTCTTATTCAATACAGTAAAGGAAGCTCTAGCCAGTACAAAAAGGCAAGAAAATGAAATAAGTGGCATTGAGGCTGGAAAAGAAGAGATAAAACTGCACCTATTTTCAAATGTCATGATTATCTACATTGAAAATCTCAAGATCACTCCAAAAATTGTCCTAGAACTAATAAGCGGGTCCAGCAGAGTCATAGGATACAAGATAAACATACAAAAAAAGTATTTCTATGTATTAGCAATGAAAATGTGGATATCAAAATTAAGAATATAATACTATTTACAATCACTTAAAAAACTGAGATGTAAATCTAACACAACATGTACAGAACTTGTATGCCAAAAACCATACAATGCTGATGAAAGAAATCAAGGAAAACCTAAATAAATGGAGATACATACCATGTTCATGGTTGAAAACTCCAACACAGGAAGATGTCAATTCTCCCCACATTGACATAGGGGTTTAAATGTAACTCCTATCCCAACAAGAGCTTTTATTGATATAGACACAATTATTCTAAAACTTATATAAAAGCAGTGAATGGAATTAGAATGGTTAAAACAATTTTGAAAAAGAAAAAGTATACCTTAGTTGTTTGGGGCAACTGTAACAAAATAACCATAGACTGGGTGGCTTATAAACAATAAACATTTATTTCCTATGTTTTGGAGGCTGGAAGTCTGAGATCAGGGAGCCAGTGTGGGCAGGTTCTGGTGAGAGCCCTCCTCCAGACTGCAGGCTGCCCACTGGTCTTGTGTCCTCACATGGTGGGAAGAGGAGGAGAGAGCTCTCTAGGGTCCCTTCATAAGGCCACTGACGTCATGCATGCAAGCTCCACCTTCATGACCTCATTACCTCCCCAAACCCCACCTCCCCTAAGACCCTCACATTAGGGTGAGGATTTTAACACATGAATTTTGAGGATACAAGAACATGTAGCCCATTGCAAAGGGAGAAGAATCATTTACTCAATAGTAAGGTTTCTTATGTGTTTCAGGAATGCTGCAGGGATCAAGACTGTGGTGTTGGTGGAGGAATAGACTGTACCAATGAAAAAGAATAGAGAGCCAAATGTAATTTTTAAAAATGTCTGAACCTAAGTCTCATACTTTATATAAAAATTAACTTAAAGTGGATTATGAACTTAAATATAAAATGTAAAGCTATAAAATGTGTAGATAACTTGGTAGAAAATCGTTGGGATGTAGAACTAAGCAGGAAAAATGTTCTTAGACTTGAGACCCCCCAAAAATCAATAAAAGTAAAAATTGCTAAATGTGAATTAAAATTAAAAAGATTTATTTGTGAAAAGACCCTATTAAAAGGAATAAAAGGCAAGCTGCAAACTGGCACAAAATATTTTTAAACCACTCATCTGACAAAATAATTGTGTCTAGAATTTCTACATATGTTCCCAAAATTTAATAGTAAGAAAACAAACAACCCAACTAGAAAATGGACAAAGGAGGTTATATGGGCCCTGGCTGGTGACACAATAGACAGGTGCCACCGGCCTGTGAACCCAAAGGTCACTGGTTTGATTCCCCAGCCAGGGCACGTAACCAGGTTGCAAGCCAGGTCTCCAGCCAGGTCTATAGCTGGAGGCAGGTGAAAGGCAACCATATATAGATGTTTCTCTACCTCTCTGCCTCTCTCCCTACCCCTCTCTCTCTAAAAATAATAAATAAAATCATTAAAGAAAAAAAGGGGGGAGGATATACAAATGAAAAATGAATACATGAAAAGATTCTCAACATCATTAGCCATTAGGGAAATGCAAATTAAAACCACAATGATATATCACTGCATACCTATCACAATGACTAAGGTTAAAAAAAAAAAACAGTGACAACACCAAATGCTGGCAAGGAGTCAGATAAACTGAATCACTCGTACATTGCTGGTGGGAATGTAAAATGTACACCACTCTGGAAAACAATTTGACAGTTTCTTGTAAAGCTAAACATGCAACAAACATACAGCTCAGCAACTGCACTCCTGGGCATTTGTCCTAGAGAAAAGATGACTTTTGTTCACACTAAAATGTATTCATAAATGTACAAACAAAAAAAGAAAAATCCTGGAAAAAAACCAGATGACTTTCAATGTGTAAATAGTTAATAAACTATGGGCCCTGGCTGGTGGCACAGTGGATAAGGCACCAGCCTGCAAACCCAAAGGTTGCTGGTTCAATTCCCAGCCAGGGCACATAATCAGGCTGCAAACCAGGCCTCCAGCAAGGTCTGTACCTGGAGGCTGGAGGTAGGTGAAAGGCAACCATACATTGATGTCTCTTTCCCTCTCTGCCTCTCCCTCTTCCCCTCTCTCTAAAAATAATAAATAAAATCTTCAAATAAATAAACTATGGTACATCCATATCATGGATCATGGAATACTACTTAGCAATAAAAAGAATGCATTATCAATACACACAATTTAGGTAACCTCCAAAGAATTATACTGAGTGAATAAAAAGAAAGCCAATCCAATAGTTTACATGCTGTATGATTCTGTTATATAACGTTCTTGAAAAAATTATAGCGATGGAGTACAGCTTAGTGATGGCCAAGTGTTAAAGAGAGGGTGGGAGTGAAGTGGCTGTAGAAATAAAAGCACAACACGAGGGACTCTTGGGGTGATTTAAACGTTCTGTATCACAACTATATGAATGCTGCTATCTTGGTTGTGCTATCATCTTAAGTATGTTTATAAGATGTGATTAATGGGGGAAATTGGGTGAAGGGTACACAGTATCTCTCCATATTATTTCTTACAGGTACATGTGAATCTAAGTAGTCTAAAAGTATTATATTTTAATATAAAATAGGTTAATAAAATAAAATTTATGTAGCTATGATACAATCAGACAAATACATTTCATGGGAAAGAATCTTCACTAGAAATACGGTGGGTCACTTCATAATAATAACTTTCTAATCACCAGGAAGAAAATGATTCTAAACTTGTAAGCACCTAACAACAGAGCTTTAAAATGTAGGGAGCAGAAGTTGGCAAAACTAAAAGAGGTTTTTTAACAAACCTACCATCACAGTGAACACATCTCTCTCAATAAAAACAGATCATGCAAACAAAAATTATCAGTAAAGGCAGGAAATACTTAAACAGCTCAGTCAATAAGCCTAAGATAATTTATGAAATATGGCAGCCAACAATAGGACAAAACACATTCTTTGTTAGTACACATGGAACATTTATAGGTATTGACCAGGTGCTAATCCATAAGACAAGTGTCAAAGAATTGGTGTCAGACCATGAACTCTGACCAGTGTATTTAAGTTAGGAATTATCAATAACCAAAATAAATAACTAAAGAAACCTATGTGGTGAGAAAATTTGAAACAATTCTAAGCAGTCTGAAAAAGAAGTCTTAATAAAAACTGTAAGATATTTAATATTAAACCATAACTAAAATATTGCCTATCAGATTCTGAGGAATAGAGCTAATGTAATAATTAAAGTGGAAATTATAGCCTTAATATTTATCTTAAAAAGAAGTGTTCAGGCCCTGGCTGGTAGCACAGTGGATAAGGTGCCGGCCTGCGAATCCAAAGGTCGCTGGTTCGATTCCCCAGTCAGGGCACATAACCAGGTTGCAAGCCAGGTCTCCAGCCAGATCCATGGCTGGAGGCAGGTGAAAGGCAACCATACATTGATGTTTCTCTGTTTCTCTCCCTCTTTGCCTCTCTCCCTCCTTCTCTTTCTGGAAATAATAAATAAAATCTTAAAAAAAAAAAAAAAAAAGATACTTCATTTAAAAAAAAAAAAAAAAAGAAGTGTTCATAGTCGGTGAGCGTGGGTGGGAGGTGGCAGGCCTCAGACTCCGGCCTTCTCTGCTGACTGAATCAGCGGGACGTCTCCAGCCATGAACCGATTTTGTTCCGGGTTGGTGGGAGCCGCGGCGTCCCCGTCCCCGCCGCCGAAATCCCGCAGTAATGAAAACCTCGACAAAATTGATATGTCTCTAGATGATATCATCAAATTGAATCGAAAGGAAGGAAAGAAGCAGAATTTTTCGGGACTGAATAGAAGACTTCAACAAAGTGGTGCCCGGCAATTCAGGATGAGAGTACGATGGGGAATCCAACAAAATTCTGGTTTTGGTAAGAATAGTCTGAGTAGCAGAGGAAGAATAATGCCTGGAAAGAGACATCCTTATGGAGTTATCACTGGCCTTGCAGCTAGGAAAACAACTGGAATTCGAAAAGGGATGAGTCCTATGATTCGGCCACTTCTAAGTGACAAGAATATAGAACGATATTTCCCAGCATTAAAAAGAAAAGCAAACCTTCTGAGACAAAATGAAGTGCAGAGAAAACCAGTTGCAGTTCTCAAGAGACCTAACCAGTTAAATAGAAAAAATAACATTCCAGCCAATTATACCAGAAGTGGGAATAAATTGACTCATCAGAAAGACACTCGTCAGGCAACTTTTCTTTTCAGAAGAGGCCTCAAGGTTCAGGCCCAGTTGAACACAGAACAACTACTAGATGATGTAGTAGCAAAGAGAATTCGTCAATGGCGGACTTCCACCACAAATGGAGGAATTTTGACTGTATCCATTGATAATCCTGGAGCAGGGCAGTGCCCAGTAACTCAGAAACCACGATTAACTCGTACTGCTGTACCCTCATTCTTGACAAAACGGGAGCAATCTGATGTAAAGAAAGTTCCTAAGGGTGTTCCCCTACAATTTGACATAAATAGTGTTGGAAAACAGACAGGAATGACTTTGAATGAGCGATTTGGGATCTTGAAGGAACAAAGAGCCACTCTCACATTCAACAAAGGTGGAAGCCGCTTTGTAACTGTGGGATAGAACCCATGTTAAAAGGACTTTTGAGTGATGACTTAAAAAAGTTGAATTGCTTGAAGAGTTCATCACAGAAATTCAAAAAACTATTTCAAAATATTCACAAGGCTAAATACTCCTACTTTTATTTTTGGATTTTTAAAAACATGTATAAATAATGCCCTGAAAGAATAACAGGAAGTATGCCTATAGGTTCTTAGAGATTTTTTGGTTGACCCAAACAGAACATTTCTCTATTTGACTTCTTTGGTTCCTCATACAGCAAAAAGAAGACAGAAATTGATTATTTTTATGATAGTAGTATTTGGGATCCCACCTCCTTTGCCCATTTTTTATCTTTGCCATGGTAAATCTTGGTCTTCAGAAATATAAGTAGGCCCCTTTGTTGCCCTCATTTATCCTTTAATAGAACTGACATAATTATTAAAAAAAAAAAAAGAAGTGTTCAAAATTAATTAACCAAGCATTCAAACATTAGAAATTATAACAATAATAAATCCAAAGAAAGAAGATAAAGATAAGAAACAAGTTAATAAAATACAAAAATACAATATTGAGATATCAACAATATTTTTAAACAGTTTAATGAAACAAACTTCTGATGAGATTAATAACAAGAGGCTAAGAGCCTCAAAATACAATTAGGTGTGAAAAAGGAGACATAAACACAGATGTAGCACATTTTACATGTACAGGGTGCATGCAATCAATTGGCAAAATTTTAATAATAAACATACCACAAAATGTTATATTTTGAGATAAATTTATTCTTATATGTAAATACATGAATAAACATAGTCATTATTTTTTTCATAGTCATTATTTTTTACATTGTTCAAAAAAGTCTCCATTTGCTGCAATAATGACTCAATTCGACTTTGGAATCTTGAGCATGCATTAATCAACTTTTCTTTATCCATGGACATCATCATATTTTCAATCTTAGCTTTAACAGCCTCTATTGGAATGAGGGTTTATTAACTTCTCTCTCACAAATGCTGCATACATAATAATCTAAAGGATTTGCATCAGATGAACTAGGCAGCCAGATTTCCTTTGACCAGAATTCAGGAACATTGACAGTGAGAAATACTTGCACCTTTTTGGTGTATGTGCTGGTGCATCATCTTGTTGGAAGGTAAAATGACATCCATTTGTGACTTGCTTCATCCACGGCACAACTACTTCTCTCAAAATGTCAAGGTAAGCATCCTGGATCTTCATTGATGATCTGGATTCTGTGTACAGTATCTGGACTTGTGCTATCCTTGCATACCTTATGCATTTTCCTTGTTGGTGTGGTGACATCAGGATCAGCATCATACACCTTCTTCATGTAAACTGTATGTAAAAGGGATGTTTTGGTTTTTTTTTTTTTAAGATTTTATTTCATTATTTTCAGAAAGAGGGAGAGGGAGAGAGACATCAATGTATGGTTGCGTTTCACCTGCCTCCAGCCACAGACCTGACTGGAGACCTGGTTTGCAACTTGGTTATGTGCCCTGGCTGGGGAATCGAACCTGTGACCTTTGGGTTCGCAGGCTGGCGCCTTATCCACTGTGCTACCAGCCAGGGCCAAAAGGGATGTTATTGAAGTCCACAATTTCCTTAGCAGTTCAGCCTGCACGCAGTCCAGAAATTATAGTTGCTCTAACATCGTATTCCTCTGTCATAATGGTTGCTCTCAGAATTTAATACTTTATATCTGAAACACTGATGTTAAATCATAACCTTAGAAACAGAGTTTTAAAAAATTAATAGAAGCATGTGAAATAAGGAGATGCAAAGTTATTGCCAATTGATTGTGCACACCCTGTATACCAGAAGATATGTACAAGAAAATTCATAGCAATATGTTCATTATGGTAAATAACTGAAAAGCCCACATCAGAATGCTTAATTAAATTGTGGTATTTTCACATAAAGCAATACTACTTGGAAGTGAAAGTAAACGAGCTACAGCTACAAACATCAACAAGGATGAATCTTAGAAACAAAATACTTGAGCATAAAAAAGAAAAGTCACAGATAGGTACATTCCTCTTGATTCTATTCATAAAAAGTGTTAAATGAATTAAACCATTCCTGTTTAAGGATTTATACATATAGGAGTGATATTAGAAAGAGTTGTTGGCTATTCTGCACAGGCACCAACCAATCAGAGTGGACACCCAGCTGACAAAACAGACACTAGCTGTAAACAGTGGGAAATGCCACTGGCTGAATGTCAGTCCTCCACACCACCATGGTATAACTATAAAGAAATACATGTGAATGATCAGCACAAAATTCTTGTTGGTGGTTGTCTTGGGCTGGGAGAAATGAAGAAGCAATAGGGGACAGGACTACAAAGGGATCTGTGATCATGTTCTGGTCTCTTAAGCTGGTTAGTGGGTTCAAGGGTGTTCATTTGATCATGATGATGATGATGATAACATATATTGTACCAATTCCCTCTTTCATATGGATTATATATTTCACCAAAAACTTTTTTTAAAAAGAATACTGATGGATAGGCACCGGCCTGAGAACCCAAAGGTCACTGGCTCAATTCCCAGTCAGGACACATAACCAGATTGCAAGCCAGGTCTCCAGCCAGGTCCGTGGCTGGAGGCAGCTGAAAGGCAACCATACATTGATGTTTCTCTCCCATTTTTCCTCCCTCCCTGCCCTTCTCTCTGGAAATAATGAATAAAATATTTTTAAAAGAATATTTAAGAAAAAAATAAATTTAAAACATGAAAAGAGTACTGAACTTGAATTCATAAGCTGTGGGTACCATGTCTATAATAAATGTCTTACTAACTGAGGCTCAGAGAAGTTGTGACCTATGGGAATGGCCCCAAAACTAGCCTCCAACTTCTAGTCCAGTTCTCATTCCTCTACAACCAGTTCCATGCAGAGCTTCCTTTAAGCTCCATTCTCTTGTCCATGAATGCTTTGTCAAATGTTACAGAGGAAGGTTGTTGAACCCAGGGCTCTTGGTGTGTGCAACCCCAAGGTCACCGTGTACATGTCACTTGGAAAACTTTGGGAAAAAGAAATTTGCATTGGGTCCAGGACAAAAATAAAGTCTATGTCAACAAAAGCATTTTACAGGGGTTTAAAAGGTTAAAACTTCTAAATCCAAACCACCCTCCAACATCTAGTCTATCTCTTAAGAGTAACCAACCATTGGCATAGCCCAAATTTTACCCTTTACAAAACATTTTCATGCCCATTATCCTAGTCCCACCCAGTCAGTGCTTGTTCTGACAAAATCCCCAGCTGAAGTTGGGGCTGATCTCTTTCAGCTTTGGCAAGTTGCTCACTGATGTTCCATGAGCACCTTTTTCTCCCTGTTGTCCCACAACGCAGTCTAGTCTCCCCCACCCCACACATACACACACACAAAGTCCTTACAGAATCCCCCCAGGCAAAATGGATCTTTGTTACCCCATTACAGCACCACCTTCACAGCTTGGCTCTGTACACTTGGAGACCCTGATGGATTCATCTCTTTATTTCTCAGTTCTTAGGAATCCAATAACCAGAGTTTTTAAACCTCAGCACAATTGAGATTTGGGGGCCAAATAGTATTTTGTTATAGGGTACTGTCCTATGCATTGCAGAACATTTGGCAAGATCTCTGGCCTCTACCCACTAGATTCCATTACCTTCCCCCTTTCCCTCCACCCTCTTGTGACAACCATAATTGTCTCCAGACATTGCCAAATGTCCACTAAGTGTTAGAAATCATTTGTTGGTAAGAAACACAGCCCTGGGCTTTGAGCTCCTTGAGGACAGGGCAGTGCCTTATGCACTTTGCATCCCTACTGTCAACATTGTTCTGGGACATAAGCATGTGCCAGTGTAGAAATTTCAACTTATTAAGAACCTACTGTGTACCAAGTATAGTCTGATATAAATCACTGTTGACTACCTTTCAGTCATTTACAGGCCACATTCTTGGTTTTGCAATATCTGCATGCAACTAATCTAGTATTAACTTGATAGTTTCTTTACATGGACTCATTGTATCTTAAATAGCCACCCAACATCGTACCCAGAGTACCTAATACAGAGAAGGTGCTTAGGAAATATTTGTGGACTATAAATGAATTTTCCTTTTGGTCCCTGAGTATTAGCTTTATGGGGAAAACACTGATTCCCTGATTAGTCAGTTAGGGAGCTCTCACCTCTGTAACAAATAAAACCCTGAATTTTGAAATTTTGACACAACAGGATTTTCTTTCTCATTCATAAATAGTCCATCTAGGGTGTTTGACTGCTCTGTGTGGCATTTCAGGAACCTCAGGCCCTTGCCATCTGAAGGCTCTGCCATGCCCTGGATTTCCATCTTACGGTAAGTACAGATAGCCAAAGGGAAAAGAGATCATGGAGAAAACACCCTTCTTCTTCACGACTAAGCCCAGAAGTGATACCTATCACCTACTCTCACCTTCCTTTGGTGAGAACTGCTCCCAATGCCCCAGCTCAGTGCAAAGCATCCTGGGAAATGGAGTCACTGGCTGCTCAGATGACTCAACAACATGGAACCAGGTGCACATATCCCGGTAGGTACCTAGCTGGCCCTGCCTCATGTCATGTAAGATACTGTCAGTTCACATCTCAGATGTCTTTTTCACATCACAGCATGCCACCATCTAATGTAGCCAAAAAGAAGCAGAGTGGGGAAACTTGTCTACAATGGGTTCTTGAATCAGTATACCCGCCCCATCCTTCCCACCCTTTGCCATTAGACAAATGGTGAAACTAAGAGTGGAGAAAGGACGTACTTAGGATTACCCACCAAGTCAGGAGTAGTACATACTCAGAGCTGCCCATGCTAGGCTGGCAGAAGTAGGGCCCATCCACCCCCTTTCCATGAAGCAGCTCAGGAAATGTGTGCTGATGCCAACACCCTGCTCCTGACACCTTTGCTTGGATCTAACCCTTTTCAAAAGGAGCATTTCAAATGGGAGCCATCAACACTTGCAGAGGGTGGGTCTTAATCCATAGAGGATCATTAACTTCACCCAAGTGATGGGACATCCATCAGCACCTCCCATTCTTCCACCAATTATCTATCTGCTAATTATCTGGGATTAAGAATTGACACGGAGCGACATGGTCTTTAACCACATACTTGCATGGCTTATTCATGTTAGTGGGGCTTCCCGGTCTCACCCAGTCAAATTGGACACACCCACAATGCTGCACAACACATTTACATCGCCTTGGCTGTCAGCAACCAATGAAGGACTGCAGGATGTGTTTACCTCCAAAGGGACTCAGCTCTTGGCTAAAGCTTTCTTGCAGGCCCATTGGGTGTCTTGGCTTTCCGGCAATACTGACCTCTGCTTAACTCAGAGCATGCATTCAAGCATTAGTCAGACATTCAGCAGCACAGTGGCAGGCATGCACTGTCTTCAGGGGGATTTACATAGATGAATGAGACACTGTTCTTACAGCTTCAGAGGTTCATCTCTAGTCAAGGAAGCATGTGCAAGCAGTGAGAGCAAAGAGCCCTGAGAGGGAAAAGCAGTATGTCATGAAAATACAGCACTAGAAGAGAGCTGTTTGGCCTGAGAAATCAGGGGAGGCCTCACAGAGGAGGGGGCATGTCTGGCACAAAGCCAGACAGAGAAAGGAACTCCAGGCTGAAGGAACTGCAAAAGCAAAGGCTGTGTTCAGTATGAGAGGAGATGTGTGAGAAGAATGGGGAGCCAGCTAGTGTGGATGGCACACAGGCCACTGGTGGGAAGGAAGAGGCCTGGTAGACTGGGTTGCATGATGGAGAACATTGAATGTTCTGCTAGGTTTGGAAATGTTTCCACTAAGTACAAAGAACATAAAAAGAATTTTGTTTTGGTGTGTATGTATGGGTAGGCATGTTTTCGTAATCATTTTATTGAAGTATAATATACATAAAATGCAAACATTTTTCACAAGCTGACCACGCCTATGTAAATAGCAGCCCAATAAGGATACAGATCAGCCCTGGCTGGTGTGGCTCAGTGGGTTGAGTGCCCTGTGAACTGAAGGGTTGCTGGTTCGATTCCCACTCAGGGCACATGCCTGGGTTTCAGGCCTGGTCCCCAGTTGGGGGTGTGCAAGAGGCAACTATACATCGATGTTTCTCTCCCTTTCTTTCTCCCTCCTTTCCCCTCTCTAAAAATAAAATAAAGTCATTTTAAAAGAGAGTTTTTTAAAGATACAAATCATTACTAATACTCCAGGAACCTCCTTTGCCCCCTTTCAGGAACTCCCCAGTCAGAAGAGAAATCATTGTCCTGACTTCAACATTATACATAAATTCATTTTCCCTGCTTTTTGTATTTCTCTCATTTCATTCAACGTAATGTTTCAAAACTCATCCATGTTGCTGTAATAAATTTAGTTTGCTCTTTATCATCGCTCATATCCCTCTTTACGACTGTATCACCATGATTAATCAGCATGTGTAGTTTCCAGCTGAGGGCTGCCAACCTTCTCACACACATCCTTTGGGGCTTCCATGAATGCACATCTGTTGGGTACATACCTAGGAATGAAACTGCTAATCAGAAGGCATGCACATGTCTACTTGAACAGATGCTGCCAGTTTTCCAAAGTCTTATCCAGACTTTGTTCTAGAGCGACCAGAACTCACCAGGAATGCATGGGAGTTCTAGATCCTTGTCAACTTTTGGTATTGGCAGTCTTTTTAGGTTTTACACTTATTTGTTTGGAGAGGAACGACACGATCCCATCTAGGTTGAAGGATAGTCACTCTGGCAGCAGCACAAAGCGCGGGGGTTAGGAAATGGAGTTCCCACAAAGGTAGGGCAGGCAGTAAGCCCCAGGAGAGGGGTAAAGAAATCAGTGGCAATTCAATTAGAATTTAAAAAGCTATTTATTTTTAAACAGCACTGTCTATACTGTACAGCTGAAACTAATACAAAATAACACGGAATGTGAATTGTAATTGAAAAATGAACTTGGAAAAATAAAATAAAACTCAAGGGTTTGAGGGGAGGCACTGTAGGGGTGGAATACACTGGATGAGGACACAAAGTAGAAGCAGACTTAAGACGGAGGTGGCCGACCCTGGCTGCACACGTGGCCAGCTGGCTGGGGGAGGGGCGCCACGTTTGAAGGCTTGAGAAAACGTCCTAGTTTAGTACACACTGTGAGAGGTAGGTGCTGAGATGGAGATCTCCAACAAGCAGTTGGTTATGTGCGTCTGTTGCTAAGGGATGAGGTCAAGGCTGGACGCGCAGAGTTAGGATTCATCATAACAGAAGTAGGGGTTAAAGCCAGGGGTGTGGTTGAGGTTTCCCAGAGGGGCTGTGTGGAGTGGAAGAGGGAATAGCTGAAGACCAGCCACCTACCTTTAGGGAATGAGGGGAGGAAGGAGAGACAACATGCTTCCCTGTGAAACGCTGGCAGGGGCAGTGAAGTGTGAGTCAGGCCCTTTAAGCCCCAGCAGCAGCCTGGGGGACATCTCACCCACCACAGTTTTCTCCGGAATGAACTTGCATCACCAGCCTCAAAGCTGCATTGCGAAATCCTCATTAGATTGTGTACCTCTGGTGGCGTCCTAGGGACAATGGGCACCGAAGACTCATAGCATCTTGGGCCTGGGAGTCCTCCTTCCCGCCTCCACAACATCTCTGCCAATTAGTTATCTAGCGCTCCAGGCAGGGAACTCATAACTTCCCACGGCAGCCCATTCTGCCATGGAGCAAGCAAGGATGTAAGAACACCTTTTCTTACCAATGCAGCCTGGCGATGCTGGAAGTCAAAAGAAAAGACAAAGCTGAGCCCCAGTGGTAATGACCCTGGACGGGGTCAGATGCTGACCCTGACTTCTAGAAAACCTGTTTCTGTTAGAGCAACCGTTGGCGTCTTCCTGGTGGGGCTGGGGTCGGGGCGGTTGATGGCTCACAGAAAACTGCGGTGAGTTCACTCTCTTCGCGCACTGGATGGGAATGTGGTCATCCGCTGCAGGCACTCCTCCAGCCTCGCCAGGCAGTGGGTACTGCGCTGGACGGCGGCCAGCCGCTCAGGACTGAGGCAGTACATGCTGCAGCACGGATCCGCCAGGCTGGGTACGTGGGAAGAACGAGTGGCTGCTGGCTGAGAGCGAGCCCCCGGCAAGCAAGGTGGGCACAGAGCCATTCTGTTCAACAGTTTTTCCCCCTTGCACCCAGCCCTGTGTGGGTCTCCGGAGAAGAGGAGGGAATACACAATGACTATGAAATGGCTACCACCCTTGGGGATATTGGTGGAAGAAATAGGCCAGAAAGAAGGAAAAGTAGCTGAGACGATTCTTTGCTCTCTGTTTTTATGTCTCCAAAATACCCATCTAACCAGCCTCTGCGTGATCGGAAATATGAAGATAGGGTTTCTGAAAAGGCACCAGGGGAAAACTGCTCTGAGCCTCCGTGGAAAGAGCCTTGCCCACCACTGTTAACTAGCAATGGGCATAGCATGAAACTCCAATCTGTTCATCCTGGGGTACCTGTTTGCCAACTGAAAAGACCTCAGACTGAGAATTCTTAGGAATTTTCCAGAATCTGTAGACTTTGGAAGTGGGCCACGTTTATCCAAGATGACACAGAACAAGATCAACTTTCTAATTCTACAGAATTGTTTTCTTACCCTTTGCTTTACTACTCACCTTGTCTACTATTGTAAATGGACACCCTCTTTTTTCTTCATATGATTCCCATTATCTTCATGCTGGCACTTTTTTGACACCCTATGATTGTAATGCTGGCCCAACCTGCCAGCATGGACAATCCCACTGGGCATAGCATATGACCAGAGCCTTACTTCCCAGTGAGTGATGCAAGGGAGTAAACCCCTGGTCATGGGATACAATGCTGGACATCACAGATTGTACCCATGGGACACCAGCCTCATAGAATGCTGAGATGCCCTTCTAAAGGCACACTAATGCACCATCTCCCAGGTACCACCCAAAAAGGACAGAGTGCCATCCTTCAGGATGCAGTGCAATTATTAAGTCAGAGGCCCCTATGTATGGTGGTGTACCCCCAGTAGGAAGGGTAGGTGACCTGGGAACCAAGGGGTAGAATCAGCAAAAATGGAGCCAGCTCTTCCAGGGTCTCCCCTCTCCATATAGCGAGCCCCTGGGCTACTGTCCTGGTTTCTGGTGATTGATTCCCTCCTAGGATCCCCCTTTGCCTTATTCATTGGCTTCCCTAATAGGAACAGTCCATATTCAGGCTGAAGAATCTCCACACAGTCCCAGTCCCAGCCACCAACCTATCCCAAGGTACAGCCCACTCTTATCATAAACCCTGCTCCAGTCCCAGACCCTACCTCAGGCCCATCTCCAATTCCCCTCCCATTCTCATGCCCCAGGTCAGGGTCTGTTGCATGTCCTCCCCTAGACCTCATCCCCAGGGAAATTCACCCCCGGATTGGCACTTACTGCAGAAGCAGCTAGAACATTTGTGGTGTTTGCCCCCTTTTGGTCCAAATATCTCAGGACATCTTTAATCCTTTTGCTCCCAGAATTCCTCAGTTTAGCACTACCTTCCAGCCCCATGGACAATATTAAACTCCAGGACAATACTAAAGAGAAATGGTGTGGACATCCTTGTCTTGATCTGAGGGTAGAAAGCATTCAGTTAATCACCAGCTTCATACTTGTGAGAGAATTTCCTCTTAGCAGTGGGATCTGGTAGTCACTGGAGCACCACCTTGGAAAGACCTTGGCCCAGGGCAAACTAGCAAGGGTTTCTCGGCCTAAGGGCTAACATAGACCTGGAGAGCCCCCTTTGGTAGGGATCCAAGCAGCAAGAAAGAATCAAGGCCAGATGACCCTGAGACATCTAGGAAGATTCCATGTGAGAGGCCCACCTGGCAAAGTACCAGCAAGAAGATAACCTGCGTAGCCTGAGGAAGAGCCCTCAAATAAGCTAGGTATTTAGAAAACTACACAATGAGACATCCAGGGTCTGACTGTGAGGAGACAAAAGTGACTTTATACTGAGCATATCACTCAAGAAATGACTTATCAAGGAATTCAGGGGAGGCCTAGATCTGAAGCAATCAGAAAACACCCTAAATACTTAGTTGGACAGAAGTTGGATAGGCATCTCCAGCAGGAGCTCTGTAGATGTATAGAGTATACACCACCCCTTCCTGTGACACCCTATAGTTATTTGGAAATAGGAAATTCTGCACTTTGATTAATAGAATCACTACCTGAATACCTCTTGGAAGCTTTTTCCCCCTGACCAGGCATTAAACAGGCTCTACAAGCCCAGAGTATAGGATTTGGGGTACAGAAAAGGTAGAGTTTACCTCTCAAGGTCCTCAAATCCATAAAACTGTTAAGCTGATAGAGACCTAACTGCAGTCCATGCTTCTCACTCAGCCACCTGTGTTTCAGAGGTGGCTAAACCAACGGGGCTTTGAAAGAAACCCTCAGGCTGATCAGAAGACAAGCTGATCATAAATTCAGTCCCTATCCTGTACGGTCCTGTTCCTGCCTCCTTAGCTTTGAGCAAGGAAAGCCAGAGGGCCTTGAGATGTTGATCATGGTCCATATAAGGCCCTTAGTCCAAGGAGATTAGATAAATGGTTTAGCTCTTCACACTCATTCTCATGGATAAAGTATGGTAAAGTGTAGTAAAGTGGGACTGTAAGGGGGCAGGGGACAGGGAGGGCAAGAGACACAGTCCAGAGTCACCCCAAGTCAAAAATGGCAGGACATGACCCAAGGGATGAGCCTGGAGTTGTGTCCCAACAGACTCCAGTCACATAGGAACCAGATGCAGAGACAGAGAATGGAGAGGAGATGTCTGGAGCGGATCACAATGGAGGGGAACATCTTCCTGGAATTTCTACTTCAGGTATGGGATGTAGGCGATTCATTTAGGAATTCCTTCAAAGGCCAAAGAGCCCAAGAAGATTGTCACTCCTAAACTACAATCAGAAGATGTCCTGAGAGCCATTAAGCTGGGAGATACACAAAAACTGAATGGCTGAGTGGTCTCAAGGGGCTCCAGTGACAAAGGAAGGTTCCTCCTTCCCCAACACAAAAGTGTTGGTTGCGCAAGATCTGGAATGGCCAATCCTTAAAGAACTACTTGCTGGTGAGTTGAGGCTCACATTTGGAGGTAGGGCTGCAGAGCCAGCCCTAGGGTTTTCCCATTGAAGTGCCCCTTGCCCCTGATAGCCCACCTTCTCCATTTCCTTGAATCTGTAAATTTGAAGAGCTACTATCTTAATGATACCACATTGTCCAACTCACAAACATTGTAGATCTCTTCATGTATTTAGATCTTCAATTTCCCTCAGCAATATAACTTTCTGTGTACAGATATTACAAACATTTTGGTAAATTTTATCCAAGTGTTTCATATCTTATGTCCAATTGTTCTTTGCTAATATAGAGATAAAATTGATGTTTTTGACCCTATATTCTGTGACTTTGTTTAACTCTCTATTTCTAGTGGCTTTTTTGGTGATCCTTTAGGATTTTCTCAAGAATCACCTGTAGCTGTAGACAAGGATAATTATATTTTTCCCTTTCTAAGCTGTATGTCTTTTATTGCTTTTTCTTGCCTTACTGTATAAGCCAGTAACTCCAGTACAATATTAAAGGGAAGTGGTGTGGACATCTTGTCTTGATCTTAGAGAAGAAACCATTCAGTCATTCACCATTAAGTATGATGTTGGCTGAAGATATTTTGTAGATACCCTTTGTCAGATTGAGGAAATTCCCGTCTCTTCCTAGTTTTCTGAGATTTTTCACCATGAATGGATATTTGGTCATGTGCTTTTTCTGCCCCTGAGAGGACAATATGGTTCTTTTCTAGTATATAACTATGGCAAATTGAATTGACTGATTTAATGTTAAACCAATCACACATTCCTGGGATATATCCTATTTGGTTGTGATGTATTATCCCTTAATATGTTGTTGGGTTAAATTTCCTAAATTTTTGTTTAGAATTTTTACAACTTTATGCATGAGGGATATTGGTCTGTGGTTTTCTTTCTTGTACTATTTTGTCTGGTTTGGTATCAAGGTGACGTTAAGCTCATAGAATGAATTGGAAAATAATCCCTCCTTTTCAATATTTCAAAGAGTTTGTTTAGATATTTTTCTTCCTTAAATGTTAAGATAGAGTTCACCAATGAAGCCATCTGCACCTGAAGTTTTGTGTGACTTTTTTAACTACAATTTCAATTTTTAAATAGATGTAAGGGCTATTCAGGTTCTTTATTTTTTCTGAAGGGAATTTTGGTAAATTGTATATTTCATATATTTTACTGATTTCATCTAAGTTATAAACATTATTGGCATAAAATTGTTTATAATATTCTCTTTAAATACCTGTGGACCCTATAGATGTTTCACCTTTATTCCTAATATTGCTAATTAATTCTTTTTCAAATAAGCCTGGCCAGAATTTATCAGCTTTTGGTTTTATTATTGTCCTCTGTTTTTGTTTTCTATTTCACTGATAACTGCTTTGGTCTTTATTAGTTTCTTCTGCTGCTTACTTTGCTTACTCTTTTATTTTTTGCTGTCACTTTCTGGGATTTTAGCAGGTAGCAGAAACAAATGCTTTGATTCAGTTCTGTGCTTATACAAAAATCAGAGGTGTGACTTAAGGGAGAGAGGTGGCGAACTCCATTTTGGCTCTGCTTTCTGGTTCTTCCATTTATATTTATGCAATTATCATTTGTAGATTCTTCTAGTCTAGGGATCATGAAGTTTGTATTTAAGAATGTTGGTTCTGCAATTTGACATACTGAGGATTTATATCCTAAATCTTACCCCTTCCTAGCTACATAATTTTGTAAAGTAATTTACTGTCCCCTGAGCCTCAGTTTGCTCATCTGTACAATGGAAATCATAATAGTATCTTTCCTCATAATGAAATGCAACCTCTTAGCTTCATACCTGACCCATAGTGCTTGATAAATGTTGGCTATCATTTATTATTACTCTTTCATGACTTTCATTACAATAAATCCATCTTGCCCTAAAGACCCTTAATCATTTAAGGAATTTTTTTTTTCCATGTCAACCCTTTCGTTAGATAAACTCCAGCATTCCACTTCTTAAGAGCATGGTAGCTAAATGTACGAGCTAGCTTTTGCTTTACAACAAACTGCCCCAAAATTACAGACTTAAAATAACACATTTTTTCCCTCATGATTCTATGTGTTGATGAGGCAGTTTTACCAGTCTCGGCCAACTAAGATAGAGCTGGATGATGTAGGACGGCCTGACTTATATGTCTAGTGACTGGTTCAATTACAGCTAGCTAGCAGGCTAACCTGGGCTAGTCTGTGTGGTCATGGGATTCCCAAGAGGAAAAGAGGGCAAGCTCTGAAGACCAAGCTCCTCCCTACTTATGAGCCAGTGGACATTTTGCGCGTAGCTTCACTCATCAATCCATCTTATGTTGTTTTCCCTTTGCTTCATCATTTGCAAGCACTCCCTCCTCCTGTTGTCCTATATTGAAGATATCTTCAAATGTGACCTTATATCTTGGACAATCTAAGATATTAGGCAAGAATCAAGGAAGAAAAGTCTCCAGCTCTGACATGAAGGGGCTCCTGCCTTGAAGTCCCTGAGGTCCCCTGGATAACCTGCCCAGCCTCTCTGGGACTCAGTCCCGTCATGGTTCTGTTAATTCCCCTCAGATCTTGACTCCTCCCTGAACCCTGAGCCTGAGCCTCCAAATCTATTAGTAGCTCTACTCCACCCCCATGCACAAACTGCTCTGTCACCTGCCAACTCGCCAGCCTGTCTTTCCTTGTATCTGCCCCATCTCCACCTCAGCATAGCCTTCTCACCCAACAGGCACAGCTGATCCCCAGCTCCAAGCCTCTGCTTTTCTTCTGACTGAGCTCAGAGTTCCCATTCTGACACAGGGTACGGGCCAGCACTGGGGATGAAGGGAAAGCAATCCCCACCAATCACATGGCCCACGAGCTCAATAAATGCATGCAGACAGAGAACCAGTGGGTGGAGCTGATGAGTGAGTGGATCCTGCAAGCAGAAACACATCCCTTAGTCCAGATTGGCTGAAGCACACAGCTTTGGCAAGTACAGGGCTACGGTGCTCAGCCCTCTGCCAGCAACACTATGCACATGGACGCCTGTCTTCTGCCCAGAGGCACAATACTTTATCCAAAAGCCTGTCTCTGGGAGAACAGAAAACATCAGTGCACCCCTGGGAACATACTGCCAAGGCCCGACCAGTTTACCTGCCCCAAAGTGGCTCAGTTCCACGGCTAATGTGTGACCTGGATGGTTTCTGGTTTTAGGATCCACACATTATGCTCCAGAAAAAAGTAAAACTGTCTTTAACTTTATTTACCGCTCCCCACCAAAAATGGGGGGGGGGGGAGAATAATTATGTATTTAGATACATAAATCTAATTTATTTTAGAACATTTCACTCTTCTTATGTTCCATGTATTAAAGTGTGCTCATAATTAGGAAATAAAAACCCACAATATATGGAAGAGAATAACGCAATGAAAAGTTCTCTTCCCCAATGAGCTCCAAAGACCATCTCCCGGAGGCAACCACTGTGAGTGTATTTTTATTTACCCTTCTAGAAAATTTCTGTGTAACATTGATTTGTACAACCTTGTTTTATACATATTAATGGGATATTATAATACTATTTATGTTGTATTTACAAGTTTTCCCATATAGAGACATGACTAGACCCTTTTAAAATATAGTCCCTGATTTAGAAGCATGTGATGATGATCCCAAAACTTAATTTGTAAATAACCTTTTAGGAAGGAACTCAAAGCACCTTTTCAGAGACAGAATGTTCTCAGCCAGGGTCAACACACTTTTCCCATGAAGGGCCAGATTGTAAAACATTTTCAGCTTTGTGGGCCACAGTCTCTGTCATGTGTTCTCTGGAATCTTTTATTTTTATTTATTAATTTTGTTTACAATCTTTTTAAAATGTAAACAACAACCTTAGCTCTTAGGCTATACAAAATCAGGCTGTGGGCCCAACTGGGCCTTCAGATAATAGTTTGCTGAGCCTTGTTTTAATGAGTGGTTAGGACGCCTGCTTCAGTCTCAGATGAAAAATTACCCATACTATTTTGCAAGATACCAAATTAAATTATACATTTAAAATTGTAAAATTGTAAAAATTTGTAATCCATAATATCTATATAGGTATGAAGAATTATTCCAGTTCTTCAGTGTTTAGCATCTGGGTACTTTTTAAAAATAAGAACTATTAATACTGAATAAAAACATTTTATAAGGTTTAAATTGCATCAAGAATTGATGAAGACTCTGAGTAGAATTCTCAAGTAATTTACAAGGCAAAAGAGGTAGATAGTACTACATTGACCTGATCCTACCTTTTTCATCAGCATAACAAACACACACTCAATCCTGATTCGTGTGGTGTGAATTCACAGGCCAGGTAGCCCCCTGCATCAAAAAGCAGAGAGTATATTAATGAGTTTTGCCACCTGTGGGCACTTAAGAAGGCTTTTCTTCTTATGCTTGTTACACAGTCATACACAGTCACATGCACTGACCCCAACCTTGACTCC
This sequence comes from Noctilio leporinus, assembly GCA_004026585.1. Lineage (NCBI taxonomy): Eukaryota > Metazoa > Chordata > Mammalia > Chiroptera > Noctilionidae > Noctilio > Noctilio leporinus. The sequence continues at coordinate 333,150 of PVIW01000391.1, read as the reverse complement.
TCTGTGAGTTGTACCTGCTGGAACCTACCAAGGCAGAGCAGGGGCAGAGTGGAATAGAGAGGATGCTAGAGACATTTCTAACAATCTACATTAATAACAGTGACAAAACATTCCCTATTACAATTCATTGAGCTTTAACTTCCCTCTTTTCTGTCACCGAGGTTGAATTTATCTTAATATATTTTTTCACACGATGACTACCATGTTAACTTCTTATAAAAGAATTGCAGAAATTTTTCTGAAATATCTGGGTTGAAATCAGGAAAGAAGGTAGAAGAGAAATAAAAAAACATCCCGTGTGAGAGAGGGATTGATCTGGTGACCGCATGTGTGAGCAGTGAAGGTGGTTTGTGATGCTTGTGCAGCCCCACGAGGAAAAGCCGGGTGGGAAGGAGTTGCTTTGGGCATGTGGCATAATGTCATTTGATCCTTAAGGTCTATTTTCTGTATACAAAATAGAAAACAGGCATCTATACGTTGCATTGAGGGAACCCTTGATTCTCCTGAGTCTGCTTGTCCAGCCTGGTTAGCTGGAGCAGAGCGACAGAGAAAGGGAATTAATGATTATAGGCCCAATAAAAATATTATCTAAGTTCCCAGACTCTTAACGAGTTCAGAAAGTATTCTCCTACACATTATCCTTGTAGCAACTATGTAAGGTCGGAGAGTTGGAGATGGATGCAGTGACTTGCCCAAGGTCACACAGCTAACACAGGACAGAGCAAAAAACAGCACCTGGAGTTTCTGAGGCAAAACTCATGTGTTCTTCACATCTCCCACCCTGCTTCTCAGGAGGTTCCACGCAGATCTGGTGCGAATGGACAGTTTGCCTTTATTCCTCTCTCTGTTCTTCAGTTAGTGGTGGAATTCCCATGAACATCACTCTAAGTATGGTGTCCTGTGCTTAGTAAGCCTATGGAATGGCTGACCTCAAATAAACCAGCACAGTTTGCTGAGCATCCATATCTGCATTTGGCAGAAATAGTAGAGCCAAGCTGGAATGGGGGCCAAGTCTGGGGCCAGACTCGGAGGGTTGAAATCCTCAATGCATGTTGACCAGCTGTGTGAGCCTGAGCAAGTGACCTAACCTTGGATCAATGTATGAAAAGCACGTAGCCCAGCATCACAGACGTGATAAAAGTTGGGTAATCAGCACAGATTTCATTATTATTGAGTCTTCATTTGTCTTCTTTGGGACCATTATTATAAAAAGAAAACTATCAACAAGAGGTAAATTTATGTCGAGTTCATTTTCTTCTTTTCAAAGAAAAAAAAAATCACACATACCCAGAATGAATGCCTTGCACACACATGCTTGCAGGCTTGGCTTATGAGCCTTCCTGGTTTTGCAGTCTCCACAGGCTGGAATAGTGCATCCCGCCCCTTAGGCCAAGCTCCAGTTAAAGAGCTTAATAAATGGCACTCATTCTTCTAATCCCTTCCTATATGTGACTAACAAGCACCCACATTTCTTGTGGAAATTACTGTTCTGGAAATCTGGAGCAGGGGGGCAGAAAACCCAAATTACCTGACAGCTTGAACTTCTGGAGTTGATCTCCACACTAGTGAAAATAATCAGCTATCTGGGGCTCCACCTACAGGCACCAATAAGGAAAGGCAAATTTTAAGGTAGATGTCATTTATGCATAGTACAGAGAATTGTGTTCCTTTCTTCTTTTTTAAAAAGTTTCCAGGATGAAAAGAGATATAAGACTCACTTAAAACTATTTCTCTTTCTGAGGAATAGAAGTTCATGACTTAGAGATCCAAATTCCTCACAACAGGACACTTGGGCACTCGAGGATTAGGGTGGAGAGAGGCTTCAGAACACATTACATGAGAAACAGCTGAAGAAAATAGGGTGCTGACATAACAGAGGACTAAAGGGTGAGAAGCTAGAATGGTTCTGAAAGGCTAACATGGGAGTGAAATTAGCCCTATGCTAATTTTCCACTAGAGAGTGGAATTATTGGAGAAATGACTTATCTCGTGAAAAAGAAGGACATTTTAACAATGAGCATTGTCCATACATAATGAGGTCAGGAGTGAAGGCTCATCGCTGAGGGTTTTAAGCAGGGGTTAGAAGGCCAAACACTAGAAATACGTCAGAGACTGGTGAGATGGCAGAGAACTAAGCTGGATTATATTTAGGATTTCATTTAACTTTTTACATGTTTTAAATAAAATTTTTATTCTGGAGGAATTTTAGATAAGCAGAAAAGTTGGAAAGATAGTGCAGAAAGTTCCCATATAAGCCCCACCCAGTTTGCTCTAACGTTATCCTCTTACATTCCCGCAGTACATTTGGCAAAACTAAGAAACCAACTTTGGTACATTGCAATTAACTAAACTCCAGACTTCATTCAGAGCTCACTAGTTTTTCCACAAATGTTCTTCATCTATTCCAAGATTCAAGTCAGCGTACCACCGTGAACTTAGGAAGATACATATTTTATTTTTCAGAACACTTAGAACAGTGTCTGGTGTGTAGTAAGCACCTGCTCTATTATTTCCTCCTAATAGATGATGTGCATGAAATGGAGTATTTCTAACATGTATGAACAAGATTTTAACCCCCAATTTCTTATATTGAGGGTTTACATGTAAGTAAATAAATAGAATGACTTGACCGGGATATAGCAAAGAAGCTAGTAATACAAAACAAGGAGTAATTTATGTTTGTACTAAAAATAATTATAGCCCTGGCCAGGTAGCTCAGTTGAGCATTTTCCCAATACACCAAGGTTTTGGGATTTGATCCAAAAATCAACTAATGAATGCGTAAAGAAATAGAACAGAAAATCAATGTTTCTCTCTAAAAATTCAGTATTTTGAGCCCTGGTTGGACTCAGTGGATTGGCGCCAGCCTTTAAACCCAAAGGTTGCTGGTTCGATTCCCAGCCAGGACACGTAACCAGGTTGCAAGCCTGGTCTCCAGCCAGGTCTGTAGCTGGAGGCATGTGAAAGGCAACTATACGTTGACGTCTCTCTCTCTATCTGCCTCTCTCCCTTGCCCTCTCTCTGAAAATAATAAATAAAATCTTTTTTTAAAAATAAGGGAAATTTAAAAAATAAAATTAGAATTCAGTATTTTTTTTAAACTTAAAGATAAAAATTTCTTTTAAAACTAATAAATAAAAACAATTATAAATTAGTTTTCTCAAATAAAGAGTTCACCTATAGAATATCTTCTGAAGGTTGGTAAAACAAATCATGCCTCATTTTTTTAACTCCATTAGCTGACTCATTCATCCAACAAATGAAAGCCTACAGTACAAAAGGCCGGGTGCCAAGGCTGCAGTGTGAATAAATCAGACTCAGTCCCTTTTTCTGTACAAAACTTCCATTTTATGAAACTAACATGAGGTCTGTCCCAAAAGTATGAAGCCAATGTCAATACAATTAAAGCAGTCTGCACAGCTGATATTTTCGGGGCAGACCTTTGTATACATAGTTTTAAATAAGCAATTGTATGGAATCTGATTTACCCTACCACGCACGCACACACACACACAAATTTGTCACTGATCTAAACACACCAGTAACATTCAGTCAGGCACGGTTATTGATTTACTAGGTGAAGGGGGGAAAGGGACTCAGTTCACTTTAGTCCCAATCACCCAGGTATGCAGGTTTGCGGCGGAGTCTACACAAAGATATATAGGGCAGGCAAAGTCTGCCCCTGACGCCAGAAGGGTTCATTGCTTCCTGAAAGGCCTTGTTTATGACCGATAACATTTACTACATGCTATCAGGTGCTCACTCCACGTCAGACACTGTTCTAAGTGCTCTACGTGTATTAAGTCAAGTAAACCCCACAAGCACCATACGAACTGAAGTACATAATGTATTTCCCAATTTATAGATGGGAAAATAAAGCAAAGTGAGCTCATGCAAGAAAAACATGAGGGAAGGTAATGATCTTTTTGTATTTTATAACTTTCTGAATACAGAAGCAAAAACTGCCCCAGGTATAAATAGTAAAATCAGTTTCCACTTCATGAAAAAAATAATTTTGAGGGGGTATTTGAGATTTTGCTCCCTGCCATATGTCATCAGCTTGGCTCAAATAAAACTCTTAAAAAAAATTGACTTGGGGGGTGGTGAAGCGGTAGAGAAAGGGGGAAAGAGGGAGAGACATAGACTTGTTCCACTTATAAATTTTTTTAAAAGAATTAAAATGCACCACCTTGACTTCTAGATTCAGAAGGAAAATATTCCCTAGGAGTAAAATCTTGGAATATTTTCTAATATAGCTCAATTAACTGCTGAGCAAATTTAAGTCTAAATGTGCATGTATTGAAAGCTATTGGTGTCTTCTTCTCACAGTTCAGTAAAGGCATAGGTCCCTGCTGTGCATCACATCAAATATCAATAAGGCAGCCCCTTCCCTCAGATACTTTGTACTGTCATACATGCATTTAATTTCACATGAGTATTTTAAAATGTGGACTGAAATGCATTCTTAAATAGCTAAAGTGCCAAGTGGAATAAGGTAGCTTCCACTAGAAACATATAAACACAATGCCTTATAAGCAAAAACAAAAAAAGAAACAGAAGGAACTGCACCTGGCTAGGTGCCACACTAGAGCATTTAAAGACTAAGTGAACAGAACCAAGTGTATGAATACAAGGAATAAGCCTGCAGTTGTCAGGGGGAAAAGGGTTGGGGGGAGGGGGGAGGCAGAGGCAAAGAAGGGGAGCAGCTTAGACAAGAACCTAGTATAAAGGAACCATGGACATGGACAACAGGTGGGATTGACTTTGGGGGGAAAGGGTGGGTGGGGAGGGGGACAGAGGGGAGCAAAAAAGGGATGGATGTAATACAGCAACAATAAAATTAAAAGAAAAAAAAAAAGTTAAAGACTAAGTGGAATTTTAACAAATTGCGACAGATAGCAGTGTAAGATACCCTTCATGAAAGGAATAGCATCCAAGAAGGCAAAAAAGGTAGAAACTGATTGGTCCTAGGAATATCAGCCACTCCTGTTTACTGAGGTGCACAACCCCAAGTTGGATTATATTTAGGGTTTTACTTCTAAAAGTTTGAGAATGTATATTAAGACCCCAACAATGGAACAGTCCTCTTCCTAGAAGGCTGATTGGTATCACCCTCACTTATTTCTTCTACATTAACTATCAACATTTTGTGCTCCAAGCCCTGATTCAGTCTCAAAAGAATTTAAAGAGAAAAAAAGAAAAATCACAGGGGAAATTTAGGATAGATTATACTAATGTTAACTTTCTGGTTTTAACAATACACCATCGTTATGTAAGATGTTAACACAGCTAGAAGCTAGGTGAAGGTACATGGGACCTCTGCATTATTTTCGCAACTTCTTTTGAATCTATTATGATCTCAAAATACAAAGCTTTTAAAAATCAAATTGAAGATACTTCCCCCAGAGGTTCTAAGTAACCTGAAAGACAACCCAGTTTGATTCAAGTGCAGTGTCATCAGCCACAAATGACTCTGTGCAAGTATCTGCAGGCAGCAAGGCTCATTTCATAACCATGACCAATCAACTATTAAGATTTACAATTGTGATTAGGAAAGCCCATGTCATGTTTACAGGTTTCTAACTTGGTTTAGTTGATCATAAATCTTGTTATGTGAGATCACATCAATAAAATCACCTATAGGCAATATGTTCTTATAGCAGCTTCCTACGTGGTACTCACAGGAATCATGTACAGACTTAATTACTATATTTTTCTAACTGTAATACACTAATGTCTTATGTCTTCCTCCTCTATGATTTGCAGCAAGAACTAAATCTTGTTCATCTCATTTTATCACCAAAACCAACAGGTAGTCATAGAATAAATAAGAACTAAACCAGTAATTAATTTTCTTGGATTTCTGGGGTGACTTTCTTTTTTGACACAAAGAAATGTAAGTCTGTGTTCTAGAATCAGGAATATGTGTGTGTATGTAACAGTCTCTGAAGCACAGGGGTTTAATCTCTAAAGAACTTTATAACCACTTATTTTTTGATTTGTTAGCTTCCTAAGATAATAGTAACCCAGTCTGATTTAGAATAAGATAGAGAGGTCAGGCTTTTCAAAACAGGAAAACAAATATGAATCATCGAACAGGTCCCCTCAGCCTGAAAGTCCCTTCTAAAATAATCTCTGCCCAATTTTATCAAGTGCCAAACATCACTGAGACAGCATCACTTTTGTATTCTTCAATGTTAACCAGTCAATTTCTTTGAATTCCATTTATCAGTTTATTAAAATATGTACATGTATTTCAAATAAATATTATAAACAACTCAAATCAATCAAATCAGTGAGACCACAAAGTGTTGCTTCTTTCTGCAAAGAAGGTACATCATTAGCTTGTACAAAAAACCCATCAATGACAACCAAAGTCAAATAGGCTGCCTTAAAGATGTGATGGAAGCCATTTACAATCCCAGAGACACCAAGGACTCCACAAGGTCAGTCCTGTGAACAGGTTCAGAAGCTGGCTTGATCCTTAGCACCTCTGCAAAGCCATCACCAAACCAACAAGTGACATGTGCTGTGTCTATAGTAAAGTAGAAAAGGCGGTCCTGGCAGAGCTTCCGTCGATACGTTGACCGAGGGTCCGCTGACAACACGGCCTCGATGGCACGCCTTGCTTCCTCTGCTGATTGAAAATACTTAAATGAAGCCCCACCAGTATCTGCAATAAGAACATCACAACTTAACACTCAAATTCATACAGGTCACATTTTATTACACTGAACTTCCTTGAGGAGTTTGGTTGGTTCCTTGACTACCTATCACTTGAAATGAACAGGGTTTGGAAATCTATTCAGTCATTACAGAAAATGTTGCCCTCAAGTGGTATTTAGATTAATACCTTTTCCTTCAGGAAGCCTTCAAGTGTCATTAAACTTACATATCCCACAAAATTTTCACTTGCCAAGCAAAAAGAAATCATGGTGATGTTTTCCCTAAGTCCCCTAAGAGGAGAGCTGAGCTTCTGTTTTCTGACAACCTACATGTCACTTTTCTATGCAAAATGTGACTTCAATTCAATTCCTTGCCATTTTCTTCTCCGGAGAAATGGAGGCATGTTCAAGGAAGCACATGACAGTCCCAGCGTTCTCAGAAAGCCACAAGAAAGAGGACTAAACCCACCTATACAGTGAGCACCAGCTATAGGCAAGGGAGGGTGCTCAGAGAGCAGGGGTCATGGCCCAACAGTTGAGTGACACCACATTCTTTAAGGAACAAAGATATGACAGAGTCCTTATGAAAACTGTGAAACAGATACACTGAGAAAATTCCTACCATCCCTAAAGAACAGGCTACGTGTTCCACCCAGGTGAAAAGATGGTTACTCTGTCAAATGGCAAAATTTCCTGTTTATAGCATCATAGATATTTTCATTTTAAATAGTCAAATAAGCCCTGGTTGGTGACACAGTGGAAAGGTGCCAGCCTGCGAACCCAAAGGTTGCTGGTTCGATTCCCCAGTTGGGGCACATAACCAGGTTGCAAGCCATGTCTCCAGCCAGGTCTGTAGCTGGAGGCAGGTGAAAGGCAACCATACATTGATGTCTCTCTCCCACTCTGCCTCTCTCCCTTCCCCTCTCTCTAAAAATAATAAAATCTTTTAAAATAATAGTCAAATAAAAAATTACTTGTGACCCTGGCCAGTGTGGCTCAGCTGGTTGGAATGCTGTTCCATAAACAGAAAGGTCACAGGTACAATTCCCTGTCAGGGCTCATGCCTAGGTTACAGGTTTGGTCAAGCCCCTAGTCAGGGTATATACAAGAGGCAACTGATGGATATTTCTCTCATTCCCCCTTTCCCTCTCTCTAAAATTAATAAGCATGTCCTCAGGTGAGGATAATTTTTTTTTTTTAATTAAGTAACCTAATTTTTAAAAGCTACAACATGACACACACATCAAAGGCTGGGCCCTTCCAGAAAGGCATGTACTTAAAACAAAGTTGCTTCTGTTCAAAATACCATCTAGAGAGGCTATGGGTTTTTATCCTTCTGAAAGTAATTCAACTTTCAGAAAACAGTCAAAACTTACTCTGGGTTATATCCAGTAAATAAGTTGGTAAGTTAAGTAAAGCCATCAAGTTCAATTTTTGGTCAAAAAACAAGGACCAATTGCACAGTGCTAAGATTCCTTTGTTGCACGGCTAATAAAATGACTAAGGCCAGTCAATAAAGCAAAGTTCCAAAAGCATCACATACAACAAAGAAAAAGTAAAAAGAAAAAAGAAATAAAAGAGAAAAAGGAAAAACTGGGGTAAAGAAAAGAAGAAAATCACACCTTCAGAACAGTGTCTGGGAGCAACTGCAGGCCTTTGCTTGGCTGTTCGGCACGGGTGCCTTCCCTCACTCCCCTGCCTGCTTACCTCTGGGCTGAGCTCTGATACCTCTTCTGCCAGGAAGGCTTTCCAGATTCTCCCCACTGCCCAAGTCAGAATCCTCTCTGTCACATTCCCACAGCACTTTTTTCTAGAATGTGTCGATCTCCCTTCCCACATTTCAGTATCTTTCATATTTTCTAGACTCTGAACTTTCTGAAGTCACTTCTTATTTCTATCCTGGCTCTGATTCTGCTGTATGTTATAAATCAATATCTGTTTCATAGTTATACTTTATAATTTCTTTTTAACCATTTTTAATCAATAAAGTACACCACTATAGTTTGAAAAAGATAAAACTTTCCCAAGTAGGAAGCATACAAGGATAACCACAAGTCAAGGGGTAAGTATAAAGTATCTTTTATGCAGTACTGCTCTGTTCTACCACAAAAATCCTTTTAAAACAGAACTTAACTCCTCCCTATCAACTGTACAGAGTGCTAAAACAATGTTCATAAATAAAACTTTGTAATCAGAGATTACTTAAAAACCAAGTGCTCTGCTTAAACAAAAAGCCTTAGGAAAGAATGAGAAGCACAACCCTCCAGAGGCAGATGGGGCCTGACATCTCCTGCGTAACTGGCTACGTCTCACTGGCACCACTGCACCCATCTCTTAACAGCCCTGTCCTCAATTATATTTAGGCCTTTTTATCCACCTTGAGTTTACTCTGGCATGTGGTGTAAGTTGGTGGTCTAGTTTCTTTTTTTTTTCATGTCCCTGTCCAAATCTCCCAATACCATTTACTGAAGACACTATTTTTACTCCATGTTATGTTCCTGCCCTTCCCCTTTATCAAATATTATCACACAGACCTAGGTTTATTTCTGAGCTCTCTATTCTGTTCCATTGACCTATATGTCTGCTCTCATGCCAATACTAGACTGTTTTGATTACAGTGGCTTTGTAATGTAGTTTGATATAAGATATTGTGATTCCTCCTACTTTGATCTTCTCTCTCAAGATTGCTGAGGCTATTTGGAGTTGTTTTCAGTTCCACATTACTTTTTGAAATATTTGTTCTAAATCTGTGAAATGGCATTGGTATTTTAATAGGGGTTCCATTGAATCTACAGACTGCTTTTGGTTGCATGGACATTTTAATGATGTTAATTCTTTTAATCCGTGAACACTGTATATGCTTCCATTTACTTGTACTTCCCTTATTTCTTTCTTCAGTGTTTTGTAGTTGTCCGAGTACAAGTCTTTTACCTTCTTGGTTAAGTTTATTCCTAGGTACTTTATTTTTCTTGTTGCTATAGTGAATGGGATTTTCCCCCTAGTATCTGTTTCTGATATTTCATTTCTGGTGTACAAAAATGCCTTCAATTTCTGAATATTGACTTTGTATCCTGCTATTTTGCCAAATTCACTTATTAGGTCAAGTATGCTTTTCTTTTGTTTGCTGTGTGTGTGTGTGTGTGTGTGTGTGTGTGTGTAGCCTATAGGGTTTTCTATGTCATTTGCAAATAATGACAGTTTTATTTCCTTCTTTCCAATTTGGATGCCTTTCATTTCTTTTTTCATGTCCTATCACTATAGCTAGATCTTCCAATACTATGTTGAATAAAAGTGGTGAAAGCAGACACCCTTGTCTTGTTCTTGATGTTGGAGGGAAAGCTTTTAGTTTTGCCCACTGAGTATAAGCCATGACACCACAGAAGTTCTAGAGGAAAACACAGGCAGTAGAATTTCAGATATTGCACAGAGCAATATTTTCACCAATATATCTCCTAGGGCAAGGGAAATAAAGGAAATAATAAACAAATTGAGCTGTATAGTAGTCCGATAACCAAGGATTTAAGGAAGATCATTAATCCAGATAGGTAAGAGAAGTGGAGTCACAGAGATGGTGGTGTGGCACAGAAAGGTGGCAGCAGCAAGATACAGAAAGAAGGGGTACCTTGGGAGCAAACCATCCCAGCTCCAGGCCAGATCACGCAGCCCAGGGTTCCAGCACCAGAAAGATAGACCCCCATTACCTCTGGTTGTAAAAACCAGTGGGGGTTGGGCTGGCAGAAGAAACTGCCAGATTTTCACCATTTAAAGAACTTGCACATTCTAAGAATGGATGCAAACCCACCCACTCCAGGATTTACCACCTGGGCAGCAGCTAGAAGGGTGCCAGTCACACACAGACAGGGTGTAAAGTGACTGGAAACAGGAAGAACACTAGGCAAGCCTCTAGAAGCCAGGCAGCAGCACTGTCCCTGCTCCGTGTCCTCACTGCATAGCCACAAGGTAGTGAGGCAGGTTGCCTTGCCCTGGCAATTATCTAAGGCAAAGCTCCACACAATCTACAGGTGCCTTTTCTACACAGGCCACACTACTAAGACAGGGAGTCAAAGTAGCTCTCCCTAATACACAGAAACAAACACAGGGAGGCTGCCAAACTGAGCAGGCAAAAAATATGGCCAAAATCAAAGAAAAGAACAAAACCCCAGAAAAAAAAAAGTAAATGAAACGGAGATAGCCAACCTATCAGATACCGTGTTCAAAACACTGGTTATCAGGATGCTCAGACAACTCCTTGAGTGTGGCCAAAAAAAAAAAAAAAAAGGAAGAAAGTAACACTAAGTGAAATTAAGAATAATCCACAGGAAATCAACAGAGAAGGAAAAGAAGCCAGCATTCGAACCAACAATTTGGAACACAAGGAAGAGATAAACATTCAACCGGAACAAAAAGAAGCAAGGATTTTTAAAAATCGAGGATAGGCTTAGGAACCTCTGGGACATCTCCAAACGTCCCAAATCCAAATCATAGGGATGCCAGAAAAAAGAAGAGGAACAGCAAGAAATTGAAAAGTGGTTTGAAACAATAATGATAGAAAACTTCCCTAATTTGGCAAAGGAAATAGACATACAAGTCTAGGAAGCAGAAATAGTCCCAAACAAGTTGGACCCAAAGAACACACCTAGACATATAATAAAATGCTAAAGGTTAAATATAAAGAATCTTAAAAGCAGCAAGAGAAAAGCAGAGTTACGTACAAAGAAGTTCCCATTAAACTATCAGCTGATTTCTCAAAAGAAACTTTGCAGGCAGGCAAGGACTGGTAAGAAGTATGCAAAGTGATGAAAAGCAAGGACCCATAACCTAATTACTCTATCCAGCAAAGCTATCATTTAGAATGTAAGGGCAGAAAAAGTATAAAGTGCTTCCCAGACAATGTAGTGCTAAAGGAGTTTATCACCACCAAGCCATTATTACAAGAAATGTTAAAGGGACTTATTTAAGAAAAAGAAGATCAAAACCATGAACATTAAAAAGGTAACAAATTCACAACTATCAATAACTGAATTAAAAAAAACAAAAAACAAAAACTAAGCAAACAACCAGAACAGGAACAGAATCATAGATATGGAGATCATATAGAGGGTTATCAGCTGGGAGAGGGACGAGGGAGAAAGGGGAAAAGATACAGGGATTAAGAAGCATAATTGATAGGGAAAAAAAAAACAGGGGGAAGTTAAGAATAGCAGAGGAAATGGAGAAGCCAAAGAACTTACACACATAACCCATGGACATTAACTAAGGGGGGATTGCTGGAGGAAAGGGGGTACCAGGCAGGGTGGGGCAAAAGGGGAAAAACCGGGACAATTATAATAGCATAATCAATAAAGTATACTTTAAAAATAAAATAAAATATTTATACTTTGCCTGAAAAAAAAAAAGTTTCTGATATCCCACACAGCAACATTTTCACCAATATATCTCTTAGGACAAGGGAAATACAGCTAGGAATAACAAATGGGACTACATCAAACTAAAAGCTTCTGCACAGCTAAAGAAAACATCATCAAAATGAAAAGGGAACCAACCATATAGGAAAACATCTTTGCCAATGATACATCTGACAAGGGTTTGACCTCCAAAATATATACAGAGCTCATATGACCCAATACTAGTAAAACAAAAAATCCAATTAAAAAATGGGAAAAGGACCTGAATAGACACTTTTCCAAGGAGGACATACAGAGGACCCATAGACGTGAAAGGAAGCTCAACATCAAGCCATCAAGAGAAATGCAATTAAAACCACAATGAGACTCTAGTTAAGATGACAGTATAGGCAGACATGGCTCGCCTCTTCACACAACCACATCAAAATCACAACCAAAACACAGAATCACCATCAGCCAAAACCATCAGAAATCAAGTTGAATGGAAGTCTGACAACTATGGAGTTAAAGAAACCACATCCATCCAGACTGGTTGGAGGGCTGCAGGCACAGAACAGCCTGGTCTCTTACCCATGTGTGGTGGGTAAAAATTCAAAAGGAGTACCTTGGGAGCGAGGAGTCCCAGCCCTACACCAGGCCCCCAAGTCCAGGGTTCCAGTGCCAAGAAGAAAGTCCCCATAACTTTTGGCTGCAAAAATCAGCAGGGATTGAGTAGGTGGAAGAAATTTCTAGAGCCCCAAGCAGTTCCTCTTTAAGAGCCCACACATGGACTCACCTACTCAGACTCACTCCCTCTGAGCTCCAGCACCAGGGTAGCAGCTTGAAAGGCCCCAGTGGTGCACAGGGAGAAACTGAAGTGTCTGGCATCAAGGCCAGTAGAGGCTACAGTCTCTTTTCTAAACTCTCCTGACAGAGCCGCAAGCTGGTGCCGTATCTGAAATTCCCACTGACCTGTTTAACACTTTTTGACCTGCCTTGGAGATCCCCAGAGACTCTGCCCCACCCAACTTACAGCCCACCCAACCTACTTTTCCACAGGAATGGCTGGTGTTGGCTCCCGTTGCACAATTCCTAAACCCTCTCAAACAGGCCTGGCACTAGCAGCAGCCAGCTTACATTCACAGCTTGGCTTCACCTGGGAATCTCCAAGCCCAGCACAAGTAGCAGCACCTTGGGTTGCTTTATAGCTCAGGCAGCGTGGCCCTGGGCGAAACACCAGCAGGGGGCTGACCTTGGCCTGCACCACCCGGGAAACCCCAGGGCCAGCACACTCAGTGGGCAGCTACAGACCACACTGGAGCACCACCACCTGCCCCTGCACAGCTGATCCTCCACAGCGGGTGGAGATTGGTCATCAGTTGTCATAGTCAGTCCTTGCAGCTGACTGGCCTGGGCAGATCCTTCCCATTGACCTTCCAACAGCAACCAAGGGGCAACTACAAGGGAAGGGTGTACTCAGCCCACACAAAAGGGCACACCTCGGGTACCAAGCTTGGATGATAGGGAAGCTGTACAATTGAAACCTGCATGACACCCACTACATTAGTCTATACTACCAAGACATGGAGTCAAAGCAGCTCTACCCAATACAGAGAAGCAAATACAGGGAGGCTGATAAGTTGAGGAGACAGAGAAATAGGCCCAAATGAAAGGACAGAACAAAACTCCAGAAAAAGAACTAAATGAAATGTTGACATAGCCAACTTCTCAGATGCAGAGTTCAGGACACTGGTGATCAGGATGCTCAGAGAAATGATTGAGTATGGCCAGAAAACAAAGGAAGAAGGGAAGGATATATAAAGTGAAACGGAGAAAATATACAGGGAACCAACAGTGATGGGAAGGAAGCCAGGATGCAAATCAATGCTTTGGAACAAGAGAAAGAAATAAACATTCACTTGCAAAAGAAAAAAGAAAGAAGAATTGGAAAATAAAAATGAGGAGAGGCTTAGGAACCAACAGGACAGCTTTAAAACATTCCAACATCCAAATCATAGGAATGTCAGAAGGAAATGAGGAAGAGCAAGAAATTGAAAAGTTACTTGAAAAAATAATGAAAGAAAACTTCCCTAATTTGGCAAAGGAAAAAGACATACAAGTCTAGGAAGCAGAAATAGTCCCAAACAAGTTGAACCCAAAGAAAAACATACCTAGACATATCATAATTAAAATGCCAAAGGTTAAACATAAAGAGAGAATTTTAAAAGCAGCAAGAGAAAAGCAGAGTTACCTACAAGAAGGAGTTTACATAACACTGTCAGTTGATTTCTTAAAATAAATGTAGGCTAGATGGGACTGGCAAGAAGTACTCAAAGTGATGAAAAGCAAGGACCTACAACCTAGACAACTCTATCCAGCAAAGCTATCATTTAGAATGGAAGGGCAGATAAAGTGCTTCCCAGGCAAGGTAAAGCTAAAGTTCATCATCACCAAGCCATCATTACATGAAATGTTAAAGGGACTAATTTAAGAAGAAGAAAATCAAAATTATGAACATTAAAATGACAACAAACTCACAACTATCAACAATTGAATCTAAAAAATAAAAACTAAAACTAAGCAAACTAGAACAGGAATAGAATCACAAGTATGGGGATCACTGGGAAGGTTATCAGCTGGGAGGGGCAAGGGGAAGAATGGGGAAAATGGTGCGGAGAAGGAAAAGTATAATTGGTAGGAACAAAATAGGCAGAGGGATGTTAAGAATAGCATAAGAAAGGGTAAAGCCAAAGAACTTTAATGCACAACCCATGGACATGAACTAAGGGGGTACTGCTGGAGGGAAGGGGGTACTGGGCATAATCAATAAAATATACTTAAAAAATTAAAATCAAATAAAACCATAATGAGGCACCACCTCACACCTGTCAGAATGGCCATCATTAACAAATCAACAAACAACAAGTGCTGGCAAGGATGTGGAGAAACGGGAACCCTAGTGTGCTGCTGGTGGGAATGCAGACTGGTGCAGTCACTGTGGAAAACAGTATGGAATTTCCTCAAAAAATTTAAAATGGAATTGCCTTTTGACCCAGTGATTCCACAGTTGGGATTATACCCTAAGAATCCCACACAACCAATGCAAAAGAACCTATGCACCCCTATGTTCGTAGCAGCGTTATTTATAATAACCAAGTGCTGGAAACAATCTAAGCGCCCATCAGTAAATGAATGTATCAAAAAACTGTGGTACATTTACACAATGAAATACTACGCAGCAGAAAGAAAGAAGGAACTCCTACCTTTCGTGACAGCATAGATGGAACTGGAAAGTATTATGCTAAGTGAAATAGGCCAGGCGGAGAAAGACAAATACCATATGCTCTCACCTATAAGAGAAACCTAATGAACAAAACAAAGAAATGAGCAAATAGAATCAGAGGCATGGAAACAAGGAACAGACTGACAGTGACCAGAGGGGAGAGGGGAAGTGGAGAAGTGGGGAAGAAGGGGAAGGGTCTAGTCAAGGAACATGTATAAATGACCCATGGACAGGGACAACAGGGTGGGGACTGACTGTGGGAGTAGGGGGGTCAGGGGCAGTGGAGAGCAATGGGGGAATACTGGGACCATTGTAATAGAACAACAATAAAATAAAATTTTTTAAAGGGAGAAAAATCACAGCCCTGTCCTTCATTCTAGATGGCTGTTTGGGATCTGCTGAGGACTGGAGACATTTTTTAAGAACCATGTGTTAACAGGCTCCAGGTAAAAGCCCCTTGGCCTCTCTTCTGCAATAAAGTACATGTCTCTAGTGCTGGGACTTCATGGGACAATTTCTGAGAAAGACTGCCCTCAGAAATGCCTAATTTGGTTAAATCTCTTAATAAAAGCTCATCTCTCATTCAAAAATAAGAAATGGAAAGTACCTGGTTCACCTCTTGAACTGAGGTGTTCAAGGTCCACCTCGGCGTGAGGTGTAAACCGGACTTCCAAGGTGGCCACAGGGGCCTCTCGCACCCAGCTGGGAACCACACTGCAGTGGGCTGCGTCAGCTCCTGGGGAAGGGCCGTGGGGAGCTGCCGGCTGCACCTCCACTCTGTCTTCTTGTGGAACCACTACTTCTTTCCCTTTCCTTGGCCTCCTGTCTGTACTCTTCTCTGAAAAGCTCTTCTCCAGGTGGCAGCCAATTTGCTCCTCTGCCACACTCAGTCTCTGACCACCTCTTGACTCTAAACCCAAGTTTGCTGCTGTCTTCCTGTGCTTAGGTGAGCGTCGCTGGATTTTGGCTGCATTACTGTGTTGCATGTCATTTTCTCCTGAAGTTCTCCCTTCGGCATATTTAGATTTCTCCTTAGTGTGACTGCAAGGTTGTGGTTCATCGCACCCTGAGATCTGCTCCAGGGAACAGCTGTCAGTCTTGCCATCAGACCAGGACATGGGTTTTGGTTGATATTGGTTATTCTGTAAATTACATTCCCCTAAAGGCGCAATCAAATTTTGTGGTGAGTCATAATCAGCTATGTAGGGCTTTATGTCCAGTACAGGTGTGCCGTGAATCATGTCAATTCCAGACAGGTATATAGCTCCACCTATAATGTAGAAGTACCTCTTAGAGATAGTGCAAATAATTCGAGAACATTATCTACATAAACCTCACCAAGCTTACTTACAGTTCTCTTACGAACCCAGCTCTCTTGGACCTGCTGCTGACATACACTAGAAATCCATTCTCCTCTGTACCTATCAAATTCCTACTTGCTCTTCAGGGTTCTCACCTTACACTTCTACAAAGCTTTTCTGGCTCTTCCAAACATAAATGTTCTTTCTTAAAAGTTAATTAAATTTTAAATAAACTTTGGGTAAATTATCAATATAAACAAGCTCTGAGCATCCTGTGAAAGCTTATTTCAAAGGGTTTCAATGCTACCATTTGTTAATCATTGTCTTCAATGTCTCGTGGTTCTCAGGGGTTAACACCGCCACGGCTGAACACTAAGTTGATCGTATAAGACTTCTTTTTAAGGAAAAAAAGGTAGAAGTAGAAATGACATGTGTTACCTTCTACGTTTTCCAGCTTGGCCAGGGTCAGTCCTATGGCATTGGGACGATGCGGGCTCCTTGTGGAGAAAACACCAGTCTTCGCACCATTCAGCCTAGGAGGCTGCACTTTGGCCTTACAGCTCAAATGGCCATTTTTGTGAAACACAAACAAGATCCTATTGAAAAAAAAAACCAAACCACTGAGTAAGAAAAAAAATCACAAGCTAATTTGTGATAAGTTGAGGGGGAAATAACTTTAATCCCCACATATTAAAACAGAAAGAAATTATTTTCATGGAGGAAATTCTTTTCTTGAAGAAAGACAGAGTCATACATACAACTGGCACATGGTACAAACTTAACAGATGTTTGTCCAGTGCCTGAATGAACAATATTTACTAGGTAAATGCCTGTACATGCCAGGCAGTATGCTAGGCATTTCAATACTCGTTTTATTTAATCTGCTTCAAGAACCTTAAGTAGTATAATTTATCCTCCATTTTTAGGATGAGGAAATTGAGGTTCAGAAATGTTAAATAACTTGACTAGATCTTCCTACACAAGATCAAAAGCGAGGCCCCAGCCAGTGTGGCTCAGCTGGCTGGAGCACTGTCCCATAGACCAGAGTCATGGGTTTGATTCCCGGTGAGGACGCATGCCCATATTGTGGGTTCAATCCCTCGTTAGGGTGCTTCTGAGAAAGCAGCCAATCGATGTTTCTCTCTCACACTGATATCTCTCTGTTTGTCTCTCTGTCTCTTCCTCCTTCTCTCTCTGAAAGCAATGAAAAAAAAAATGCTCTTGGTTGAGGATTAAATAAATAAAAAGATCAAAAGCAAGAATCTATGAAGAAAAACAATAACAAATTTGAAATCATTAAATTTACATACTACGAAACGTCATTCCGGGAGAAAATGTTTACTCTGTGTGTAACAGACAATGAGTTAACATCTGTGGTACATAAACTGTTCCTACCAATTTCAAAGTAAGAGACAACTCAATATAGGAAACTAAACAAAGATAAATAGCTAATTCACAAAAGAAATAGAAATAGCTAACAACTGTATGAAAAGATGTTGAACCTCATTAATAATTAAATTAAACTGAAAAACAAAATACTGTCTTCCCTGTCACATAAAAATTTTCCCTGTCAGGTAACACATAGCGCTGGCAAGGGTGTAGAGAAAAGGTCATTTTCATATAGCTTTGAAGCATAAATTGGTTAAGCTTTTTAGAGGGCAATTTTGGAAGGAGTGCTCCAAAATCATAACCCAATCCAGCCAATTGTGATATCCTATTCATAAAAATATACAACTGCCCAAGAATATGTACCTAAGGAAATTTGTAGCATTATTGTAATAGCAAAACAAGTGTCCGTTAACAAGTGAATTGCAATTATGGGAAGCCATTAAAGGGGAAAAAAGGGTAAATCTGTATGTACTATTATGATATATACTAAGAAAACGTATTCCCTTAAAAAAAAAACACCCACTCAGTATGTGTATAATTATGCTTCTATGGGTATTAAAAAAAAAAAAAAAAAGCTCTGGCTGGTGTGGCTCAGTGCATTGAGTAACTGCCTGCGGACTAGAAGGTCATCAGTTCAATTCCTAGTCAATACACATGCCTGGTTGCATGCCAGGTCCCTGGTAAGGGGAGTGGGAGAGGTAATCAATTGATGTTTCTCTCTCATATCTATGTTCCTCCCCTCTCTCTAAAAATAAATAAATAAAATCTTTTAAAAAATAGAAAAGGTCTGGCAAGCTATACACTGAGCTGTTAACAGTGATAACCTCTGAAAAGTGTTGAGGGGTGGAAATGAAAGAGGAGAAAAATAGAAGGGATAAGAACAAAAAAATCTACATTTTCCTGAGTTTAATCTTTTATATCGGCAATACTTTTTTTATAATTTTTTTTTGAGAGAGAGGAAAAGAGAGAAGAAACAGTGATTTGTTTTCCCACTTATTTATGCATTTAAATGGTTGATTTTATATATTCCCTGACTAGGGATCAAACCCACAATCTTGGCATTTCTGAATGACACTGTAACCAACTGAGTGAGTTACCTGGCCAGGGCCTCAGCAATGCTTTTAACTTCAATAACTCAACCAAGATCATACAAGCTAGATCAGAACACCCATGTTCTTTCTACTCTACCCATGTTCCCAGATTAACATAAAAAATAACTATTTCAGAATAAACACTTAATTTTAAGTCTTCACCAGTAAAATTAGACCAACGCAGACTGCTGTTGCTGGGGTGAGGAAGAACAGACAGATTTCCAAGTGACATGAAGATAGCACAGGCTTTAACACAGGTAACACTTTATTTAAAGTATCCAGATTTCTAAGGTATCTTTTGTCTTTTAGGATGAGTCAACTTAATTCTTGATGGGTCCACAAACTTTTTCTGTAGGGTCAGGTAACAAATATTTTAGGTTTTGCAGGCCAACCAGTCTCTGCTATAATTATTCAATTCTGCTACTACAACATGGTAACAAAGGCATGTGGCTGTTCCCATAAACTTATTTACAAAAACAGAAGGTGGGATGGATTTGATCCATGGGCCACAGCTTGCTGACTCCAGGTGTAGAGGACAGAATGACAG
This sequence comes from Noctilio leporinus, assembly GCA_004026585.1. Classification (NCBI taxonomy): domain Eukaryota; kingdom Metazoa; phylum Chordata; class Mammalia; order Chiroptera; family Noctilionidae; genus Noctilio; species Noctilio leporinus. Next base: position 313,490 of record PVIW01000391.1, on the reverse strand, counting down.
AATCACAGAAGCTCTACAGATTTTAGCTCAACAGAAAGGCACTGATCATAGTTAGAACCAACTTTAAATGGACCTTACTCCTCAGTGAATCCTGAGGGTGTTCAAGTTATGCAGATAATCACATGTGTGAATACAGTATAGGAATTTCATGCAATAGACAAGGGCAGTCTAGGTGGCAGGCTCCAAGGTTTCTTACATCAGTGGCTACATATCAACTGGAATACTTTTTACTCAGAGGCAAGATCTGACCCAAAGTAGTACTTCTAACTATAAAACAACTTACCAAACATGAGAAAACTGTTCCAAACCCATCAAGGAATGTTCAGGATTATTAAAGATGCTCTTTCTAATTCTCAAACAAGCCCTTGAATGGCTACAAATGGATGGCTGCCTTGGAGTACCATTCTTGGCTGAAAAACAGGATTCCAAGTAGCCAATTGGTTCAGTTAAAAGATTCCCTACAGAAGAAAATTAAATAAGAAATCATTAGTCAAAAGATCATCAAAGATGTTGGAAGACAATGTTTTTATTAAATACTGTGATTCACAAATTTTAAAATCTATTAGGTATTATACAACTATAGATCATGATTCTTAAAGTATTCATGAATATGTACAAATGTTCTCACCAATATATAGTAAACATTGCTATATCCCTTTAGATTATATACCACAAACAGCACCAGTCTAAGAAATAAAAAAGGAAAGGAAAAGAACACTGTTAGAAGATCTACTATGACCATAGTTCAAATTCCATGCTACCATTACTAAATTATGTGATTTTGGTCAAGTCTAAGAGGGTATTGCAAATAGAGAGAATAACATGAAAAGTTAAATGAGAACTATTATTGAATATACAGGAAATGAGCTATCTTGATTGGCGTGAATGTGAAATACAAGGCAATGAATAGTGAAAGTAGACAGTACTTGTATTTAAGAAAAGACGCTTTCATTTGAAAACAACATATGAAACAAGTTAGTTTAATTAAACAACGTGAGTGCATGGAATCATACCCATACTACTAAAATATCTACAGGCAGGGTAGATTTCAGGTTAGGCTTAGTCTAGTTACTCTCTGCCCCTTTAGAATGTAAGCTCCACGTGGGCAAGAGATTTTGTTTTATTTATTGCTATGTTCTTATTGTCTAGCAGTACTTGCCTACAAGGAAGCGTAGGTGCTCAAAAACTTCATGTTGCATGGAGAAAGGATTATGTAAGTCTTAAGTGATTAAAATGGAAAATGATGAAAGAAAGATATGTACAATATAATCCTATTTATGAAAAGTTATTTATATACTTACCTATCTAAATAGGTACATAGGTATCTAGAAAGCTATCTGGAAGGATATTCACCAAATGTTAATAGTGGTTAAAATGGGTGGAGAGAGACCTGGAGCACTTTTATATTAACCTTGTAATTTCTAATATTTGAAATTTTTCAATTATTACAAATCATTTAAAAAACTTTTAAAAAGTAGTAACTTCTTTCAAAACGGTAACATTTTGGCAAGGTAGCATCAGAATAGATCTAAAGTCCAAGGTATCCACAGTTACCATTCTGAATTTGTAGAAACTTTTTTTTCACATTTCATGAGGCTTTATTCACTTCTTTTAAGAGATGACATAAAGGCACTCTAGACTCCACATTTTATTTTTGGCTTCCATTAAAGCTATCCTACCAACACAGGTGGAAAGACTCTAGGCCTAGGGCTGTCCTTCACATAGCACCTTTCATTACTTCTCAGTTTAATAAGAAAATGAGACATATAATATATATGTAACACATATGTAAGTAATAAAGCTTAATATTATAATGCAATCCTATGTACTCACCACCCGACCTAAGAACCAGAGCTTTACCAACTACTTGAATCCTTTTTCTCCCACCTTTTTATGTCGTGTCTCTCCTTCCACAGCCCTCCTTTTCCCTAGAGATAACTGGGGCTTGACTGGGGTCTTTATCATTCACTTCCTTTTTTAAAATAATTGTATCACATGCACATGCAAGCTAAGCAACATTTCACTTACTTTGCCTTTGAAAGCTATGAAAACTGGCTTAAAATTGTATGTTATCTTCTTAGACTTGCTTTCTCCCTCTCAATATTGTGATTCTAAGACTCATGCACATTGTGGACATTTTTTGATGACTTTAAATTTTTTCTAAGTATGTTTACAGGATTTTCAGCCCCTAACCTATGCTGTCTGAATAGATAGAGTAAATATCTTAAAGATGAAGAAACTGAGGTCAAACAATTCTTTGGTGTTCATTAAAATGCCATTAAGAAAAATGGTCAAAAAGGACTCCTAATCTAATCAGCTGGGATCCCTGTGTTCTGTTTTCATTTGTTTAACAAACACTTTCCAAGCATCTACAGTTGCTTGACATAGTGCTAAATTTGGGGAAAAGATACAAAACAAGAAGTCTTATTACAAGTTAACAGTATGCTGGAGAACCTCACAACATGTTTCATTATCATGGGAAATGTCTTATCTGCACTAATGGTCAAAAACTTCTGCCCTAGCCCTGGCTGGTGGCTCAGTAGATAGGCGCCAGCCTACGAACCCAAAGGTCACTGGTTTGATTCCCAGACAGGGCACATAACCAGGTTGCAAGCCAGGTCTCCAGCCAGATCCATAGCTGGAGGCAGGTGAAAAGCAATCATACATTAATGCTTCTCTCCCTTTCTTCCTCCCTTCCTGCCCTTCTCTCTAAAAATAATAAATCATTTTGTCTTTAAAAGCTTTCAATTTATTTTATTCCACTTTTAATGAGAGAAAGTTTAATGTAGTAATTAAAAATACAAACTTAGAAATCAAGTAGTGTTTTCCCAAAGAAGTGCTAAGGAAGCGTAAGTTATGGTGATGATGGTGATGGGGACCACAGCTACAATAGTATCTTGAAGTTGCATTTAGGAAGTTTTCTCTTGCTCTTTTAGTTAATTTTATTTCTTCCATGTTAGTCATCCTGCTTGTTTACCTTGGACTTCACATTTTACTCTGATGATTTTTTTTTAAAGATTTTTAAATTTATTATTCTTAGAGAGAGGGGAAGGGAGAGAGGCAGAGAGGGAGAAATATCAATGTATGGTTGCCTTTCACCTGCCTCCAGCCAAGGACCTGTCTGGAGACCTGGCTTACAACCTGGTTATGTGCCCTGACTGGGGAATCGAACCAGTGACCTTTGGGTTCACAGGCTGGCGCGTTATCCACTGTGCCACCAGCCAGGGCCTTGATGATTTTTTTTGATATATCTGTGGTTACATGTTAGGTTTTGAAAATAAAGACCCAATTGACTATCCAAAATAATAATAATAATAATAATAATAATCAATAAAATATTAAAAAACAAAAAACTTCTGCCCTTGACTATCTGATTGGGGGCCTACAAGTTTATAGCTAACTGAGCTTACCACCTCGCTGAATCAGCCTACACCTGCTTTTCACAGGTTACAAACATATAAAAATAACCAATTAGATATTTCCACTCCTCTTTTACATCTCTATGAAGAACATAAGCAAGATAACACTGGGTTATCAATGAACTGAAAGCATACTCAGGAGGTATGTTGTAGGAGTTCCTCAACTACATCACTCTTAAATTTTAGGGCCACTCTCAGGACATCCTATTGGGAATTTAGCATATTCTAATATGTCTGAACCCTCTGGAACTTATTTATATGTTCTCTGTGCCCTGTTCTTGGGATTATATCAATGCTATGAAATACAAATGCTCAATACTTTCCAATTATAAATGCTACTTGAATGTTCTACTTGAAGTGGAGGCCTGAGAACATCCACCTAAAGTAATCCTGATCTCCTTTCTCTTGCTTCTCAAAACAAACTAATAAACCAACAAAACATTAAACACCTATGATTTGATATAACTGCTGTGCCAAGTACTGGGGTGCAGATATAAATAAGCAGCAGCTCTTGCCTTCAAGGATGTCTGGTGTACTGACAGAAATGGACAGTCAAAATTAAATCCAACTGCCTTCCATGCTGGATATGGATAAGCACAGGTATAGCAGGGTAGTACTGGCATGAGAACCACATGAAAATAGGGTGAAGTGATTCCCTAAAGTTACTTAAGAGGTTTAGTGCCGGTATCAAACGAGAAAAAGGACAAAACAACTCAGGGCCACTACAGCGCTTGCATGACCTTGGCCGAAACTGCTTACCTCTCTGAATCCCAGTTTTCTCATCTATAAAACCAGGATAATAATCCCTATATTGGATAGTTACAAGACTACTAAAACATGTAAAGCACCTAGTACAACAGAAGGTGCTCAGCAAGGAGTGGTTATTAAAGCTCTTGCTCAGGCTTCTTCCTTTTAACAGTATCACAACTGTGTTACTGTGTAATAGGAAAAACCAACAAGTTATTAAGGTAGAGGTTTTTGTACACAAGGTTTACGTACAAGTGTACTCACAGAGCAGTTCAGGTCCTACAGGTATAAATGACCCAAGGACACGGACAACAGGGTGGGGACTGACTGACGGTGGGTGGGGCAGAGAGAGCAATGGGGAAAGCGTGGACAACTGTAACAGAACAACAACTTTTTAAAGTTCAGGTCTTTCAACCTCTTGCCTGGACTATTAAATTACCCTTGTTATAATTTGTCTTCCCTCTGCTAGTCCTTCCCTCCTCAAAACACACTACTTTAATCCACCAGAGTTCCTGATGTCATGCTACTCTAACTTTTAACTTTCCATGTTTCCCCATGAACAGATGGCACATTTCTTAGCCTAGTGTCCAAGGTTTTCTATAATTTGAATCCAGTTAACGGTTCCCAAACCTCCCTGTTTCATCTAATCGTTTGGATTTACATTTCCCTAATCCCAGGTTCTGTAGACCTCTGAGCCACACTCTTTCCTGCCTATCCAAATATTAAAGACTTGTAATCTGGCAGAGTGCGACAATTTTTTTAAAATGAGCATGAACTTTAACCAGGTAACAGTACTTTTAGGGACTTTAAGGCAAACATTCAGAACATAAATCTTTAGTTTCAGGAACTTTCATGCAGAACAATGAAAACCGGCAACAACGAAAATGCCAAACAATAGGGAAAATGTTGTGTAATCCCTTAAAAATTAAAATGATAAATGGCCATGAATTTTTATGAAATCTTAAGTTTTAAAAAATTGCATTAACAGTGAGATCGTGTATCAACTTGTGTTTCTAGGGTGTGGCACTAAAACAAGTATGGAAGGCAGGCACCAAGACAGTAAGTTTTCTCAGGGTGATGGCTGACTTTTTCCTCCACTTGCTTCCTCTAGTTTCTACAGTGAATATATTTTGCTCTATAAAGAGGGGAACAGAAAGAGAAGCACACTCACTTCCGTACTTCCGAGTCCAGTTTAAAACTACTTCCTAAAAAAAAACAAAACTACTTCCTCCCCTGACCTTTTCCCATGCTTTCCTCATTTCTTACAGCGCGGGATGCTTCTCGCTTGTGGCATTTATTAACCCCTCACTTGTATCAGTGGTATATATACACGTATATGCTCGCTCTCTCTCCCATATGAATTAAAACGCCCTAAAAAAAAAACCCTTTACACTGGCGTGACTGTTCAGCCAAACCACGCGGCCCTTGGCCATCAAGGCATGTGCGTGACGTCATCCCGCCCGCCTCGGACGGGTCACGTGGTCTACGGAACACGTCACCCGTGCCTTCGCAGTAAGTATAATGACGCACGTCATCAAGGTCTCACATTTCAAGTTCCTCTCGGCAGTGAAGTGGGCTACCCACACCAAGGCCTCTTCGAGTGCAAAACGGCCAGCCTCTCATAAGTTACCTGTCTCCAGAGCCGGCTTGACGCACCCGCACGGGGTCGCTGTGGGGCGAGGCCCTGATTCCTCCCAGCTGCGCATGGCTACTGATCACAGAGGCGTCTACTCGAGGCGTTCTAGCCTTCCGCTTCCGGTCACCATGCCTGGCGCCTGCGCAGTAGCTGCACCGGCAGGGCGGTGCTCGTTAGCAGGCGCAGGGGCGGGTTTTGGGGCGTGTGCTTGGTGTGCGCGGGCAGGGAGAGAGTCGTGTTACGGCGGAAAGGCTCGTGTCTGCCTCTCTTCTGCCGCGGGCCCACTGCTGTTGTTCCCGCGCTTTCCAAGGGAGGAGGAAGCACATCAATAAAGATCGAAAAGATTTTTGTCTCCTAATAAGCAACCTACATAGCTAACGCCTGACGCTAATTTTTAAAGAAAAAGATTGTGAATGTGCAGTCACCACCTGGCAAAATGATCGGATCTTAGGAAATGTTTAAAATTTTCTCTTTGGGTGGTGAGAATACCCATACATTTATACCTGTATGTGTGCGCCCATTTTTTTCCATAATAAGAATGATCTGTGAGGAAGGAACCCAATTAAACCTTATTTAAAGTAAAATGGGTGGAGAACCCCTTGGCGGATTAGGGGTTAAGAAATGGGGATTTCCTGGCTGGTGGCTCAGTGGATAAGGTGCCTGCCTGCGAACCCAGGGATCACTGGTTGGATTCCCAGCCAGGGCACATAACCAGGTTGCAAGCCTGGTCTCCAGCCAGGTGGGTAGCTGGAGGCAGATGAAAGGCAGCCATACACTGATGTTTCTTTCCTCTCTGCCTCTCTCCCTTCCCCGCTCTCTGAAATAAATGAAATCTTAGAAAGAAATAGGGATTTCTTGTGCTCCCTACCCCAAGGGAACTAAAATGAGAATGAAATTGAGAGTCAACATGCCATTTACATGGAAGGAATCATGGTCATTTTGGGGCACCTCTGAAAAGTTGGGAACGAACAAGAATCATTTTTTCATCCCGTGCGATGATGATCAGTTATCCCTGCACGGATAGCCTATCCTTTTACTTACACGTAACATCACCCCTCATCTATTTACCTATTTTGTTTCTCTGCATAATTCTGTTTATGGGCTTTTTATTCTGTTGGTGCACATGCTGGCGCAGGTGGGTGGGCAGCAAGGGAGGAGACATATTGCCTGCAATATAAATTAAAAGCATACAAGTCCACAGAAATAAAAGCTTAACAACCATTTTTAAAAAGCTGTTTATAAACCTGTTTATTTGTCAAAGACTAATAGATCACTAGTAGAAGAAAGAGCCAAAGATTTAAAGAGAATGATGTGGTTTTGGTTTTTTTGTTTGTTTATATGCACTTTAAAATTTGATCAAATTCACATACATGTCTGCCGGTAGGTCTTTTCCACATAAAAATTTGGAAAATAATGCTATTCTGTTTCTAGTTGGAAACAGCATTGTGTAGCTGAAGAAAAATGTTTAAGAATCACTGAGCTATATACACATTGTAAAACGGAGGTGGTAATAGCTACATTTGCCACTAGATGGTGGTGCTGTGGAAAGTGACGATCTTTTTTAATTTGTGGACAGAATAGTGTAGAAAAGGAGAGGCATTTGCCTTCCTGGCTACATATGTCATATCTTACGACAATCACAAAAAAAATATGTTAATTACCAAGTGTGACAGTACTAAAATGCAAAGGAAACTTGGAGACCAATGGAGTAGATTGCTCCCTATTTTATTAAAGGTAAAATTTCTCTATGTAAAACAGGAACTTAAATACATAGCACTTTTTAAAAGATTTTATTTATTATTTTTAGAGAGAAGGGGAGGGAGGGAAGCAGAGAGGGAAAGAAACATCAGTATGTGTTTGCCTTTCACCTGCCTCCATCTACAGACCTGGCTGAGGACTTGGTTTGCAACTTGGTTATGTGCCCTGGCTGGGAATCGAACCAGTGACCTTTAGGTTCTCAAGCCGGTGCCTATCCACAGAGCCACCAGACAGGGAAATATGTAGCACTTTTAATATATGATTTGAGGTTTAAATTACCCTGTTTAGAGTTACATATTATTTGTAGTTTGTAAGACAACTCTTTCTCAGGAGGTAAGGCCTAGGAATCTACCTAAAAACACAACCTAAATAGTTCTAATACAGGTGGTCATCAGCCTACACATTGGAAAACACTTCTCGGTATAATGACTTAATCCTTCATTTGGGTGAAGGATCCCTTTGGAAATCAGGTAAAGTTTTGGACCTTCTCACGCATCATGTTAGATTTAATAATGTAGGGCCTCGTGGATGGGTTGTTTTAAGAACAACCATTGTACTTACCATGAAAGGTGGGCAGCACAAGATAGGACAAAATAGATTCTTACAAAGCTTTAATTCTGACTGTGACCTCAAGGTTCTAAGCCAAGAAAAAAAAAAAAAAACACTGGAAAATATTTAGATGCCCAGTGGTGTTTGAATGAGTGAGAGAGTGAGAAAGCAGAGGTTGTATATAGGGAGTATGGTAAAGAGGACAGGCAGAAAGGGTCCTAAAAGGTACATAGAAAAGATCCCTCCTTCCTCTAATGCACTATGTGCTCATTCTGTCTCCTTCCCCTGTACATTGTATACATGGAAATCCCTTAAGGCTCATCATAAAGCAACAATAGATAGAACCTGAGATTTCAGTTCACTTCTTTTTCTCTAATCTTGACCCACTGTGGCAGGGGAAATTGAGACAAAATTTCCAAAGATCAAGTATCATCATGAAAACTACTGAGGAAGTTAGATGTGACTTTGGGTGAGCGGCCCAGACTCTCTCAGATTATTCCCTCATCTGTAACATGGGTTGATAATCATTGCCTAGTCTATTTTGGACTTTTGTACAGATCAAATTAACAAGTATATTTGGAAGTATAAGTTCTGAAGAGCTATCCAGATATAAGGGACTAACATATGATATGAAATGCTACCCTCAATATTACTTGAGTAATAGAATGAGGTATGAGTAATTATTGTATAATTAAAATATCATGGAGGCAGAATGTTAAAGTTTATGGGTGGGCATGTTGCAAATAGTAGATAAATAGCATTGTAAAGGGCCACTATACCAATGGTCTTCAACCGTAGTTCTAGCTGCACATTAGAATCATCTGGAGAGCTTTAAAATACCCTATGCAATATATTCTAGACTAGATCCTGAAGCAGAAAAAAGGACATTAGTAGAAAAACTAATGAAATCTAAATACTACTTGTAGTTCACTTAATGGTAATGTAACAATCTTAATTTCTTAAGTTTTGATGAATGGACTGTGGTTATATAAGATGTTAAATGAGAGCAAACTGGGTAAGAAATATACAGGAACATCTATACTATCTTTACCTTTCCGTCATTCTAAAATTCCTCAAAAATTTTTTAAATCAGAGGAGATCCAAGATGCAGGTATAGATAGGCACACTGTGTGTGTGTGCACCCCCCTCCACACACACACACACACAACCAGAAACAGGTCATCTACCTCAAAAATAGAAATCCAGAAAGTTCAGGACATCAAACTTCACAGAAGTCCAACAAACAGAAGACAGAGGAAAGAAATACTCATCCAGGCAGGTAGGAGAGGCAGAGCCAGGATGCAAAGAAGCGGTTAGGCGAACGGAGTGCTGACTCTGATTGGCGGTGCAGCTGCGTGAGTTGGCACAGGCAAGAGAGTGGCAGGGGCTGTAGGCAAAAAGAGAAATCACAGTAGAGGCACCTATTGAATGCTCCTGGCACCAGACCATATCATGCGGCTCACGGTACCAGCACCAGGGCAGAAAATAAAGCCTCATTGCTTATTCTGATTGTGAAAACCAGTAGGGGTTGGGGCAGAAGGACTATCGCTCTAACAGAAAAGCCCATTTGTTTAGAGGCCCCCATGGCCCTGAAACATCCACAGATCCACCCACTCTAGGAACCATGGAACTAGAGAGAAGCTAGCCCCATGCAGAAGTGGGAGAAGTACCTGAAAAGGGGCGAGTGCTAAGCAAGTGGCATAGTTGCCTCTCAGACCCCTCCCCCACATACAGTACCACAACTTGGTAAAACTGGTCATCTTGCACTGACGAGTGCCTAAGCTCCACCCCTTACAGCTAACAGGCACAACAGCTCTACCTAAGAAATGGCACACCAGAGCTGTTGAAATGCAGAGATGGAGAACTATGACTCAAAAAAGGCCACATATCAAGGTTCCAGTGGTTGAACTAAGCCACAAAGAAATAACCAGCCTGACAGGTGAAGAGTTTAAAATGCTGGTAATAAAGATGCTCACAGACTTGACAGATATGCTTGGGTATGGTAAACACATAAGGGAAAAAGTGAAAGGCCAAAAGAAACAAAGGAAAATACACATAAAACCAATGGTGAGGGGAAGGAAAACAGGGTTCAGATAAATGATTAAGAACATAAGAAAGAAAGAAAGAGTCAACCAGCACAAAAAGTGGAAACAAGAATTGAAAAAAAACAAGAGGGCCTACCTACAAACCTCTGAGATGACTTTAAATGTGCGAACATCCAAATCATAGGAATGCCAGAAGGAGAACAGGAAGGTCAAGAAATTGAAAACTTATGTGAAAAAATAATAAAGAAAAACTTCTCAAATTTGGTGAAGGAAACAGACATATAAGTCCTGGAATCACAGAGTCTACCAAACAAGCTAGATCCAAATCAAACCACACCAAGGCACATCATAATTAAAAAGTCAAAGACTGAAGATAAAAAGGGACTCTTAAAAGCAGCAAGAGAAAAGAAGAGAGTTACCTACAAAAGGTTTCCTATAAGACTATCAGCTGAGTTCTCCAGAAGAACTTTACAGGCAAGAATGGCCTGGGAAGAAATATTCAAAGTGATGAAAAGCAGAGACTTACAACCAAGACTGCTCTATCCAGCAAAGCTATCATTCAGAATGGAAAGGCAAATAAAGTGCTTCCCAGACAAGGTAAAGCTAAAGGAGTGCATCATCACCAAGCCCTTATTATATGAACTGTTAAAGGAACTTATTTAAGAAAAAGAGGATCAAAACTATGAACATTAAAAAGACAGCAAACTCACAACTATCAACAACAGAACCTGGGAGGGTTATCAGCTGGGAGGGGGAAGAGGGCAAAACAGGGAAATGGTGCAGGGATTAGGAAACATAATTGGTTAGTATAAGATAGACAGGAGGAAAATAAGAATAACAGAGGAAAGGGTGAAATCAGAGAACTTATATGCACAACCCAAGACCATGCTCTAAGGGTGAGGGTGAGACTTCAGGAAAGAACAGGGTGGGGGTGGGGGGGCTTGGGTGGAGGGGAGCAAAGGGAAACGAATTTGGGACAACTGTAACAGCATAATCAATAAAATATACAAGCCCTGGCTGGTGGCACAGTGGATAAGGTGCCTGCCTGCAAACCCAAAGTTCACTGGTTCAATTCCCAGCCAGGCCATACATAACCAGGTTGCAAGTCAGGTCTCTAGGCAGTTCTGTAGCTGGAGGCAGGTAAAAGGCAGCCATAAATTGATGTCTCTCTTCCTCTCTGCCTCTCTCCTTTCCCCCCTCTCTAAAAATAATAAAAATGTTAAAATCTTAATAAATAAAATTTAAAAAATAAAATGTACAAAAAATTATTTAAATCAAACGTAATTAAAAATAAATATACCTGCCCTGGCTGGTGTGGCTGGGTGGATCGAGTGCTGGCCTGCAAACTGAAAAGTTGCGGGTTCAATTGTCATTCAGTGCACATGCCTGGGTTGCAGACCAGGTCCCCAGTTGGGGGCATGCAAGAGGCAACCAATTAATGTTTCTCTCCCACACATCAATGTTTCTCTTCCTCCCTTCCCCTCTCTCTAAAAATAAATACAATTTTTAAATAAAAAAATAAATATACCTATGTCTGGATGTCACCCTAGACAGGTAAATAGAAGACCCGGGGAGGTATCTGAACATCTGTAATTTTGAAACCTTCTCCAATGGTTCTAATATACCATGAGGGTTGAGAACCACTGTTCTATGCCATGAATGCTTAAGAGACAGACTAGGATTGTGTTGTTCTTTATGGTAGCCTAGTACCTAGCACAATGTCTGCATGGAGAGTTTGTGCAGTTGTGGCCTTGCTGAACCAAAGTTTATGTGTAGAAATCTCCTTTGAGTCTTCTGTCACAACAGAAGGAAAACTGAAAACAGTCCCCCGACAACCTGCAAAATATACTGGGAGATTTTCACACCTTTTTCCACTTGGAATAGTTCCTGCTCCTGCCCCCAGTTTCATGTCATTTTCAGCTAATCCTGACCCATACCACCAGATAAATAATCCTAAAATACTAAAACTGCCACTTTATTGTTCAAAAGTCTTACTTAGCTCCCCACTCCCTAACAAATAAGTGATAATCTTCAAAATTCTGTACATTCTAACAATACAAGGTTTTCAGCTTACAAGCCTGCTATTCCACATGGACTCTTCATTAACCAAACTTCTTAAATGCTTAAATTCACTCCTGTGTGTCACATACAATAATAATGCTGTTATCCTCACCTGTAACAGATCCTCTCCTTCTTTCAAGGTTCCATTCATGTGTAATTTTTGCAGGTCACTCAGCAAAAAGTGAGCATTCCTTTTATTATATCTACTATCCAAATGTCACTAGCATTTACTATTTTCTTTTCTTTTTTTAAACTATTTTCTTTTGTAATGATTTGCTTTCTGTTTTAATCCCCCATAAGACTAAATTAAACCCATGATCAGCGAGGACTATGTTATAGGTCTTCTAACCCTCAAAATGCTTACCATGATGTAGTCCACACAGCTAAGCATGTAATAATGATTTAATGTACATTTTACATGATACAATATATAAAATGTAAAACTAGAAAATCAAAACTCAAATACACAAGTAAACTACATGCAGCACTCCAATATATCTTTGAAAAAAGTCCCAGAATGGTAAGAATTGTTCAAATTAATTAGAAAAGCCAACTAAAGACTGAATAAAATTTTGATGCTATTGTTACATTAATAATTGAACAAAGTTTACAGGAAAACTATATACTTAACCAAATTTTAAATGCTCAGACTTAACTTTTCTGCCCATCAGAAATAATCAAAGAAATGTTTGCTCTTAGAGGGAAATTACTCATCCCTCCCCTTGCCCATTTTTGAGTCTACCCATCACCATCTTTACCCCAATATACATATACACACACATACACATATGTGCACGCACACACACACACACATATTCATACACACACACTGCAGGATATTGTCTATGTGGCCAAGCCTGAAAAAACACATTAGCTCTCTCTTTCTGGTGTGGTCTATACATGAAAAAAGAAACACTATTCCAATATTAAGGAATATTGTAGAGGTGTCTGCAATCATTTGAGAAAATCACAGGTAATAAGGTATGTATTTTGTTGCACAACTGTGATGGCTGAGCATTGTTAAAACAAAACATAACTATAAACATCATTTTCTGGATGAATCTCTTGAGGAACATTTGGAATTCCTGGTATCTCTGGTTCTTGTGCTTCAGGTTTTTCTTTCATTTCTGTAAATCAAATTAAGATACAAAAATAGTTCAACAAAGGGTAGTGGGTCAACCGACTATCCATTTGGAGAGCAAAAAACTCTACCTCATACCTTGCACAAACACAAATTTCAGATTATAATGAAAGATTTAAATATTAAAATGCCATAAATGTTGTGGAAACAACAAAATGTTCCTATCATCTTAGGATTATATGTAAAAGGCTTTGTAAGCAGAACACAGAGCAGAAACCGTAAAGAAAAAGACAGATTTGAACAACTAAAAACTAAAATTAAAATGTTGTCATATGCATGGCAAAACCACTTAAAGTTAAATCACAAACAACAACTGGGAAAATATTTACAATTTATATGTAGGTAAAGGTTTAATAACTGTTATTTCAAGAGATTCTTAATCAGTCAGGAAAGATTGAAGGGCCCTGGGTGGTGGCTCAGTGGATTGGCACCGCCTGGCAGGTTGCAAGCCAGGTCTCCAGCCAGGTCCTTAGCTGGAGGCAGGTGAAACATTGATGTTTCTCTCCCTCCCTTCCTCCCTCCCTTCCCTTCTCTAAAAATAATGAATAAAATCTGAAAGAAAGAATATTGCAAATTTAAAATGGGACAAGGATTACCCTGGCTGGTGTGGCTCAGTGGATTATGTGCCGGCCTTTGAACCACAAGAGTCATCGGTTCAAGTCCCAGTCAGAAAACATGCCTGTGTTCCAGGCCAGACTCTGGTTGGGGGCATGAGAGAGGCAACCATATATTGATGTTTCCCCCTCTCATCCTTCCTCCTTTCCTCCCTCCCTTCCCTTCTCTCTAAAAATAAATAGATAAAATGTTTTAAAAAATAAATAAAACAATTAGGTTTTTTTGTTTGTTTGTTTGTTTTTTGTTCTTTTAACCTAGCAGCTAGGCAAAGATGCTTTTAAACAGTATGTGGAACCCTACTAACCCCATGGATTTGTTGCAGTTTTCTTTTAGGAGAAAAGGGCAGATGAACTATCAAAGGGGTTTCTTTAGAAAACAATTCCCTGGAGATATCCCTGGCCTCAGCCAAATACTGTAGAAAGAGAATCAAGATTCTCAGTTCTGTCCCTGAGGCAAGTCAGATTGAAGAAAGGTCACATTATTCCCAAATGCTACACTTGGGAGAAGGCTTTTCAGGAACAAACATTGAAATAGGATTTCTAATAAACAGGATAAATCCTAGTAACTGGGATCACATTTTACACCTTTGATTCTCCCCTCGGTACCTTATACCATAAATTTAGTTGCCTTTTGGTTGCCAGGAAATTTTAATTGTTGAGAAAAACTGTATTCAAGTTTTCTTGTAAATCTAAACTTATCTTTTTAAATATTTTGCACATAATCATCCTATATTGGGTTCATTTTTCTTCACTGGCCAAAGGTTCCCCAAATGGATAGTGTGTGCATGTATCTACTATACACACTTAAAATTTTCAATTCTTTTTTTTTTTAAGATTTTATTTTTATTTTTAGAGAGAGGGGAAGGGAGAGAGGCAAAGAGGGAGAGAGACATCAATATATAGTTGCCTTTCACCTGCCTCCAGCTACGGACCTGGCTGGGGACCTGGCTTGCAACCTGGTTATGTGCCCTGACTGAGAATTGAACCAGCGACCTTTGGGTTTACAGGCCTGCGCCTTATCCATTGTGCCACCATCCAGGGCTTATTTTCTTTTAATTCTTTGGAAATATGCTAAACAGACACTGGTTAAATTAAAAACTAGCCAATGGTATTCATGATATCCTTTGAGATAACTAAGGATACAGTTATCTCAACCCATGATTGTCAAAGGATATAAAGCACCACTCTGAGGGAGATATATACCTATTTGGTGCTCTAATTATAAATGGGAATATGTCATTAACTTGTCCCCTATGAACAACCCCTACCTTGAGGAAAAACATCCTTAGCATCTTCCGGGTATGCTTTAGGATCCTGGCCTTGGGGCCCACCTGCTTCTTGGCTTGGTTCTGGAAAGCACTCTTTAGGCACATCCTTATTTTTATATGTTTTAGTAGAGAGGTCTTCAGGCCCAGGTGTTTCTTGGTATATTTCAGGTGCACCATCTTCAGGCCCATGTGTTTCTTGGTATATTTCAGGTGTGCTGTCTTCTGGCCCAGGTGTTTCTTGGTATATGTATATATTAGGTGAATATTCTTCAGGAGCCTGTGCTTCTTGGATTGTTTCATGAGAGAGGGCTTTAGGCATAGTAATTCCTTTAGTATATACTTTATGAGAAAAGTATTCAGGTTCAACTGTTTCTTGGTATGTTTTGGTAGAAAGGTCTTTAGGCACAGCTATTTCTTGTATTTTAGGAAAAAAGCTTTCAGTCCCAGCTATTCCTTGATCTGGTTCAGTGGTGCCTTCTTTCGGTTCCGCTATTTTTGGGTATGTTTCAAGAGCGTAACCCTTAGACACATCTGATTTGGAGTATGCTTCAAGACAGCATCCTTCCATGTCAGCTCTGTCTTCACATGTATTAGAAGGAAAGACTTTGG
Organism: Noctilio leporinus; assembly: GCA_004026585.1. Classification (NCBI taxonomy): domain Eukaryota; kingdom Metazoa; phylum Chordata; class Mammalia; order Chiroptera; family Noctilionidae; genus Noctilio; species Noctilio leporinus. The sequence goes on along the minus strand of PVIW01000391.1, from coordinate 297,643 downwards.
TCACAGATGTTTCTTGGCATATTTTAGGAGAGAGATCTTTGGGTTCAGCCATATCATGGCACATTTTGGAAGAAAGGCCTTGAATTATAGTTCTTTCTTGGCACATTTTTGGAGAGCAGTCTCCTGGGTCAGCCATATCTTGACCTATTTCAGAAGGGTGGTTTTGCACTGTTGTTTCCTGGTACTCAGAAGAATTTTTCTGATTTATGCTGCTTTCTTGACCTATTGCAGAAAATATTTTCTCAGCTGCAACTCTTTGTGGGGAGGCGACTGAAGGGAGAGCTTCAGTTACACTCCTAGGTAATTCATTTTCTTTCTCTGTAGGTGCCAGAGTTTTCTCCATCGTTTCCTTTTCTAATTGTGACAGAGGCTCCACCTTTAGTTCTGTATTGTGTTGTCTCTTTCTGCCTCTCTGATTTCCTTTTCCTGTTCTTTGCCGCTTGCGTTTTTTCTCCCTGTGGAAAGATCGGAATGAGTGTCAGCAACGGGGCTACAGGATTCAGATAAATGTTTGGTTGTAACAGCCTGGGTCTCCCACTGCCTTGTCGCACAACCTTGGAACAAGTCACTTAATCTGCCTGGGTCTCAGTCTCCTCGTTTGCAAAATGAAGGAGCACTGCTAGATGTTCTCAGTTGTCGGGAGAGGAAATGTCCCCCAGGGACTTTTTGTCTCTGGCACCTTGCTCACCAGGAAGCACAGTGTGTGTGTTGGAGAGCATTCTGGCTTATACACTGGTCTCTCTGGTTTCAGCCTGGGTGAGTTGGTCCCACTGTGCCTTGAGTAAACCCATAGTTGCGTTTCTAAGATCCTCGGTCCAGGCCCCCCTTGTCTGTGTAGCCCACATGTGGATGATGTATACAGCTTGCTTATCTAATACAGTGTCTTATGTAAAGAATGCTAAGTAGTTACAATGCACATCAAATGAGACACTGTAGATGAGTCAAAAGTAGCAAAAAAGAAAAGAAAGTTCTTGAGGTTAACAAGCCTGGTGGAAAGGCCGGCCTGCCATATCATGCCTTCTCTGAAGTAATAGCTAGATTAAAGATCTAAAAGATGAAAGGAAATGCATGGAAATTGCAGCCAATGTCAAATTGTGAGGTACTGTAAATATAACCAAATACAGATTGCTAATAGAGGTGGGCTGGGGGGTACTAGAAATAAACACTTTATCATTTTTCTAAACCTATTGAAACTCTGTCCCATGATCCCTGCTCCACAGAGGCTTCTCTGACTGACCCCAGGGTTGAAATGTTCTCCCTGCTTAGCGAGCCTATGTATACAGTGTTTAGGAGGATCATGCTTAAGGCAAGGAAGGCACAGAGGCTGCCCTAATCTGTAGTTATTTCAGAGAAACCTTATTTTTTAAATAAATAAACTAGTTATTCTTTAGTGATAAAAAGTGTATTTTGAATATGCAAATTGATTTTAGAGAGGAAGAGAGAGGGTGGGAGAGAGAGAAAAAGAGAGAGACATCAATGTGAGGGAAAAACACCAACCAGCTCCCTCCCATGTGCACTAGACTGGGGATCAAACCCATAACCTTTCGGTGTACAGGACAATGCCCCAACCAACTGAACCACCCAGCCAGGACACAAGCAGTGTCTCATATCTTTGTAGTGCTCATAGTTCCATATACCTTATTTTGTGTGTTTGAAATTTTTCATAATAAAAAAAATTTAAGATTGTCTCACTGAAACCAATTTAAAGTCAATATAAAAAAAAGCTATATATGTACTAGGACAGTCACAATATTAAAAATAAATGAGAAGAAAAGATCATCTATAAAGAGTGGTATGGTACCTCAGCATTTTGAAATATAACTCGAAGTAACCAAGGTAACAAGATAAATTATAAAATCCTTATTGTCAAGTTATTTGAGTTCTTTAGGAAACACTTTTTTTCCCCATACATATTAAGTCCTAAATAATTTGTTATGTAGATCTCTAAATGAGGAAGTCTGAGTAATGTAATGTTCCATGTTATTCTTGGTACTTTTTCAAAAGATACAAAAATCTCTATGTGGTCTAAAATGTAATCTCTGTCATTTACCAACTATGCGATCATAGGCAAGTCACTTAATCTCTCTATGCCTTGGTTTCTGCACAGGTTAAATGGAGTTACTCTCTCCCCAACCTCATATGGTTGTAATGAATGAATGAAGTATCCAAATATAAAGTAGCACTTTTATGTGCATATAGGAAACACTTATAGTTCCCAGGCACCGGTTTAAACAATGTCCTTATTCTGCTGTATAACCTTCACATAAACTTATGAGGTGGATACTGTTATCGCCATTTTGCAGATGACAAAACTGAGGTCCAAAGATAGTAAATTGTCTAAGATAAAATGGCTCCCAAGTAAGGGAGCCAGGCATCCAATCTAGTCATATGGCTTTAAGAGCCAGGCTCTTAGCCGTTACACTCAGCTGCAACTCTCTGGAACAACTAAGGTTTCACTGCATGGTATGCGGTAATGAGAACAGTTCTCAGTAGTACAGAATTGTGTCACCAGAGCAAGACCAGCCAGCTGCCAAGATGCTCACCAAGGTGTCATCTACTTCAGCCACTTCCTCAGCCTTGGCTCCCCAGCCCAGCAAGCACAGAAACCCAGGTCTACCATCACACTAAGACTTATCAACCAGCTTAGTGAGACATATGTAAACCCAAAGACCTATTTATTTTTGGAAAAAATTTTATGTATTTTTTCTTCTTTTTTAAATTGGTGACACTGTTATGGATATCCCCTATTTTCCTCCCTTTTGCCCCCTCCACTGAGCCCCCACACCCTGGTCCCTGCCACTTTCACAGCATTGTTGTCTGTGTCCATGGGCTATGCAGATTTGTATATACATACGTTTTTTGGCTAATCTCTTGCAGTCCCACCCCTCTGAGATCTGCCAGGCACATTTTTAAATGAACAGAGTGAAATGCAGAGGGAAGGAAAAAGGGGATGAATGTAATAAAACTACAATAAAATTAAATTAAAAAAAAAGAAATGCAAAGTCACACAGCAAAGAATACTTAGGCTGACAAACAAATGTACTCTTTCTCTGTAGCAAGTATTTGGGTGGCCAGTTAATGATCAGAACGTTGCTTGGCAAGTATAGAATTAGGGGAGTTAATAAGATACTCTCCAACAGGGTCATGTGCCCCAGGACCCACATACAGACATTTTGGCTAAAATACAATAAACACATTCCTGAAAAATCTCATTTTCTGAAAAATCATCCACTAAAAGTAACAGTAGTTACGGTGAAAAACAGAGTTGGGGCAAATGACTCCAAACCTGTGCAACTTTTTAACACTAGGAAAAAGCAATAATTAGTACCTGAGATAACTTGGGTAGTCCTGACAGGTAGCTTATCATGACTGGGGACTGCCTGGTGGAATAGTAAAAAATGCACAAAAAGCCCTGGCTGGTGACTCAGTGGATTGGTGCCGACCTTTGAACCCAAGGGTCGCCTCTTTGATTCCCAGTCAGGGCACATACCCCTGTTGTAGGCCAGGTCCCCAGCTGGGTCTCCAGCTGGAGGCACACGAAAGACAACCATACACTGATGCTTCTCTCCTCTGGCTCCTTCCCTTCCCCTCTCTCTAAATATAATGAACAAAATCTTTTTTAAAATGCACAAAGCAACAGTGTAAATGCAGACGTGCAGGTGTAGAGATCATGCAAATGCGGGTGGCACTCTGCGCCAGTGGAGTTGCCATGAAGTTGGCACGGAAGGAAGTGCAACCTGCTACTGTTCTTTTGGGGAACAGCCCTGCATGCAGGCCAAAAAGGATCCTGCCTATGCAGCGGCCAGGCTGAAGGCTTTTTCCTTTCCTGCTGAAGGTTTTAATTCCTTCCCCACTATTCTGGTTCTTTTGATTAGGAAAAATCATAATCAACACAACTTCCACATTACACTGACATGGTCACCTATTTATCATCATATGGGTACTAATTGGTATTGCAGCAGAAAAGACCATAGGGATAGATGCCCTTTCTTAAGAAGGGTGCTGAAATCAGTGGTTCTCAGCTGGGGGTGGTTTTGCCCCCTCTCTGCCTGCCCCAGGAGACATTTGACAACGTCCGTTGATACTTTTGCTTGTCACAACTAGGAAGAAGAGAGCAGTACATTGGCCAGAGGCACTGCTAAACATCCTCAATGTGCAGGACAGCCTCACACACAAAGCAGTACTCTGCCCAGGGTATCATTAGTGCTGAGATACAGAACCCATGGACGCTGCACTCCTTGGCTCCTGGCCCCACCTTTTCCACCTCCAAGCAAGCAACACCTGTTTTCACAGTCATCTTCTAAATGGACCCAGCTCAATGCTGCTTAAATGACAAGCATGTTCTTGCACTCCCTCCCTGAGATGACAGGTGACTTAGACTGGAGATTTAGAAACTCTCAAACTCTCCTCCCACATCACTCATTTACAAGGTTTTGGTTTCCTCCATGGATAGGTAATCACACTCACTGAACAAGGATTATTAATAGAAAACTTAGGTATAAGCTCAGAGGTTTCCTGAATGGTGTTTGCATTACCAGAGTGGTTGAACACCAGGCTTCTTTACAATATATTTTGATTGCCTGGTGTTTCGATTAAGAGACCAGAGATAAACTTCTGTTCCCATCTCTTTACTAGCTGTGTAAAGATGGCTTTAGGCAAGAGATTTAATTCATTGGACACTTACTTTCCTTTTTTGTTTTTGTTTTTGTTTGTAAACAGGGATAACAGCTCCTGACCTACAGGATTGTTGGGACAATAAAATATAGTGTGTGAAAGATCTCAGCAGTACTTGGCACAGAGCATTTGCTGGATAAGTATCAGTTCCCTTTTTCCTTGCAAGGATACCATACCCAAATTGCCATTGTGAAGTTTGCTTTTCTTGCACTTCAGCTTTTCTTTTTCTGAGTTGCTCTCTGTTTCGCAGACTCCAAGTTCCAATGACATCTGTAGGATCAAAATGAAAGTTACAGAAGAGAGACGAATTGTGACACTTATCAGCAAGAGTCCAATAGCAAGTGGTGGAGTCCCTAAGCTGGGTATCTACTTTCTCCTAGCTTTTTGAGGACAAGGACTCTACCTTATTTATCCTTCTACTGCCAAAGAATGCCTAGGAGCAAACAGCAAAGATTTTAAAATGAAAAGGTCAGTATTTGTTTGTAACTGTGCTACCAACCTATTAATTTCTTCAAAATAATGTTTACATATTGTACCAACATAAAAGAAAAAAATCAACCATGTTCTCCCATCCTTAAAATTATAGTCTGTTTTCATTTTGTTCCTCATACCTATCTAGTTCCTGTATTAAACAAAATTGTAAAGAGAGCATAGAGAGCATATCACAGTTTTATTATTTATTAAGTTGTATCAGAAATATGTTCTATGATCTGGTTTCATAATTATAAGTTTAATGACTGTATGACACTTAATGAAGTTGATGTGTCCTCATTTACCCATTCATTCCATTTCTATTGAACATATAGGTTGTTGCCAGTTATATTTTTTGCTATTGTAAATCAAACTATAATAAGCATACTCATGAATATAGCTTTTTTTGGGGGGAGAGTAGTTTTTCCATAGGATAGTATTTCTCCGGTTTCTTTGTAATATTAAAGGTATTATCAGAAATGTTCTGCTTCCATCCATGTTTGAGAATGGAGTCTTTGATGTAAAATTGATCAGAACCTGTGGAGTGATAGTAAATTTGTGCTGGGACTCCCAAAAAATAGAGTATGCCCCTTGCACCCTGGCACCTTTTGTTCTTAGGACAGAAGTTTTAATGATGAACTTGGATGGGGAAAAAATTATACCTTTATTTTTACCAATCTCTAATTAAAATTACTACTTCTTCCAACTATGAATGTAGGTAACAAACCATGGTAGTTTTAGCAGTATATGACTATATTACCAAAAGAAATTACAGGTTTTATTTTTTTCACATAACATTATAGTTGTGCCAGATATCATTTATTTGAGATGCTAGATTTGATTTCATATAGTCATCATTAGAGTCATCATTGGATCTTGTTAGTTAATGCATCTATAAATAAGCACATATGTTACAGTATCACGATTTTTTATTTTGACAAGTATATCTCAATTATTTCCTTTGTCAGCCTATGTATTTACTTTTGTGTATTTAAGATATTACTCTGAGCCCTAGCTGGTGTTGCTCAGTGAATTGGCACTGGCCTGCGAACCCAAGGGTCACTGGTTTGATTCACCAGTCAGGGCACATGACCAGGTTGCAAACCAGTTCTCCAGCAAGGTCCTTAGCTGGAGGCAGGTGAAAGGCAACCATACATGGATGCTTCTCTTTCTTTCTTCTTCCCTCCCTACCCTTCTCTCTGAAAATAATAAATAAAATCTTTTTAAAAAATATATTACTCTGAGAAGGAATCTAGGGGTTCATCAAAATGCCAAAAGGAACCCACAGCACAAGAAAGTATAAAACACTGTCTCAAGTCCAAGGGTTCCGCAAAACATTTTGAGAAATACAGCTTTAGGATAGAACCAATGAGTAAAATTAGTGACCTGAAAGAATAAGCACTGTAGTTCCTGTTACTTATTGCTATACATCCCAAAAGTTCTACCAAATTTACACTACCGTAGAAGTGTACAGGCGTACTTGTTTTACCACAACCATCCAGCACTGGGCATTTTCATTATCTTTCATTTAAATGTATTTATCATTAATAATTTATTTATTATTGCCTGGTATTTCTCTGGCTTATTAGAATCTTAGTTTTGAAGGCACCTCAGGAAGTTACACAACCCTAATTCTTCCCACCTGTGCTTATATGAATGTACTCAATCATGCCCTTTTTTCCCATAAAATAGAAGGAAATAACCACAGCCCCAATTCTTTCCAACAGCTACAACCTCTTTCATTACCTGGAATGTGGTTCTTTTCTTGATGAAGATCAGGTGTCTGATGGGGCGTCAGCTGAGGTTGGTTCTTTCCCAAATCCATCTTGCTTTGATACCTTCCTGTCATTTGGTCTGACTGCCTCAAGTTGCCTTTTTAAAAATACATCAAAAGCAATCAACAGTTAAAAAAAACAACACACATACATACACACAAGTTCGCTTGTCACTTGACTTCCCGCCTAAAAGTTTTATCTGGTTGGGCCACAGCTGCTGGCTAGTTCTACTTTCTTTATCAGACTGCACAGGTGTGAGTAGGGGTCATGGCTGCTGCTCTGTCCTCACATTCTAGCACAGTTGCTAGTTACACAGGAGCCCCACAGCATCAGCCTGGCATGGCACAGCCTCCGGTTCAGCGGCCATTTGGTTTCGTCTGCCAACAAGTGCTTGAGTCTGAAGTCCTGTTTTATATTATACATGGAGGTGGAACAGTGTAGGAACAATACTAATTCTAGGATCTAACTAGATCCATGTCCTAGAACAGGTCAGCCACTCCTTTTTGTGGCTCTCTTTCCTTATTTGCAAAGTGGGTAAAAATAGTTCCTGACTTACAAACCTCATACAGTTCTTCTGAAAATGAAAATAATGAATATGAAAATTATGAAGTGTGCCACTCAGTTGTGAAATAATCTTATATTGTTTTCCTGCATGTGGCTTTTTATTTTAACCTTAATCTGTTGCAAACTAATGTAAAGTCTTGCTGTATATGCTGTTACAGACATAGAAAATAGATGTAAAAAACCAAAATAGGAATCCAAAGTAAATTTGGGCCCCTTTTCTGCTAACCCAATCATTTACAAGTGACTCAAGGTAATTAGTGAAACCCACTATTACTCATCCGGGGAAGGTCAAAAAGCATTTTCTAATGAATATGTCACCACTATCACAGAAATAAAGTTGAGGCAAAAGGAATCACCCCTTCTTCAATCAGTCACCCATTTGTGAAGGCAACAGGCACAGGAAACCACAGCTGTTCGACTAAGGACAGAATGATGAACACCTCCTGACACCACAGCCAGCCTGGGAGCTGCAGGCTCAGCAACGTGTTCTGGAGTCAGGCTGAATCGAAGAGAGTTTTGATTCCAGTGTTGCCACATTCCCTAATTCAGTGATCTTAGGCAAGTTAGTCATAGAGCCACTTTGCATCTCTGCATCATGGGGACAATATCATTATCTACCTCATAGGGTTATTGCGGTGACTGAGTCAAATAATTTGTATAGCACCTGACAGGTTGAATTTGCTTAATTGTTAGCAGCTTTTATTAATAATAAAAAGTACAGTAGCCAGATTTTTGAAAACCTATAGTTTAAATGCACTTAAGAAGCAGAAAATTTGAAAGGGATCCTTTATGATATGAATAGGTGCCCCTACTTCCATAGACACTTTTAAATTTTTTTTATTTTACTTATTGAAGAGAGAGAGAAAGAGACATTGACTTGTTCTTTCTCTTATTTAGACATTCATTGGTTGTTTCTTGTATGTGTCCTGACCAGGGACTGAACCCACAACCCTGAGCTACCCAGCCAGGGGTCCAGAGACTCTTAAAGCATTAGAACTGGATGAGCCTCTGGAACCATCTAGCTCCTCCCCCTGTTTTATATACAAAGGAACTGAGAACTAAGGAAGGATTTACATGTCCAGATTTTCTTACTTATTGCTGGTAGTACTTCTTACTGATTATAATAAGATGGGTTATCTTCTCTTGTGCTTGATCTTGCCTGGGTATGAAAATATATGAAAAAGTATTGAGAATTACATTACACATGCACAAGTATCCACCACCAAAGTATAACATAGTTTTTAATAAGCAGGTCATAATGGTTTAGCTTTAAGTTTCTCAGTTCCCCATCTTTCTCACAAGTCTCTCTAAAAATTCAGATAAGTTCAGAAAGTGCCTATTCAAAGAAGTCCTGTAAGGAATGGAAGGCATGCTTTGTAATTTCTCTCTTGACTATGTTTGGATTTTAAGATAGAGGGTTTTAAAAAATCAAATGCAAATTAAAAGAAACTTTGAAAATTATAAAATAATAGCATTTTATAACTTGAACTTGCATTTTAAATGTTGGTGTCTTTACTTGAGATGTTTTAATTCTTACTGATCAGGTTGTTTCTTATGATAGCTCTATAAGATAACCTTATTGAATACCTCTGGGGCACCTTGCGGAAGATGTGGAAGTACTTCTTAAATAGAATTATCCTTACTCAGAGCTTATAATGCCCATCCCAATGATTCAACAAACTTACTGAATGATCACTCTATACCACACACATTGAGCGAGGCCATCTAGCCACAAAGATGAACAGATGTTGTCCCTGAGTCCTAGGTACTAAAAGCTCACAGAGAAATATATACATCTTTACCATAAGGAAATATTTAGATTCTTTATTCCCTTTGCAACCCTCCTAAATTGATCCCACCCCTGCCTCATGTTCTGTATCGAGGAGCAGAATGTGGAGGGCCTATCGGAGGGTGGGGTCCCAGGTTAACAGTTAATTAGGGAGGCAATGGGTGGAGCTGGCTAGTGGAGGAGGGACTTCGAAGCAAACTAGATTGGAAGCTTCAGCAAGGTGTCTTTGGCGTGATAAGCAGGCCAGAGCAGAAACTTGTCTGGGACAGAAATAACCACCGTGTAAGTTCACAGGCCATAGTTCATTGTCCCTTCTCTCTGTAGAAAACTATAGAGTAATTGCCAGAATGTGAGCGGTTAAGCCTTAAAGCCCGGATATCTTTAACAAATGCTGCCTTGTCCTAGAGTTATTTGCATTAATATATGAAACTCCCTCTAGGCCACAAACTCTTAGACTCACCTCTCTATTTCCACAGTATAGTCTAGTGGGAGATCTGGTCCACAGCCATCCCCATAAATGCCCTCACTCCTGTGTGCAGGGCCAGCTTCATGGGCATGCAGACTGTGAAAGGGCCTTATACACTCAGAGAGGCTGATGCGACTGTAACCTAATGATAGTAACAACAGCATCTGTTCCAGAACTTCCCATCATCTTTCACTGGCACTGTCCTATATGCTGGAGATGCAGCAGTTAAAAGGCAAAGTCCATGTCTGTACAGAGCCTAAGGTCTCATGGGACAATATAAGCAATATACAAATAAATAAAATATATCAAATGATGATAACTACTTTGGATAAAATCAAGCAGGGGATGACAGGATGGGGAATGAAGGATGAAAATTGATAGCTGTTACTATTTTAAATCAGGGGGCCAGGGAAGACTTTACTGATGGGGGACAATTTAGTAGAAGTGAAGGAGGTGAGGGACCAGCCAGACTGATACCTGGGAGGACACCCAGGCAGAGGGCCCAACCAATGGCCTGAGGTAGGGAGTAACTTGGTACCTCTTGTGGGGATTTCTACTCTAACTGAGCTGCATAGTCATGGGATGGTTTTGAACAGAGGAGTGACAAGACCTGGCTTACATTTTGAAAGGATTGCTTTGGCAACTGTGTGGAGAACACAATGGGTGGGGTGGGGTGAGCAAGGATATGAGATAGGTTTTGCAGTAACCCAGGTGAGAGACTTGGACTGTGATAGTAGTGGTGGTGAAATGGGCAGATTCTGGAGCAGCTGACAAACTGGATATGGAGTGAGGAAGTAAAGTCAAAAATAATAACAAGGGTTTTGGTCTGAGTAACTGGAAGAATGGAGTTACCATGAACAGATGAGAGAGACTGGGAGAAGCAGGAAAGCAAGAGATAATCAGGAGTTCTGTTTTGGATGTGCTAATAGGTTAGGGAGAAAACAGCAAAGGAACGTCCTGGAAGCCAAGTGGAAAAATGTTTTGAGGAGGAGGGAGTGATCAACTGTGTCAAATTTTGCTAATAGGTAGAGGAGGGGGTGAGAATTGTCCTAACAATTTAATCCAATTCAATATAGGCTGTAGAGCCCTGAGAGGTTGAATGGTTTGGCCAAGGGCATAGACAAGACCGGCTACATAATTTGCAGGGTCCAGTGCAGATTAAAAATGCAGAGAATCCTCCTTTAAAAATTACGAATTTCAAGACAGCTACTGAAGAAAATTAAAACCAGCACAGGCTCTACTTTCATAAGTATCTGACTGGATCCTTGCAGTAGATTTATGAAATAGCTATTACATGTTATCATTTTTCAGATCAAGACACTGGTTGCTCAGGCTGCTTTGTCTGTGGAGTAGCACACTTTGTTTGTCTTACTACTTCACTAATAAACTCTCTTTTATCTTAAACTCTTAAAAAATAATAAAGAGAGAGAATAGAACCTATACACACCTATGTTCATAGCAGCACTATTTACAATAGCCAAGTGCTGGAAACAGACTAAGGGCCCATCAGTGGATGAAGGAATCAAAAAATTTGGTACATTTACACAATGGAATAAAGAAACGGCAAAAAGAAAGAAGAAACTCCTACCTTTGTGACAACATGGATGGAACTGGAGAGTATTACACTTAGTGAAATAAGCCAGTCAGTGAAAGACAAATACCAGATGATCTCACCCAATATAGGAGACTAATGAACAAAATAAACAAGCAAAACAGAAGCAGAGACATAGAAACAAGGAACAGACTTTCAGTGGACAGAGGGGAGGGGAAAAGGGGAGGGGGAGAAAGAGACAAAGAAGGGGAACAGTTTAGTCAAGGAATTAGCATGGATGACCCATGGACATGGACATGTGGGATTGACTGTAGGAGGCAGGATGGGGAAGGTGAGGCAAGGAAGAGCAGTGTGGGTGGGGGGGGGATGGGATAAATGTAATACAACAACAATAAAATTAAAGTAAATAAAAAAGAGTCTAGGAGATGGAGAAGCTAAAGAATTCATGTACATGACCCACGGACATGAACTAAGGTGGGGGGCGTATTACTAGAGGGAAGAGGGGTACTGGGTGGAGGGGGCAACTGTAACAGCATAATCAATAAATATATTTTAAAAAGAAAAGAAGACACTCAGAGGTATAGAGTGATTTAACTAAGGTCACAAAGCTGTAGTTTGAGCCTGGAACCTCCAAGTGTGAGCCCAAACTGTAAGTTGAGGGAGAGAATTGCTTTCCCTCCTCCTGCCGCATCTGGAGAAGGTTTAAGTACCGAGGCCTTGTTCATGCATTTCAGAGGCCTGACTGAACTGGGTAGATGTGGGACAGAAGGAAGCATGTTGCTAAGAACTTCTGTCCTAAGGCTCTTTCCAATGAGGGTGAAAAGGGAGCACTGGGTTCCATTATGACCTGATAAAAAAGCCCAAGATCTAATGTAGTTTCAGGCTGTATTGATAAAATTACAGCGCCCTGAAACTAGGGAGATCAGAGTCCTGCTATGGTTTGGTTTGTCATTCCATACCTAGAGTGTTATACTGTGAAGACCAGGTGAATAGCATATGAAAACATGTACTAAAAAGAGACTCTACCATTTCCTGGCTGTGTTATTTGGGGAAAATCACTCAATTCTTTCTGATTTTGTTTCTTCCCTTGTAAAAAGTAATAGCTAACAGGAATTCTGTGAGAATAAAAAAAGATCATGAGTGCTTTTTTTAAAAAATTTTTTTTTAAGATTTGTTTTTTATTTCATTATTTCTAGAAAGAGGGGAAGGGAGAGAGGCAGAGAAGGAGAGAGACATCAATGTATGGTTGCCTTTCACCTGACTCCAGCCACAGATCTGACTGGAGACCTGGTTTGCAACCTTGTTATGTGCCCTGGCTGGGGAATTGAACCTGCAACCTTTGGGTTTGCAGGCCGGCACCTTATCCACTGTGCTACCAGCCAGGGCCATGAGTGGTTTTTATAAAATGAAAAGTATTGTGCAGATAGGCGTGCCATAAACTTGGGTGGTGTTACCAATATCATTAGCATGTTCTAATCATGCTCCTGGGCACTTTCCTTGAGGACATTTGAGTGGAAAAGACAAGAAAGGGAAGATATTGTACACTTCTTTTTCTTAGTGTTCCTTCCTTGCTAAAATACTTTTTCAAAATGTTGACTTCTTTTCAAAAAGTGGAGCTAGCTTTGTTTCCCTACATGGGGAAGGAGGGTTTCTTATTTCCCTCTCTCACAGCCTGTTGATGCATGATAAATGAGCCTGTCTCTGCTAAAACAGACGCTGCTGTACACATACAGATAACATGTTCTTGAACTTTAGAATGGCTGTAACCTGACTTTCAATCCAGTTTGTTCCAGAGTCCTTCTTCTAGCCACCTCCACTAATATTACTTTCTATTTGTTAATGTGTAGACAAATTCGCATCTCTGGATAAACCTTAGTGAGTAGTCTTTTATCTCAGGAAGAACAATCTGCTCCCATGTGTCTACCCTTTCATTTCCAAACTCCCGGAACAATGTATTCTCAGTCTACCTCTTTCTTTCCACACCACTACTTCATTCCTTCATGTCTGCACGTGTTTTTCCTTCCATGCGTTTTCCTCTCACAAGTCATCAATGGTTTCCTAGTAGCCAAGTCCAATGATGTCTTCTCAGTTCCCTCTCTGACCTTACTGTAGCTCATGATTCCTCTGATCACATCGACCCTTCTTGACACCTGCTCTACTATTGGCATCCATGGTAGTATGTTCTTCACCTCACTTCCTCCTTCTTCACAGACTTCTTTTTTCATTCCTCCACATGTGGAAAGGATTTCCCAAGGAGGACGCCCTCATCCTTTCTCATTATACTCTCACTCTTCTTAGACATCAATCCAACTATATACCTTTAGCTATCACCTCTATGCAGGTGTCTTCTAAGTAAATATCTGAGTTCCAAGATCACATTTTAAAGGGTCTCTTGGATATCATCCACCACCTGAATATCCCACTGCACCTCAAAATTAGCAAAAAGCAAATATATTTCCTCCCAAAAGCCAGGCCCCTCTCTGCTTTATTTGTGCTAGAACAGGTGCACCATGCTCCTGGTCACCTAGTTCTAAACCTTCAGAATTATCTTTGACTCTGCTTCTTACACCCAATTGGACACAATTCTATGAGTTCATCTTCCCAGTGTCTACAGGCTCATTCCCTCTTTTTCTGTCCCATGCCATTATCTGAGAGGAGCACCCCAACTTCTTATTGGCAATACTGGACAAGCTGCCTAAGTGGTTTGTCTGCTTTCACCTCCCTTCATCCTCCTGATGCCACTGTGTACAAACAGCCAGAACAATCCCCCTAAGCTAAGCTGAGTCCTGTAAAGTCTCAGTATAACCTGCAGAATGAAGACTAAAATTTTCAGCCTGGTTTTTAAAGTCAACTTCTCAATTTTATCTAAAACATTATTATTCTTTTTTGAGATGTTATTCATTATTTTTATAGAGAAGGGAAGGGAGGGAGGAAGAAAGGGAGAGAAAAATCAATGTGTGGTTGCCTTTCACCTGCCTCTAGCTACTGACCTGGCTGGAGACCTGGCTTGCAACCCAGTTATGTGTCCTGACTGAGAATAAAACCAGCGACCTTTGGGTTCACAGGCCGGAGCCCATCCACTGAGCCACCTGGTAGGGCTCTCTAAGACATTATTACCCAATATTCCAATTCAATAGTAATACTTACCCTATTTGGCCTTGACTCTTTCTAACATCTGCAGTATCTTTATTCACACCTCCTAACTGTCCAGTGCTCTTCCTTTGTGTTCTGCCTATCCAGAGGGTGGGTGCTTCCATCATAAAGCTTTTGATGATGGTAATGATGGTGACAATATGTTAGCCACTCTGCAAACACATAATAGGTACCTGACATTTTACATTACTGATTCAGTTCTTCCAACTGATATTATCTCTATTTTACTGATAAGGAAATTATTGTTTAAAGAAGTTAGATTATATCCCAGAGTCACATAAGCTTATAAGTACCCAAGTTAGGGCTCAAAATCAAAGCTGCCTGACTGATAATTCCTAGATTTAACTATTTGTTCTACTCCCTTTTCCTAGTTTATAGCTTTTTTAACACATTTGATTTGAGCTTCTTGTATGATAAATGTCACTTTATTTTTTATTATTCATGTCTACATATCTTTTCTACTATATTCATTCAGCAAACATCTATTGAACATTTATTTCTTGCCAGCCCCTTTGCTAACAATTGGAAACATAGAGAAGAATTAAACAGGAGTCCTTTCCTTCAAGGAGCTTAGTCTAAGGATGAGAGACAAGTGAATACGATTTCAGAATATAATACAGTGTGGTAATTTTAATGCCAATATTTCTAAATGTTCTGAGAGTATAGGCGGAATGCATCATTCTGCTGCCATAGAAGTAGAAAGTTACGGTGCTGGCTGGTGTGGCTCAGTTGTTTCCATGTCATCCCACAAAGTAAAAGGTCCTGGTCAGGGCACATGCCAGGGTTTGGTCCCCAGTTGGGGTGCATACACAAGACAACAGATCGATGTTTCTCTTTCACATCTATGGTTCTCTCCCTCTTTTTCTCCCTCCCTTCTCCTCTCTAAAAGTAAATGAAGAAAAAAAATTGTTAAGAAGGGGAAATATAAGGACATTATAATTGTGAATCCTATAGCTATAAATCTCTTTATTCATAACAACTCTGCTTTGGTCAACAAGTAGAGTTAGGATAATGAAGAGCCCCTATGTGTACATAATAGTGTTACATATATTTTTTCACTTTACAGTATTATTCAG
This sequence comes from Noctilio leporinus, assembly GCA_004026585.1. NCBI lineage: Eukaryota > Metazoa > Chordata > Mammalia > Chiroptera > Noctilionidae > Noctilio > Noctilio leporinus. Next base: position 282,123 of record PVIW01000391.1, on the reverse strand, counting down.
TTTTTCCCTTTTATTAATTTCACAGAAATAATAATGACCAGTATTTATTAACCACTTGCTTACCATACATATGTCATGCACTATTCTAAGCACTTTATATATAATAGGTCATTCAGTCTTTACAACATCCTTCAAGGTCAGTACTAATGATATCTCTACTTTATAGGTGAAGAAATTGAAGTACAAGTGTTGAACCTATGCACTAGTCAGATAGTAGTAAGTGGATGGTTTAGGGCTAGAAGGCCATATGCCTGACTACCTTGATCTTCTACTTCTCAATTCGACTTCTTTCATACATAATTAAATAAGGTAGCACTATATTTTCCTCTCTAATCCCCTCTCTGATTTTTCTCCCCTTTTTCCTTCTCCCTCATGCTCTCCCTCTTTCTGCAATTTGTTGACTACCTATTCTGTGTCCCAAATTATTCAGGGCTCTAGGGATACAAAGGCAAATATATGTTAAAAATGCATATGGAGAAAATTAAGGGAACACAGAGGATGGATGTCTAACCAAATGGAAAAATAGGATCACAGAAGTCTTTCTGGAATAAATTATCTTGAACATAGTTTTGAAGGATGAATAGGAATTAACTACTGAGACACAGCAAGCTTAAGAGGAAACAAACACAGGTTCTGGAGTCAAATCTAAGTTCATTCCAATCAGGTATTGTGTGACCTTGGGTAGGTTACTTCAATTCTTCAGCCTCATCTCCCTCATATAGAATGGACATTATAACACCTACCTTTCAGGGCTATTATGCGAATTTAGAATGATGGCTTATGAAAAATATACAGCACACAGCAGACCTTAATGCACTGGCTGTTATTATGATTGTTCATATCTTAATAATAAGTGAAATAGGACCATTAAGTAATAAAGCTAAACAAGGCATTAGAGTTATTTTATTGAAAAGGAAATGGAGAGCCAGAGATAGGCCACTGCCACACAGGTTTAGTGTTAGGTGGAAGAGGAATCCAGATCTTCTGAGAGTTCTACCATTTTCCCCCTTCCTATCTGATGTTCCAAATTCTTCTGTCTACAAGCCGATCTACCTCATTCCTAAGCTTGAGGAAGTGTTTTGAAACTTTCAAATTGTTTACATTCCACATTTGTGATTTTGCCATATTCTTTTAACAGCTTCTTCTGTATTATTTACTTAATATTTTTATTCATATAACTTTATTCTAACTAAAAAACTTTAAATGGAAATTTATCACCATTATAAATGGAAAACCAACAATATCACCTATGAAATTATAGGCCTTGGTATGACAATTTCTTTCAAGGCACATTAAAATAAAGACTGAACTATTAAAATACAAAATCTTTCATCTACAATTACCTGCACTTCCCTGAGTAAAATGAATACTGCATCTTGGGAAACACAGACCTATGTCATTAATCAATGAACTCTTTTCATTTCACAGAACTTTTAGATCATGTCTGAATCTCTCCTAAAGTCAAACTGCACTTTGCAGTAGGTGGTTTATAATTCTGAAGGAACAGAGCAAAAGACCCAACCCACTTCCTGGCCTGTTGTGGACCCACTGTTATTCATATCAGCTACTCTCAGGGGCATCTCTAGTGGAAAAATAGCTTTTATTTTTGCTATTTCTTCACCCATTGGAGTTGTACCTACTGTGGCATAACATATGTACTAAGACCTAATAATGCTTTAGTTCCATTTGTTTGGAAACTTCCAACTCACTGCTTCCAGCACATTCTGTCCCCTGGACTTGAAGTTTAGAGGTACGTAACTTAGATCAGTCCCTGCCTGAAAGGGACCACTACTGAGATACTGTGACCTTCCACATGGTTCAGCCCCCAGAGCCTGCCAGAGCCCCTATAAAGGGACACAGTCAGTATAGTCTGTCACCTGAACCAATCAAGGTAGAGGGGCCTCTGGCTAGAATTGCTGCCACTAGGTGGACATCCATGGCAACTGCACCATTCTCACCTGTCAACCAGGTTGTGAGCTTTGGCACTAAGCATGTTCCTGCTTGCTCCCTAACTCTCTACCACTCTGTTCTCCCTCCCTCCACGTCCTCCTCTGGGTGAGTGAGCAGTTGGGGATGTTTGCGAAGCAAACACTTAGCTAACTGATATTCCATCACAATCTGTTCAACAATCGGTAGGCTTTTTGTAGTATGTGTGTGTGTGTGTGTGTGTGTGTGTGTGTGTGTGTGTGTGTTTTGGTGACACTCTGGTTGTATTTTTAGCTGCGTTGAGGAGGGAAGGGAGCTAGTTACTTTAGCAGGCAAAAATGTATTGAAGGCCTTTTTTAACTGGCATTCCCCTAAGAGGCTGTGAGCACCTGTAACAGATGGAGCGCAGGATAGGCTCAGATCTGATCTCATCAGCATGTACCCAGGGCAAGCTCTATGTGAGGATGAAGACTTCCTTGGTGCTTCTTTATGCTCTGCATTATCACCATTTATTGTTAGCCTCTCATTTCAAGGAAAGCAGCCTGGCTAATCCATGACAGACACCTGTGTGGGAGTCATGCAGCAAAGATGGGTACTCTACTGAAAGCAAAGAAGGAGGCAGGCCTGGCCCAGCACTTTGCAATGAGCCCTCTCCCCATCAGCAAGGGTACATCTTATTCTAACATATAAGGGCCAGAGTATTCTTGATAACCGGGAAAGAAATTAAAGCAAACCCAGACAGAATAGCCATTCTCAACAACTGCCAACAACACCCAGAAGTACCCCTAATTCTTCTCTCTGAAGGTCCTTGGACTTCTGATGAAACAAAAATAGGATGTTACGTCTTACTATTGATGTAGGCTTCATCATTAAAATTGGACACTGCACTTCACTTCTCAGGAAACATTAAGTCATAAGAGCAACGATCACCCTGAAGAGTGTACGGGCAGCGGAGAGAGCCTAGACCCCTGGATCAGGAGATAGGTAGGACACCTACTTCCACAGAGCTTCTCTTAGCCTCGCTTTTTGCCCAGTTCAGATGAGTGTAAAATACTGTGTTCTCATGCAAGGAGGTTGGGGAGAATCTCATCAGACTAAACCTAAGTAACTTGGTCCATCCAACGAAGGCAGACCTTTCTTTTTCTTTTTCTTTTTTTAAAGATTTTATTACTTTTCGAGAGAGGGGAAGCGAGGGAGCAAGAAAGGGAGAGAAGTATCAATGTATGGTTGCTTTTCACCTGCCTCCAGCTACAGACCTGGCTTGCAACCTGGTTATGTACCCTGGCTGGGAATCGAACCAGCGACCTTTGGGTTTGCAGTCAGGTGCCGTACGCGCTGAGCCACCAGCCAGGGCCTCCAAGGCAGAATTTTCTTTCCAGCAAATTACACACCTACTCTGACCTATGGAAAACTCCCTTCCCATGTCCCACTACCAAATACGTCACCCACCGAGCTTGAGTCATCTCTCTGAGGAGGGACAAACAGAGTGAACCTTCACTAATCAAGCTAGTCAATGCGATTCCCTTTAGTGGGAATTAAATTAAGATCTCAATAAGACATGATGACAGTTCTGCTTTCTAGACTTATAGAGAAATGAGGCCCCTAGCTCTAAATCCTACTTATCTCTGACAGAGGAAATGAACAATTGATCAAGTAACAGAGTTGCCATGTTGGAGGGAGTAGGAGTGGAAGGAATAGATTGATGATGACGTGATGGAACAAGTAAGTAAGTAATGGGCTGGAGACTTTCTGGTAAGTCAGACAGATGCTGGGCTGAGCAAAAGAGCTATTTACTTTGGAAATTACTTGCAAGCTGATAATTGTACTTTATGGAGTTACATGAGTCTGGGACACAGTAAACACCAAGCTTCAGAGAATTTCATTTCTTTAATGTCACCTAGTCAAATTTCCTACGAGATGCCTGAAAGCCCTTTACAGACTCAAGTTGCTGGCAAATGTTTCTGATTTTAAACCTTTTGTTAAAGAAAAAGCAGCGGAGATTTTCAAAGTAACCCCCATATGTTGTTATAGGTCTGTTTGCTATTGCATGACTTGGGAAAAGTTGCTTCATTCTACGGGCCTTTGCTCAAACTGTGACCTTTAGCAAGTCACTTCACCTCTCCAGATATTCGTTTCCTTGTCTATCAATAATAACCCCAGCTCTGCCCTGCTTGCCCCACAGGGTGAGTCGCAGGCTAAAGAAGATAGAAATGGAAATGTCTTGGTAACCATAGGCATGGTATACTTGTTAAAACATGAAAAAAAAAAAATGCTGCTATTAGCTCTTGCGTTCCCTAGCCAGCTATACAAGAACAGCAATGTTTCATCCCTCTCCATCCTACTAAGAGGTTTCACCTTCTTGCTCATAAGAGAGTTACCCACAAATGGATCTCTACAAGAGCGTTCTCCAAAGGGATCAGCCCCGTGCTTTTTCACCCAGAAAAAAATAAAAATAAAAAACAAGGAATAGGTTTGTGCTGGTCACAGCGTCTGCTGGGGGAGCAGCCAGCGGACAGTGAGGCTTTCAGTAGGACCAGCTGCAGGCCTCTTGCTTCCCCCACATCCTCAAATGCCAGATCCTCTTGTCCGTAGGCCTCTGTCAGCCTGGGCGAACCCAAGGAGCATGGCAGCAGCGAACCACACAGAGGAGCCTCATAGTCTTCATTTTTAGTCACAGAAGAACCTCATAATGGCAAAGATTGTTGTCCATGCCAACGGGCCTTTAGTGTTTGTTATGAGTCAAGTCCTGTGCTTGCAACTGGAGGGTAAGAGATGAGTCAGAGGTGCTGCCTGCCCTTGGGACCTCACAGGCTAGCGGGAGAAATAGAGTCATGAGTGTCATATGCAGGGTGTGTTATGCCAAAGCCTGCACGGTGTCTGGGCACAGCTGATGGATCCATTCAGTATTCTGAGGGCTCAGGGTAAGCTACTCAGACAAGATGAGATTTAAATGGAACCCAAACAGGAATGTAGAGATTCTCCGGGGGAAATAAAGGAAGGGCATTTCAGATGGGGAGCTTCAAGTACAAAGGCACAGAGATGTGAGTGGACACCTCAGTTCCAGGTAACGGGGAGGCTGGAGTGCGTACTGCACATCAGGGAGTGGAATGACCTGAAACCAGAAAGGTAGTGGGAGGGCCAAGGAGAAGGCCTTTATGACATTATCAGGAGCCACTGAAGGGTTATAAGGAGGAGAATGTCATAATCCAGTAAGGTTCTTAGAGCATTTAGGTGGTACTGTGGGGGTTGTATGGGAAAGGAGAGAAGATAAATTAACTGAAGGTATTGAAGGAAGGGACAGATTCTGCAGATATTTAGGAGATAGAATCAATAGATCTTATTATGAGAAATTCTAAGAGCTTTTGGCACAGGAAATTAAAAGAGAAGGAGGCAGACCGAAAATATAGTGAGAGCCCACAGGTAAAATGACAAGATATCAAGCAAATCAGACATTGACTTCAACTTTTGGACTGCCTGGCCAAGATGTCCTATGTAATGTTGGTCAACAGGGAGTCAAAAACTTTTATTACAAATTGTTTTTACAGCTACATATTTGGAGTAAGCAAATATGGCTGGATGGGCTAGTGTTTCCCTTTCCTTCTTCCCTCCTGTCCCAGTCTTAGCCCCAAAGCTGATGGCTTTGTCAAGGAAGATGCCTTCCCCAGAGAGAAAAAGGACATTCTTAACATTCTTAACATTCTTAACATCATTGTTAAGAATGGACAAATAGCTGTGCTAGGATCTCCATACTAAGTTCTCTCTAAATTCACACATTGTCACTAAGACCTATATGGCTCTGAGTTCTCTGTTGCCTAAAGCATACAATTACCAACCCACTGTAAATACCCAGAAGAATTGGCATTTGAGCTGGGTCTTGAAAGAGAGCAAAAAATATATAGTACACTAAAATGATATCCTCCCTGCTTTGTTCCTTTCCTAGAAGTACATCTAGAATGCTCTAGAGAAGAATTGTCCAATAGAACTTTTTTCAATGATGGAAACGTTCTTCTCTTCTATCCAATATGGTAGTCACTAGTTGAATGTGGCTACTGAACACTTGGAATCTGGCTAATGCGACTGAGGCACCAATTCTTTTAATTTAGTTTTTATTGAATTAGCCACCTCTAGCCAGTGGCAGCCATGTGGACAGCACAGCTGTGGAGCCCATTTAGCATACCCAGATTCTGTTCTGCATGCTCATCTTTTCTTTTTTTATCATTATTTATTTATTTATTTATTTATTAAAAAGACTTTATTTCATTATTTTTAGAAAGAGGGGAAGGGAGAGAGGCAGAGAGGGAGAGAGACATCAATGTATGGTTGCTTTTCACCTGTCTTCAGCCACAGACCTGACTGGAGACCTGGTTTGCAACCTGGTTATGCGCCCTGGCTGGGGAATTGAACCTGCAACCTTTGGGTTTGCAGGCTGGCACCTTATCCACTGTGCTACCAGCCAGGGTTTTTTTTTTAATTATAAGAGAAAGTTTATTTAGAAAGTTACAGAGGTAGTAGAGTGAATCAGCTGGGCTGTGTAGGCTCAGGAAACAAGTCACAGAGGCAGAAGAAGGGCCCTTGGAGCTTAGGAGAGAGAAAGGCTAAGGTAACATGCACGGTTGGGGCGGGGAAGAGAAGACGGGGAAAGGCACGGGTACACAGCCCAAAGGAAGAATGTTTACACATGCGCCTTCTTTGCTCCATTCTCCTTGTCATTCTTGCCTGTCTCTTCTTCTAGTTTCTCCAGTTTTTGATGTATTGATGGACTATCTTCCAACATCACTCTATCTCCTGGTTATTGATTTCCCCTCTTTCTCATCACAGCAGGACTCTGGACTATCTTCCAATGATTTGTACCTTCATACCTCACAACCTGTGCTGGTGTGTGGCCTGGATAAAGCAGCTTCACAGAATCCTGTCCAGTATATTTGGCTCTTCGATAGGTCTTATTCACTCCCTCCTTTCCTTTCCTTGGTTTCTTTTCCAGGCCACTTTAACCAGCCAGTTAGTAACACTTAGTATTCATTAATGTTTTCCCACCCTGGCAAACTGAATTAGAATAAGGAACAGTAGAGATGGAGGTGTGTATATTGGAGGTGGGGAGGGAAGGTTAGAACTGGTTGAATGAATACTTTAAGGTCTCTAGTAGGAACTGAAGGGTTCCATCCAGAGGTCTTTTCTATCAGGTGTGTTTAGCTTTGATTTATATAAAGACAGGGATAGTTTCAATTCCCAGCCAGGGCACATAACCAGGTTGCAAGCCAGGTCTCCAGCCAGGTCAATAGCTGGAGGCAGGTAAAAGGCAACCATACATTGATGTCTCTCTCCCTCTCTGCCTCTCTTCTTTTCCCTCTCTGTAAAAATAATAAATAAAATTAAAATAAAGACAGGGATAGTGATAGATTGATACACGTGGATGGCAATGATTGATTCAGGATGCTAAAAAGCTCTTGACAGGCCAAAGCACTGGGCCAAATTTAACATGATGAAATAGAATGATGATAAATCTCAGACCTTGTATTTGGGTGAAAATGGCTAATTGCCTTAAATATCAGTATCTGATTAAAAGACTTAGATGTTTTGATCAGTGCTGGATAACAAGGTTGTACATACTCTTGGAAAACACTAATAGCATCATATCCAACAAAAGTGTTCATATCCAAAAGAGGCATGCTCGTTTTCACACTGACCAGACTGTACCTGGATCACTGTTTCTGGTTCTGCGCACCTCACTTTAAAAAGGATAGGGGAGGCCCTGGCTGGCGGCACAGTGGATAAGGTGCAAGCCTGCAAACCCAAAGGTCGCTGGTTATATTCCCAGCCAGGGCACATAACCAGGTTGCAAGCCAGGTCTCCAGCCAGGTCTGTAGCTGGAGGCAGGTAAAAGGCAACCATACATGGATGTTTCTCTCCCTCTCTGTTTCTCTCCCTTCTTCTCCCTCTAAACATAATAAATAAAATCTTAAAAAAAAAAAAAAAAAAGGGATAGGGGAGACATTGACCACAGTGACAAAGAGACTAATACCCTGTCTTACTAAGACCTGGGACAATTGAGCCTCAGGAGAGCAGACCAGTGAGGACAGGGTCCCTTTCCTCAATCGCTGAAGGACAGCCACAGATCAGAGAGCACACATTTCCAGAAGACAGAGCAAAAACAAATGAGTGAAAATTCTGGTGGGTTTCAATTCCATATGAGGGAAATGTTTCCAATTGTCAGAACTGTGATTTTTTTGGCAGTTTAAGCTGCAGAGGCAGAGTTTAGTAGAGAACCTGGAGGAACAATGTGAAACATGCCCCAAAACCAGTCTACCCAAATATTGATTGTCTCCACAGTGATGGATAGTCCATTCAAAATGTGTAGGCTTTATACTTGCTCACCCCAGTTAGCTTACAGGTTCTATATTAAGTGTCAGGCCCTTCTCATTCTAGCTTAGCATTCTAATTAAATAACCTTGGCTCCTTGCATGTGGGAAACAGGTTTCAAGCACAGAACCTCTAGCACCAAACAGAATGGCAAACATAATTTTAGCTCCTGAGCAAAATGGGTTTCATAATAGTGCCAGTACAGTGTGCACATAATAAGCATTTGAATATGCTGGATAATAAGTGCACTAATTTCTCTGAGAAGAACACTTGAAGGATAAAATAAGCTGGAATCAGGAGAGGAGAAAGGGGCTAGCAATTTATGGCACCACTGCTGCTCAATGTTCAAAAGTACATGATGCCCCTTATCACAGGTAAAAGATAATTGCTGTGATTATAAAATATAATGCTAGTGACAAGAAGTAATCAGGATTTTATTGGAAAGAAGTTTTTGGTATAGGCTTCTTTACCACTTTTAGATTACTGATGAATTATAATGGGAACCCATTTGGTGGTGGATGACCCAAGAGCATTCCTCAGTAGACTTCAACATGCAACTGGCCATCTCAGATTCTGTTTCCAGGGAACCTAGTCTCTAAGATAGTGCTCTCCTCTGACAAGGGATGAGACTCTGCTGAAGAATTAGGACTAGTTTGCCTGCCCTGCTCCAGAACCAGGGGTGGGATCAGCCTCTTCCAAGGCACATAGGCTGAGCCAGGGGGATAAGGACTGGTATAAAACTTTGAATTATTATAAAAAGAAAAGTCATATTGGGGAGGTAACTACACATACCTTTTGATCTTTTAAGAGAAGCCAGAAACAATTTATGTAAAAAGTTTCACAATGTTTTAATGTTGGAAACTAATTAAGATGTTTTTAAATTCTATAGAGTCAATAAGATCTGGTCCATTACCGACCCACATTTTGGAAGTTCACAAACTTGGCCAGAGAGAATACAGGTGTAGTTTGCAGCCCAGGGAACAAAGCTAGGACTACTAGCTATATGAAGTCAAGACTTGAGCTTAGCCTAAGAAACAGTTTCCCAATGATGTGAGCAATGTAAAAATGAAACAACGCACTTCAGGAGGAGGTGAGCTCCTTGGCACCAAAGTTCACATTTGAGTCTTGTTAGAATTTGAACTAGATGAGCTTTGAGACCTACTCACCGAGAGCCATACAAAGTCCCATATATTCACCCTGGCTGATATGGCTCAATGGATTGAGTGCCCGCTATGAACCAAAGGGTCACTGGTTCAATTCCCAGTCAGGGTACATGCTTGCATTGAGGGCTAAATCTTTCTCCCTCCCTTCCCCTCTGTCTAAAAAGAAATAAATGAAATGTGTAGAACAATAAAGTCCCATATATTCATAAAATATCATTGACATGCTCTCATTGACATGCTCTCAGCCTATCAGTAGCAAGCAGCATTGGGATTGCACCAATGATACTATCAAAACAAGCCTCAGTTTCCTTTTCCTGGAATATACACTGCACGTGACTCATCACTTTCCAATAGTTACTTTAATATCAAAGGAAATAAAAGGTAAAAATACAATCATGGCCCTGGCTGGTGGCTCAAAGGATAAGGCGCCAGCCTGTGAACCCAAAGGTCGCTGGTTTGATTCCCAGTCAGGGCACATAACCAGGTTGCAAACCAGGTCTCCAGTCAGGTCTGTAGTTGGAGGCAAGTGAAAGGCAACCATACACTGATGTCTCCCTCCCTCTCTGCCACTCTCCCTTCCCTTCCCCTCTCTCTAAAAGTAATTTAAATGGAATCCATGGCTCTGCTCTTGCCTTAGCTATAAAAATACCACTAGCAAATTCTTTCCACATACCATGATAACCTTTGTTGCTTAGAAATTAGTATGATTTTCTAGCACATCAACAGAAGACACAGAGAGGGGAAGGAACCCACTGAAATTATGCAGGAATGCCAGAATCAGAGTCCAGAACTCTTTACTGTCAGAGAGTGTTCTCAATGCCACCCAGGCAGACCATTTCATCACTAGGCTGGGACAATTTCCTACTGCTCAGCTATCCCAGAGTGATAGGACTTCTGGGCTATGGCCTTTGAAGATTCTCCCAGATAGGAGGTAGCCAATCTCTGGTCCCCATTTCCTTTCAGCAGCCTAGAATGTCTAATTTATAGGGACAGTTTATTTGCTTCTGTTCATGAACAACCTGCTGAGGCTGTTGCAGAAAGAAGTGCCTGGCTGTCTGGTGATGGTCACTCCCTTATAGCCCCATGTTCTCAACTTCTCTCTAAAACATATCTGAATAAACGGGAAATTAGGAATTTTATAAGCATTTGTTTCTGTTTTGAAAAGGTAATATGTTCATATAGTTTTTTTTTTTAAAGGTATACTCTAAAAGTAAAAGGAGAGTAAAAGGAATCCCCCATTCCATTTACCCTCTCCGCAGGTGATTTACCTTATTGACTTCCTGTGTACCACACAAGAAAACTGAAGTCTGTTCTTCTAATTCTCAAACAATTGAGTAGAGTATTTATTTGTCCCCATAGTTTACCTATGAGGAAACCGAGACTTAGAAAGCCTCAGTAAGGGAAAGCTTAAAAAATGAACCACTTCCAAATTCAGCATCCTTTCCACAAGGTCAGGGCGCCTTTACAGAGCCCCACAGTGTGTGGTGAGAGCTTAGCTACCAGGAGCAGGAGGAAGGTCAAGTGGGCCTAGGAGGCGGGCGAGCCACGGAGCCACCAAGTCAGGGCTCCGATTCCCTCATGGGACAGAGCCTGCAGAGGGACCAGCAGGTCCAAGCTGTGAAGACAAGAGGGACTCAAGGGGCAGGTAGCCTGCTGTTGTCACTGCCCTTTTCCTGGTGCATTTAATCTGCCACAGAGCTCTGTCAGGTCTTCCTGTGAAATATTTATCCCGTCTCTCCCTCCCTCCCTCCCTTTCCCTTCTCAGAGCAAAAAAACAAAAAACAAAAAAACAAGAAACAACAAAAACTCAAAACTTGATCGAAACTTCTGTTACCTCAGGTGTGGGTTATTGTCATAGGCTTTGAATTAGTCTCCTGGTGCAGAAATAGCTTTAACTAAATGAGCATGTACCACATCCAGTGTCGATTTATAGCCTGTGTGTAAGTTATGCTAATCCTTTAAAAAAAAAAACCTAGTTTTTTACCCTTCAGCTCCACATAGTGGCAACAACGCCATTAGTGTGTTATGAAAAGGGTCACACAAAGAAGACATGCTCTAGCTCCAAAACAAGGCTGGTTTCTCTCTCTCTCTCTTCCTTCCCCTCTCCCTAAAATAAATTTAAAAAAAATTTTTTTTTTTTTTGTTTTAAACAGTGGCTGCCTAGGAGCCCCTTGCTCTCTCTCAACTTCTCGCTAAAACATAGCTGACAAAATGGGGAAATGAGGGATCTCCCAACACCATGCAAAATCGGAGAGAAATGTAATGCCAGAGGCTTGGCAACATCCCTCTGCTCCTTTAAAGTACATGGTGTTGCAACTGGATTCAGAAAATCTGACCCTTTTTCAGCCCCTAAACCCACCTCCTTTCTATGAGCAGACTGCTTGAGAAAAAGATAGGAAGGCCTGCGGCCCCTCCCATACCAGCTGTCCTCTGCTCCCTGGGGACACAGCCCTTTGGGAACAGATAGATCTCTGAGGCAGGCAGAACTCCTTTGCCTGGCGCCCACACCCACTATTAGGAGCCTCCTCTGCCAGCTTGCTTGCTTTTAACTGATGTTTTTACTTTCTCAAACTTAAAAAATTTTTTCAATGACTGTTGATATATTAGTTTCAGGTATATGGCATAGTGGTTACACGTTTCTACAACTTACCAAGCAATTTCCCCATAAGTCTAGTACCTGTCTGACACCCTATGTAGTTGTCACAATATTATTGACAGTTCCTAAACTGTACTTTACACGCTCATGACTATTTTGTAACTGCCAATCTGTACTCCTTAATTCTGCCACCTTGTTCACCCAGCCCCCAAACCCCATTCCTATCTGGCAGCCGCCAATTTGTTCTCTGTATCTATGAGTCTGTTTCTGTTTCCTTTGTTTGGTGGTTTTTTCAGATTCCGCATTTAGGTGAAATCATATGGTATTTGTCTTTCTGACTAATTTCACTCAGCATAACACCCTCTAGGTCCATCCCTGTTGTCACAAATAGTAAGATTTCATTTTTGTTTTATAGTCAAACATTATGTTGTATATATACACATCTTTTAAAAATATTTTATTTATTATTTTTAGAGAGAGAGGAAGGGAGAGAGACAGAGAGGGAGAGAGATACCCATGTATGGTTGCCTTTCACCTGCCTCCAGCTATGGACATGGCTGGAGACCTGGCTTGCAACCTGGTTATGTGCCCTGGCTGGGAATCGAACCAGTGACCTTTAGATTCGCAGGCTGGCACCTTATCCACTGTGCCACCAGCCAGGGCCTGTACTACATCTTCTTTATTCATTCTTCTATCAATGAACACTTAGGTTACTTCCATATCTTGGTTATTATAAACAATGCTTTAATGAACATAGGGATGCATTTAATCCTTTATCAAACTAGTGTTTTGAATTTCTTCAAATAAATACCCAGAAATGGAATTGCTAGGTCATGTGATAGTTCTATTTTTGAGGAACCTCCATACTGTTTGTAGATTGTTTGCAAATTGGCTGCACCAATTTGCAACCCCACCAACAGTGCACAAGGGTTCCCTTTTCTCCACATCCTTGCCGATACTTGTTTGTTGACTTATTGATGGTAGCTATTCTGACAGGTGTGGGGTGATCTCCCTGGGGTCTGAGTTTGCATTTCTCTTATGATTAGTGACATTGAGCATCTTTTCATGTCCATTGGACATTTGTTTATCCTTTTTGAAGAACTATCTGTTCTGGTTCTCTGCCCATTTTTAAAACAGGTTTTTTGTTGTTAAGTTGTATGAGTTATTTATACATTCGGGTATTAACTCCTTATCTGATATATCATTGGCAAATATCTTCTTCTACACAATAAACTGTCTTTTCACTTTTTGATGGTTTCTTCTGCTCTGAGAAAACTTTTTTGATGTAGCTTCATTTGTTTATTTTTTCTTTTGTTTCTTTTATTTCCCCTGAGGAAAAAAAAATTGCTAAGAACAACTGCCTATGTTTTTTTCTAGGAATTTTATGGTTTTAGGTCTTACATTTAAGTCATATATATATATATATGTATATATATATATATATAATATTTTATTTATTTTTAGAGAGCGGGGAAAGAGGAGAGAAAGAGAGGGAGAGAAACATCAACTGTGGTTGCCTCTTACATGCCCCAAACAGGGAACCTGGTCCACAACCCAGGCATGTGCCCTGACCAGAAATCAAACCAGAGACTCTTTGGTTCGCAGGCCAGCACTCAATCCACTGAGCCACACCAGCCATGGCAGTCTCTAATATATTTTAAATTTATTCTTGTATATAGTATAAGAGAAAGTGGTCTAGTTCATCTCTCTGTATGTATCTATCCCTATCCAGTTTCCACAATATCATTTATTGAATAAACTATCTTTACCCTGTTGGATGTTAATTTAAATTTTGTTTCAAAGTAATGGATGGAATTATAAACAACAAATAAAACCACTACAGAGCTTGTCACCAAAACAGCTGTCCTTTGCCTTGACCCTCCCATTCTCCAGAGACAGAAATTTCAATTCTATTAGCCTGTGCCTCTAGTGTTTACTTCCTTTTATATAAATAATGTGGTTATACTATTTTATGTCTTTATTAATTTTAGGCCTTAACAGCTAACACTAACTACTGACTTCCTACTGTAAAAAGGAAGAATGTGGCTCTCTTACACTCTCACGCCCTCACAGCTTTGACTTTTCCCCAACTTTCAGTATTTGTTATTTATGTTATTGTGATAACACAATGTTTCCAGATGAGCTATATAACATAGTGTAATTATATTTCTTGTGCAACTTTCTTATTTTTCCTGAAGTTAAGAATGATCCCTTTTTGTTGTTTATTGTTATTGTAAAGTCACCTCTCAGTGTGGTTACAAGGATGGCAATCTTCATTTTTATTTTCCAACAACTCTCTGGCCCTCTGCTCCACCTGTCCTGGGTTGCTCCCCTTGCCTACCATACAGCTACCCTTGTGAAAGTGTATTCTCTAGTAGCTTCCTGAGAAATGGTGCGTGGAGAGCTAATATTTTGAGATCATGAGTATCTGAAAATATTTTTATTCTATTGTCAGTCTTGAATAATAGTTTGGTTGCATGGTAAGTTCTGAAAAGAGAATCCTTCTCCTCAGAATTTCCCCACAAGGCATCAATTGCTCCACGGTCTTCCAGTTTCCTTTGTTCTATTGAGAAGTCCCACAGTGGCATTTTCATTTTTTTTTAAGCTTTAGATCTTTTATTTTTAATATTTTATTTATTATTTTTAGAGAAGGAATGAGAGAGGGAGAGAGACATCAATGTTTGGTTGCCTTTCACCTGCCTCTAGCTACAGACCTGGCTCGAGACCTGGCTTGCAACCTGGTTATGTGCCCTGGCTGGGAACTGAACCAGTGACCTTTGGGTTCATAGGCCGGCACCTTCCCACTGAGCCACCAGCCAGGGCAGGCCTTTTTGATTTTTGATCCTTTGATTGTGACCTTTTTTCTCTTAGGACACTTTAAGGATCTCTAGTGTTCTGAAATTTCATTATAATTTCATTTAAATTTCATTAAGTTAAAATATTATAAATAAAACAGATTTGGTTACCTTATATATTGCCTATTAACTCAGTCACTTTCCCCCAGAAAAGAACCCTCTAGTCTTCTGACTTTGGAGATGAGCAATCAGCATTCTGGAACTAAGTTGGTGGCAGGGAGTTGGAGGGATATCTCACCATTTTGGGATGTAGATTTCCACTTTATTCCTTCCATTTTATCTCTTCCCTCTTTCTTGGACTCTGAGTCCAGCCCTGCTCTGAGCCCATTTCTCCAGAGAGTGAACTTCTTGTCTTCTTCCACTTGTCTGCTGGCTCCATTTTGTAAGCTTTCCCAGAAGGGTACTGCGAAGGGTATAGACAAATAAACAAACAAACAGAGAAGTAGGTCCAAAATACACTTAATAATATCTAAGAATTTAAATCATATTTCATGTTCTTGTGGAAAGATGGTTATTTAATAAATGGTATTGGAACAACTAGATAATCATTAAAAATAAAGAAAATTAGAGCTTTACCTCAAACCATACATTAAAATATTAGTCTATATAAATATTTCACATAAAAATGAAACCAGGAGTACCAAAGGAAAATATAAGTGAATATTGATATAATCTTGGAGTAGGAAAGGCTGTTCTAAGCAGGACATGAAAGCAGTAACCATAAAGGTTAATTTTATCTTAAATAAAATTTAACACATTTTTCTCCATCACCCTCCCCAGTTGAGTGAGTGTATGCACCCAGAAACAAACAACAAGTGGGGGAAAATAGTTTGAACATGTATGTCAGACAAAGAGTTAATATTCTTAATATATACAGAGCACTCAGTAAGAACTAATTTTAAAATACCAACAGGCAATTTAACAAAGAAATGCAAATAGCTTATAAGTACCTGAAAAAATATTCAGGCCCAAGCTGGGTAGCTCGGTTGATTAGAGCATCATCCTGGTACATCAAGGTTGTGGGTTTGATCACTGGTCAGGGCACATACAGGAATCAACCAATGAATGCATAAATAAGTGGAGCAACAAACCAATCAATCTCGCTAACTCTTTTCCATCTAACAAATAAAATAAAAAATGAAAAGGATTTTGTAAAGAAAAAAAAAAAAAATGAGATAGCATGATCAATTTACCTAATTGATAGACACTTAGTTTTACTGAACTAGATTCATATTTAATTTATATAAGATATAATTCATATTTATATCATGTATTTATAGAATTTATATATCATAAAATTTGCCCTTCTAAAGTGAACAATTCAATAGTTTTTAGTGCATTCACAGAATTGGTCAACCATCACCACTATCAAATTCAAGCAGTTGTTACCCCCAAAAGAATCCCCATAACTAATGAGCAATCACCCCCCTTACTCCCATCCCTTGGCAACAGCTAAGCTGTTTTCTTTCTGCCTCTACAGATATACCTATTTTATTTTATTTATTTTAAAAAGATTTTATTTATTATTTTCAGAGAAAGGGGAAGGAAAAGAGGCAGAGAGGGAGAGAGACATCCATGTATGGTTGCCTTTCACCTGCCTCCAGCTGGGGAACTGGCTGGAGATCTGGCTTGTAACCTGGTTATGTGCCCTGGCTGGGAATTGAACCAGCGACCTTTGGGTTCACAGGCCAGTACCTTATCTACTGTGCCACCAGCCAGAGCTTTATTTTTTATTTTTAAAAGATTTTTATTTATTATTTTTCAGAGAGAGGGGAAGGGAGAGAGGCAAAGAGGGAGAGAAACATCAATGTATGGTTGCCTTTCACCTGCCTGCAGCTATGGACCTAGCTGGAGACCTGGATATACCTATTTTAGACATTCCACGTAAATGGAAGCATACACTATGTGGCCTTGTGTCTGGCTTCTTACATATAACATTTTCAAGTTTCATCCATGTTGTAGCATTTATGAGTACTTTGTTCCTTTTATGGCCAAACATTGTATGGATGTATTAGTTTCCTATTTGCTGCCATAACAAATTACCACAAATTTAATGGCTTAAAACAACACAAAACTATTATCTTAACAGTTCTGCAGGTTAGAAAGCTGAAACAGTTATGACTGGCTGAAAATCAGGGTGCTGACAGAGCTTCATTCCTTTTTGAAGGCTTCATGGGAGACTCTTTCCTTCCTTTTTCCAGTTCCCAGAGACCATCTACATTCCTTGGTTCAAGTTCAAAGCCTTCCTTAAACTTCAAAGCCAGTACTGGCAGGTTGAACCCTCATCAAGCCACTTTGATTTCTTCTTTTGTTGTCAGATCATCCTCCTCCTATCTCTTCTGCTTCTCCCTCTTCAACTTTTAAGGATCTTTGGCCTATATGGATAATTAAGGATAACTTCATTTCAAGATACTGGATCACATCTACACAATCCCTTTTGCCACCTAAGGGATGTATTCCCAAATTCCAGATATTAGGGCGTGGACATCTTTGCAGAGACATTATTCTGCCTACCACATGGATATACCACATTTTGTTTAAGCATTCATCAGTTGATGGGCATTTGGGTTATTTCCATTGGGGTTATTATGAACAACATTGCTATGTACATTCCTATACAAATTTTTGTGTGGATTTACATTTTCAGTTCTTCTGGGTATGCATCCAGTAGTGGAACTGCTGGGTCATATGGTAACTCTATGTTTAACTTTCTTTTAAGTATATAATTCAGTGGGTTTTAGTATATTCACAGAGTTGTGCAACCAAATGATTGCCATATAATTCCAGAAAATTTTCATCACCCCGAAAAGGAACCCCATAGCCATGAGCAGTCACTTTCTATTCTCCCCTTCTTGCAACCTCTGACAACCACTAATTTACTTTCTTACTCTATGGATTTGCCCATTCTGGACATTTCACATATAAGGAACCATACAGTATGTGGCTGGCTTTCATGCCTGGCTTCTTTCATTTAGTATATATTTTAAGTTTCATCTACAATGTAGCGGTTAACAGTACCTCATTACTTCTTATAGCTGAAAAAAATTCCATTGGATGGATATATCACATTTTCTTTATCCATTCACCAGTTTATGGACATTTGAGTTGTTTCCAACTTAAGGTTACTATAAATGATGTTGCTATAAATGTGGGTGTATACATTCTATATGAACATATATTTTCATTCACTCGAGTTTATGCCTTGGAGTAAAATTGCTAGCTCTACATTTAACTTTTTGTAACAGCGCAGCTGTTTTCTACAGCAGCTGCACCATTTTACATTTCTACCTGCAAAGCACAAGGGTTCCCATTTCTCTTCATCCTCAGCAACACTTGCCCATTTTTATTATAGCCATCCTAGTGGATGTGAAGCGATATATCATGATGGTTTTGATTTGCATTTCTCTTACCACCTAAAATATTTAGCCTCTTTTCACTCGCTTATTATTTGTATATCTTCTCTGAGGAAATGTCTTGCCCATCTTTAATTGGGTTTATTTGTCTTTTTGTTACTGAGTTCTCACAGTTCTTTTATATTCTGAATACAAGTCCTTTGTTAGATATATGATTTGCAAATACTTTCTCCCATTCCATGCATTGTCTTTTACTTTCTTTCTTTTTATCCTCACCACATGTTTTTCACTACTTTTAGAGGGAAAGGGAGGAGAGAGAGAGAGAGGGAGAGAAACATCAATGTCAGAGAGCACCATCAATAGGTTGCCTTCCCATACACTCCCTGACTGGGGATCAAACCCACAACCTGGGTATGTGCCATGACCAGGAATTGAAAAGGCAACTTTTTAGCCTACAGGATGATGCTCCCACCAACTGAGCCACACCTTCCAGGGCATCTTTAACTTTCTTCCCGGTGTCATTTGAAACACAAGTTTTCCATTTTGATTAAGTCCTATGTATCTCTTTTTTGTCTGGTATGTACTTCTGATGTCTAAGAAAGCTTTGTCAAATCCAAGGTCATAAAGATTTATTCCTGTTTTCTCCCAAGTCATAATTTTAGCTCTTACATGTAAGTCTATGGTCCATTTTGAGATAATTTTTGTATATGGTGTGAGGTAGAGGTTCAACTTCATTCTTTTGTGTGTGGATATATAGTAGTTCCAGCCTGTTTGTTTAAAGGACTATTCTTTTCACCTTGAATTATCTTGGCTCCCTTAGGTTTTCAACACTGTTATTAGTTAAAAAAAACTTATAAAGATAATACCTACTTTATGAAACAGTGAGGGGGAAGTCTTACACACTATTAATGGGAGTATAAAAGTAGTATAGCCTCTTAAGTGCAATTTGCTATGCATATTCAAATTTGAAATACATATACTCTGATTTAGGAATTATACTTCTAGGACTTTTATTTCAAGGAGCCAATTGTAGAAAGAAAGATGCTATGTACAATGATGACCAACTGGAAGAAACCTAAATGTTAATCGGTAGGAAACCAGGTGAATAAATTATGCTACACTGTAAGTGAAATATGACACAGACTTTAAAAATGATGAAGTAGACTTATATTTATTGGCTTGGAGGAATCCCTGTGACTTACTGCTAAGTGAAAGATAAAAGCATGTTACAAAGCACTATTTATAGTACTCTGCATTTATAGAATATATATTTTACATATGAATATACATTCATAGAGATAGCTGAGAAAATACACACACACACATATACACACACACACTAACAGTGGTTGCTAGTAGGTAGTAAGATTTGGGCTGGCTTTTATTTTCTTCTTTATACTTTTTTGCATTGCATGAATTTGCTACATGAATATGTATTATCTTTATATTCAGAAAAAGGAAAGCTATTTTCATTTTATAGGAGAATGTCAAGCAATATATATTGTAGAGGGTTATTCACTGGCATGGAAATATGTTCATAATATATTATCAAGTGAAAAAAAGCAGGCTACATTATCGCCCTGCTTTTGAAAAGAATTAAAGAGTATAATGTATACAGTATTTCTTAGGTACTATGATAGTTGTTTTTTACTACTATTTCTGAAGGGTGTCTCTTATAATCAATATGAATATTTAATGTAGTGGGTTTCCTCCTTACAGCCTCCCTGAAAAGCTGTTATTAATGAGATGATCCTTCTGGCAATCTGAGACTTGAGAAAGGGCCATATGTGTGCAGAGAAAAAACTGGAGGAATAGACACCAAAACTTGATCAGTGTGTGCTTAGCCCTGTATTGAGGTTTTTATTTTCTTCTCTTTGTTAAGCATAGTTTCCAAGTTTTCTACAGTATATGCATAAATAGACATTAAAAAAACACTGGCTGCCCTGCTTTCCTCCTTTCTTTTTTTAAAGATCTAATTGGCTTTATTAGGTGATTCATGAATCCGACTGCATCTCATCTAGCAACTAGAAGGGTGTTCTTGCCCTGCTTTTCAAGAAGTAGAGTGTAAGGGCTGACTGGTGTGGCTCAGCGGGTAGACCTCTGCAAACAGAAAGGTCGCCAGTTAGATTCCTGGTCAGAGTACAAGCCAGGTCCCACAGTTGGGGGCACACATCAGGCAAACGGCAACAGATTGATGTTTCTCTCCTTTCTCCCTCCATTTTTCTCTCTCTAAAATTAAGTAAATACCATCTTTAAAAAAAAAAAAAAAAAGATAAAGCATGAGGGTATTTGTGACTTTTGGCCTTTACCAAAATGAGACTAGCAAATTAGGAAGGACGTAAATTATGCCAGGAGCGTCAAGAGTCTAGATCGAGAGAGGACCACCTTGCAGGACCAAGGGGTCTCTGGCCGGACTAGGGCTGGCCAAGCAAGCTCGAGAACAGATGGGGAAGCTCCGTCAGCCAGAGCAGGGCTCCTGGATAGGCCTGTGTGGACAAGAAAATCCCCGTTAGGTAGGCCAATCCAGATGGTAGGGACACTGGGTGATTATGGAGGAGAAGTATATCCAACACTGTGGGGCCACTCAGATATTTTCCAGTCTAGCTCAGCATAGTCCCAGTTCATGAAGAGAGAGCACGAACTGCACGAAGCAGAAAATGAGCCCACCTCTTTTAAGAGTCAACTTATATTGGTCTGAGGTGAGACCTTTCCTCAGTCAAAGGGGCACAGGAAACAAAGGGCATGGAACAGAGGCGAAGAACAGAATTTCCATAGTCCCTGAGGAGGCCAGTGAGCTCCAGGCCTCTTGCTTAGGGTAAGGGAGGGACCGGGGCTCACAGTGACCGTGGCAGGAATTGTGGCAGGCACTGTGCCAGGTAGGAGCTTCACCCACATGATTGTGTCTAATCCTCACAACAGTCCTGAGATGAGCAGCCAGAGGCTCAGAAAGGTTACGTGGTTTGTCCAAAAGCCTCATGAGAGTCTTTCTCTAAAAAGGGAAAAGCACTGAGCAAAGTTAATATTCATATTTATTGTATTAACAAACTTTTCATAATGGTGGGTGGAAAAAACAAGTTAAAAAAATCTGATTCTAATATTCTCCGCCCTCCCCCCCCCCCATTACATATAATATAGAAAAAAGTTGTAAGGATATATTACCTTTAGTGGTGGGTATATCTCAACGGTAGGAATTTAACTTTTAAATTGTATTTTCCCTGCTCCCCCCACACACTGAGCATGTAAAATTTTCTTAAAGCAAAGAAGAGTCTTGAAGCAAAGAAAAAGGTTTTTTAGAAGCAGTTGTAAGGACTAGTGGATCAAAGTATTGAGAATGAATTATAGTGAGATCTTAATGACAGAGAAATCCAGATTCTTACTATGTTAGTTCCACCTGGCTTTTCCAACTCTGTTTCCTAAACAATAAAAGGGGATTATAGTCTTGTCCCAGTGAGCTGTTGCCAAGATGAACTGAAATGCAATATACGTGAAAGTCCCAAGCACAGTACTTGGCATGAAGACGGTGCTTAATAAATATTAAACCTGACTCGGTAGTCTTGGCTCTTCCTTGTTGCCCCAGGAAGGCCCTAGCACCTATGTCTCAGAGAGCAGAAAGGAATCTGGCAAGGGCCCCTCCAACTGCCCACGTACCTGACACTCTCCCCTCCTCTGTTTTTACCATCTGGAGACTTACAGGACCTCATTCCTTACCCAGTATTCATCTGTTTGCCTCTCCCACTCCCTTTGTCTCAACAGCCTCAGCTGCCCAGAGAGCATTCTTGAGTTCATGCAACATTATTTTCAATATAACAACACATGTGCAGACCACCTATGTCCTAAAGATGGCCCAGGCTTCTACTCTCCATTTATACCATCCAGAAATATTTGTATGAGCTCACAGTCTAGTCGAAATTTTAGATCCTTCAACTCCCATGTGTTGCCTAACTGCTATAAAGGTACACACACCATGCTATGGAATTTCAGAGGGCAGATTTAGCAATATGTGCACATGTATATATAGCACAGGAGGATAAGAATGGAAGTTGTTTTTAAAAAGTAATGATTTCTTCACCCTATATTATACATTAGCTTCATATATTGCCTTTATAAAAGAGAAAGGGTGCCATTCTGCCAAACTGATTTCAAAGCCAGTTAAATCAATACCTGAATAGGCCTTTTTCTCTCATTTTCAGATTTATTAAAGTTTGTTTCCAGCCACAAGATCTGTGGAAGGCTCGGGTCATCTGATGGAATGTTCTGGTTGGTGCAGAGGCAATGGAGTGGAAAGCAGGTCTAAGGAGTTACAAATTAAGTGTTCCCCTCAATTTGGAGCTTATTAAAACACACACATATTCTGATTAATGGGCAGTTTTTAAAACTAAAAGGGGTACCAGAACCAGGCATTATTTGATATTTTTCATAATTTATTAAGCAAACATGAATTTCAATGGAAGTAAAGAGATTCACCCACAGTTTAGACTCCCTAATAAATAAGCTGTTTTCATTTTTTCCTTATTCCTTTCCAGCCCCTATTCAAAACCATAAATCCATGAACATGATAATAACCATGGGTCAGACACAATTATATATTCTACTTTTTCCTCACACCCAGATGCATACTCAGAAAGATGTTAAGTACAGCAATATTCCAGAGCAGGGCACTGGGACAACAGCCCCTTCAGGCCTGTGGACTGACAGTTCAGTGGAAGATGTTGGCAGGGCAGCGAGACACACCCTGCTCTGCCTGTGTTATTTATGCCTCTGGCGGTGAAGCCCCTGACAAAGAAGCATGTCACTGGAACACATGCTCTTTGTTCACAGAGGTGCATGCCAGCACCGGCTGTGTCAGAAGGGACAGTACTGGGTCTGTAGTCTCTCCCCCTTTGGCTCCTTTGCTTTCTTTTTATTTGCTGCACATTGTGGCTATGTTTATTAATTACTTTGTAGCTAAATCTTATGAAACACACATTTATCTAGTTAGGAAAGAGTCCTTCATGCCCTTGAGTTGGTCATAGAGGACAGGGTTCCAAGATTTGCCCTGTTTCTCCCTAAACCTCCCCCAAGAGCCAGCAGGTTACCGCTCTTTAGCACAGAGCTACAGTGAGCCCCTCTCCTGCAGCGTCTCCCCTTTACCTGCAAGACAGCACCTGAATGTTCTGTTTGGTGCTAATGGTCCTGTAACAAATGTTCCAGATCTCATGTTCCAAATCAGGCCCTCCTTCTAGGACTTCCTTCCAGCCGGTCTGATGGTGCAGCAAAGATGGCAGGCTTTACAGGTAGATCTATTTGGACTTAAGCCTTGGAGCTACCTCTGGTTGGCTATGCAGTTTAAGGTTCAGTTCCTCATCTGTAAAATGATTAAAGTAAGATCTACTTCACAGGTCTTTGGACTAAATGAAATAGAATATACCAAGCCCTGAAAGTGGATGACCAGTTACTGCTTGTTACCTCATGGAACTGATGGGTGGGTTTTTCATAAAAGCCTTCATCTCATGGCCCTGTAGGTCTCCTAACTTTATAGTTAGCCCTCCTGTGACATCCTGAAAAGTATTTCTCTCACCCTTTTTTCCTATTGAGATGTCTGCTAACACTAACATTTTAAATACCAGAGTTGGGAAACAACATACTGGAAAGTTTTTGCCTTTTTTTAAACTTTATTTTACTTTGAAACTTTGATTGATTACATATTTTAAAAATTGATTTAAGTGGTTTTGTTTGCCACAGGTAAAATGGAAAGGGGGAGTCTTAGAGAAAACCTTAGGTTGATGCATAGGGTTTATTCACAAGTTTCCCGGCCTTTGGAGCCATTTGTCCATATTAGAAGATGGTATCTGATTAGATACAAGACATATTTACTTATTTTAAGCTGAATGCAACCTTATATTGCTCTAGGTCTGCAAAGCAAACTTAATGCTCTAACCCTGGCTCTCCGGGTGCTCTCTGAACCAGCCCATTACAAAGGCTACCCGCCAAGCTTCACCCTAACCGAGATCATCAGGAATTTACACACTTCACAGGGGTTCCCAAAGGCCCCATTAGAAATGCTAATTGCTGCCTTGGTAGCCTACACTTAACTGTTAGAAATCCAGGGAAATTCTACCGAACTGGCTCCTCTGTGGCTTGGGCGAGTGGCCGGAGCCGCCCGGCGAAGGCCGACTCCACCCGGTGCCACGCGGTACATCGCTCCGGATGCGGGTCCGCATGGCCCTTCATGACCACGGGGCCAAAGAGACGGCGGGGTTCGGGCTGTTGACCCGTACCGTGGGGAGAAGGTGAACCCCAAAGCTGCATGGCCCACGTTCCCTTCACTTGTCCTGCCTGCCTGCGCGGGCGTCGGGCTGGCTCGGTCGAGCCTCCGTGGCCGGACCTGGCCTTACGGACCCCGAAGTCGGACTGTAACGCCTCCCCCCAGCTCCTCCAGCAAACGTCCACGCGCGGCGGAGACCCGCATCCGGGGGCAGCGAGGTGGGGCCCGGGGTGTCTCAGCTCGGTGGGCTGGGAAGCCCCCAGTAAAGGTCTTACATCAGCCTCCCCACGTGCAACTGGAGGAGGGGAGGAAGTCGCTCCAGTCCCCTGGGCTGCGCCTTTCCCCCAGCCTCCGCCCCTCCCGCCGCCTCTCCCCGCCCCGTCCTTGGTGCAACCGTGGCCACCTAGTCGAGCGGCGGCGCGCGGGGCCGAATCGAGCGGAGCAGCCTCCTGCGCCGCGTTGCCGGTTTAAGCGCAGTGCGGGCCGCGGCCGGGGGCGGCGGTAGTGAGACCAGCGCTGCGCTCCAGCCCCCTTTTCCCTCCATGGTTTCTCTCCGCTCCCGTGAGTAACTTGGCTCCGGGGGCTCCGCTCGCTCGGCCGTTCGCCGCCCGCTGCCCAGGACCGCGCCGCCGGCCTCTGCCGCCAGCAGACCTCTTCCGACGGTCCCAGCTGCGCAGGCCGGGACGCCTCTCCCCCCTCCGCCCCCGCCGCGGAAAGTTAAGTTTGAAGAGGGGGGAAGAGGGAAACATGGACATGAAGAGGAGGATCCACCTGGAGCTGAGGAACCGGACCCCGGCAGCCGTAAGCAGAGCCCCCCGGGGGCACCTTCTCCCTCCGATGACTTGCACGTAATGGTGGCCACCTGCGGGGCCCCGGCCGCGGGTTCTCTGGCCCCAGCGCGGGGAAGGGCGCAGCTCGCGGGCTCGGACGGGGAAGGCGGGCGAGCGGGCGGGAGGGCGCGTAGGGGGGAGCGAGCGCGCGGGGATTAACTCTTTGGCGTCCGCGGGCCCCCACGGCCTTCCGGGGAAGGCGGTGGGGTGGGGGAAAGCAAACTTCGAGGTCCCCGTCCGCCAGGGTTGTTCCCGGAGGAGTGTGTGTACGTGTGGCCGGCGGCGAGGGAGGGAGGAGGGGGTTGTGTAACGCTGGGAGCCATGTTTGCAGCCTCCCGGGATGCGCTGCCCGGCTGGGACCGGGCCTGCCGAGGAGCTGCGCGGCCATCCGGGGGTGGCCCGTTGCGGGTCAGGCCGGGCTTCGCGCGCCCCGAGACGGCCGGGGAAGGGGCTCCAGCGTGGAGGGTGGAGGTGGCTCCCCCAGCCCTATATCGCGTTTGGCGCCGGCCGGGCCGCGGGCAGGGGCCGTGAGGCGAAGTGGGGGCGTTTTCCCCGGGAGTTGGGCGAGAAGCCCCCTCCGGTGCCCGGGGGCTTAGGCGGGCGCGGCCCGGCGCACGCGGGGCGGGGGAGGGGCGAGCCGAGCAGCGGAGGTGGCGCAACTGCCGCCCCTCCCGAGGCCAAGTTTGAAAAAAGGACGTGGTTCCCGCCATTTTTCAAGCCTAAAAATAAAACTTTCTCCACCACGTTTCTCGCTTCCCTTGCGCCTTCCGGGCCTCCCCCATTCCAGTCCTAGAGCTAGGGCCCAGGTCTGCGTGGGCCAGCCGTTGTGGCGGTGGCTTCGGCCTCCCGCGCCGCCGCAGCAGGGCCGGGACCCTGTCGGGGAGGCTGGCCCCTCGGTGTGGGCGGGCAGCGGCTCCGCGCGCCAGCCGGGGCGCGCCACAGGCCGACGCAGCGCCATGTTGGCGGGCACCGTCTCCCTCCGCCGCCAGAGCCAACCTCCCGACTCGGCCTCCCCGCTCGCCGCGGGCGGTGGCTGCGGGCCGCCGGCTCCCCAGACGGAGCTCGCCCGGTTTGCCGCCTTCCTCGCCGGGGCTCGGAGGGCACGAGCGGGATCCTCGCGCTCCGCCGCCGACTCATCTCCCCAGAGAGCCCGGTTCTTCCTTCTTAAAAGGGCAACGCCAGGCGGCCGGCTCCGCCCGAGCCAGGCTCGGGGTGCGGGCTGGCCTCCGAGGCCTCTGCCCCCGCGAGTGCACGGTGCGCGGCCTCGAGGCCTCTGCTGGGCCGCGGCTGCGTGAGCGGCGCCCGAGGGGGTCGCCTTTTCCTCCCGCCCCGGCCCTCGGCGGCCGGATGCCTGGCCGCCGGCCCCGCGTCTGCTGAGCGGCCGCCCTCCCGCTCTTTCCCGTCTAGCGAGTGAGGGGAGCCTTCCGTGCAGCCCGGGGGCTGCGGGCAGCAAGTCACGGACTTGCGGAAATTCAACCAGGGTATGCCTGGTACACACGCAGTTTTTGAATCCCCTGAGGTCATCACAAATGAGGTTGGGGGTGCTACACCGGGTGGTCACCCCCCGAAGCATGCTGGGGGGGAATCTGAGGGCGTGGGCATCGCGGGAGGCGCCCCGGGCTCTAAGGTCGAGGGCGGACCTCGGCCGCCCCGTCGACTGGCGGGTCAGACATTTTGTGCCGGCCACGTGTTCGCGTCCGGAAGGGTTAAGCTGCTTCCCGCGGGGAAACGCACAGCCGCAGAGCCGTGTTCTTGAGTAGTTCGTTCAGGCGCTTACGTAGTTTCTGGGTAGTTATGCATAAATAGAATGTGGCGTCATTCAGTTTAGACTGAATTTCCAAAAGAAAAGTGCGCACAGCACACGGATCTAAGTGTTTTAAAAGCTGGAATTTGGATGATGCGTGCGCAAGCCCCAGTACTGTAAAGCGCCCAGTAGGACTTGACGTGGAGTGAACACACAGCACAGTATGCAGATGACGTATTGTATAGAATGTACACGTTAAAGCTACATAATCTTTTTTAGCCCATGTCACACCAATGAATCCAATTAAAAAGGTTATTTTTTTTAAGAGGGAGAAAACCTTACAGCAATTTAAGAAAGTCAAATCCTAAGAGCGACGTTGCTTCCAGTGGGAAATACAGCTGGGCCGCTGTTCTCACTATATGTAATTTCTTCACCTATGAAATAACTGATGTATTTTTTAAAGTGTGCGAATGTGCGAGTATTTTTCAAGTTATCAACTTAGGCCTTATCCTCTTGTTAAAGATAAGCCAGTCACGTGGCTATTTAAAATTCAATTAAAAGGTCAGCTTGACAGTTGCTCCATTCACGATTCCCGTGTTCAAAAGCCACAATTGATTAGTAGCCACGGTATTGGACAGCACTAGCCTAGACTAATCCACTGGTTTGCTGAATAAATAGCTGAGTGCCCACAGTGTGCTAGGACCTGGAGAAGCGGTGTGAACAAGGCAGAGAGCAGCCCTTGGTCCTGAGGCTTCCGACCCCCGTGGCACCTGTTTGACCGGTGCAGGTTAGGGGCCTCGGTTACGGAGCCAGCCCGGGCTGTGGGGGCAAAACGAGGCTCCCGCATGGACTCTGGCTGGCAGGCTGAGACCAGTAGGAGTTAATGTTCTCAGAGAAAAGATGAAAGCTTTGACCTTAAACTGAAGGCTTTCCAAGAAAAAAAAAAAAAAAGGTATGAAGTTTTGAAGGGAATTTTATAACAGGAGTTTAAATGTTTTTGCGCAAAAGCATCATCCTTTAGACATGGGAAATTCCAAGATGACTCCTTGAAAACCAAGCTCTGCCAGTCACATGGCTCCTTGGGTCTGTGTGGGGCCAGCTCTTGAAGAGTTGGCTTGGCCTCTGAGATCCTGAGGGCTTTTGTCATTTGGGGAAGAGGATGAATTCTAAGTCCAAAACATGCATTATGTCAGAGGTGTGTTCTCGTGGTGGGGAAAGGGGCTAAGAGAGCTTTTTAAAATAATCTTCATAGAGAATGGTGCTAACCATTTAAAAATGCAGACAGGCAAGGATACAGAATATGAATATTTTATATAAAATATTTTGTATTGTCCATTACTTCACTAAAACAAATTGTACAGCCCTAGAACATAGGACATACAACACAAATCGTTAGTACAAGCACCTTGTTAATTATGCATCTGGAGACAGCTAGGCTTGATATTGCTCTGCTTGAGATTTTTGACTCAAGTGAGGAAGCCAGGCAGTTCCTGTGGTTCACAGTCTAAGCCCCTATGGAACACTATTGGGCTGTGTGCTAGACTGAGAAATTTAATATGCCGTAAATAAGAACAGTTTTTCCTTAGTCCCAATTTACTGGGGGAGAAAATTAGGTTTTCCTCACATTTTCCCCAATTTTTGGTATCTGTTGTTGTGTCTATTATGATATAATTTTGAGCTCAGTGGAGTATTCCAAATGTTTTTTCAGTAACTATTTTTTTTCCTTATATAAATAATACCTATTCATTGAAGAAAAAGTAGATCCAGATAAGCCAAAAATAGTATAGATAAACAATTTAAAAATAGAAATCTCTTACACACATCCATTCTACCATTTAGACATTCTGGTATATTGCATTTAGTTAACTATAAATAAAATACAGTAAACATCTTTATCTTTGTGTGTAATTAGTCATTATGGCTTCATTGTTAATGTCTACATAGATGCTAATTTAAGCATCCTCATGCCATTTTAAATAATACTGAAATGAACATTTCATAAAATGAGTGTTTTCTGCCAAGTTGCTTTTTGAAATGGTTTCCTTGACCCACCAGTAGGATATGGGTGTTTCCTTCATGCCAGTAATTCTGCCACCCAATCAATCTGCGAACCACTTATATAAATCTATTGTTATTTTGAAAACATTCTTTTATAGTTACAGGAGGGTAGAAGGTTTAAACATTGGTTAATTCAGAAGAATGGAAATTAGTAAAAGTATCAGGAGTTAACTTTTTCTACATGTTTGGGTTATTTCACCGGCTTTCAGTAATCATGTATTTTCTTAATTAAGATCATTGATAACTTTAAATGATCTTTAGCTCCTTCATATTTTGTTTGCTGTCTTATAACAAGGATAACATAATTAGGGAGATCTTTAGCTCCTTCATATTTTGTTTGCTGTCTTATAACAAGGATAACATAATTAGGGAGATCACCCAACCAGTTAGATAAAATTGATCTCTGTTTTTAGTGTAGCCAGGGCCACAGGAACTAAGAGCAAATTGGAGAGGGTAGAATGGAAATTGCTTGATGTCTACTGTGGTGTTCAAGTTGTCCCCGTAACTTTTAGCTACAATGTACTTCAAAATTTTCAGTGAAAACAGTATTGCTTTGCTGGTAGCTATAGAAAACAAAAACAAGAGCTAAATAGAAATTAGTGGATTTTTGGTTTTAGTTCTTAAATATTTACCTTAAATTTATGTTAGAGAAAAGGCTAGTTTAATTGGCAAATGAGGTATGAAGATGAGTGAATTTGACCCCCAAAGTTAAACCACCTGGTTTTGAGAAGACTAGGTAATTATTTTGGACCAAATAGTGCCCCCTAAGTTGTACACACAAATGTTCAAGTGCCTGCCCAAACGAGAGCCATTTCTCCTTGATTAGAAGCTCCATTTTATTCTGGATTTGGATTGGGAGGCAACAGGGTTATATACCTGTCTACCTCCTACCATACTTTCTCTCTCTCCCCCACCCCTTCCCTGTTACACTCTGCCCCCCAAGCTCTTGCACAGTTGTACTTCCCTTTGCAAGGCAGTCTGGATCTCTTCTCACTTCAGAAAGGAATGAAGGAGTGGGCAGTCTTAGTTACCTCATACTGATGACAGTATACTTGAGAGAAGATAACTTTTCTCCAAAGCCCTGTTTAGAACGTCAGACAGGCTAGATGGCTACTGGTGGAGAGCTTTCCAGGCCTGTCACACATGGGCACAGCACTCAGTGGGACCCTCCTGTGGTCTCTGCTTTCTGCAGTAAGTCCTACTTGGCTGTATCCTCTTACTGTGCCTCTGGAGCCCTGTTCTGGGGTAGTACATTTCCTTAACGCCCTTAGCCTTCCTAGAAAAGTGCGAGGACATGCCTACTAAGCCATACAGCCTTTTGCCCTATTCACCCCAGTAAATTCTGTTGTCTCCTACTCAGAAAGAAAATG
The DNA here is from genome assembly GCA_004026585.1 of Noctilio leporinus. Taxonomy (NCBI): domain Eukaryota; kingdom Metazoa; phylum Chordata; class Mammalia; order Chiroptera; family Noctilionidae; genus Noctilio; species Noctilio leporinus. Next base: position 251,627 of record PVIW01000391.1, on the reverse strand, counting down.
AGAGGTCTCAGTGTGCATTCCTGGACTTCTTGCTCTCCCACTAATAGACTCATCTCCACCTGTGCCCATCCTAGGTGTCTTCTGCACAGAAAGAACTGCCCTGACTCCAACAAGAGCAGAGTGATACTGGGTTGGCCAAAAAATATGTTATGTAGAACACTTTTCATTTTCACCAATAACTTGATTGATTTGAATACTTTGAGTATGTAAGCTATCACCCACTGTTGGCTTCTAGTCATATAGTCTGTTGGCTGCTAATCATTGTCCAGTGCACAAGACAGCCCCACAGCAAAGAATTATTTGACCAGAATGTCCGTAGTACCAAGAAAATTAACCAACTACTTTTTGACATGTTTGATCAATCACAGCACTTTTTCCATGTGCCACACAAATCTATTTTGCATTTCAGTTGTGTTTTTGCCTTTCTTGAAATAATATAGTGTAGTACACCAAAAATATTGTGTATCTTCCATCTTCAGTATTAAAATAGCTGCACAAAAATAATTCACCAATTTTGATAAGCTTTTTAAAAAATGCATGCTGACATGACAGCTGTCAAAATACCATCTTAAAATTGTTTCAAATGAAGTTAAAGACAACTACATGCTACTAGAGGCATCACATGGAAAAAACATAATGGACTTTTTGGCCAACCCAATTTATCTCAATTTTAACATGTGTTGTATGGTTTGTCTTTTTTTTTTTTGTCAATACTTCTGTTTTCCTCACTAGGATAAAAGCAATTTCCTCAAAAAAAGGGTGAATAAATGCAAATACCTATAATTATCATATACTTCCAGAAAGGTTATAAAAAATATTAAATGGTTGCCATTTTAAATACTCAGAAATCAATAATAGATTTAAATGGTATATTCTTTCACCTAGCAGTAAATTGTAAGGAAACAATCCTAATTACGTAAATTTTACACTAAAAGATATTATGGCATTATTTATGATAGGAAAAACTGGAACTGTGTTCTAAAGGAAGTATTATAATTAATGAAATGTCCATGCACTTTAATTTTTTACTCAGATACCCAGAGTTTTTATTTTAAAGTTTGCTAAGTCATAGAGTTTTATCTCATCTATGTTTAAAATATACAAATGCTGAAGGAATATACCAAAATATCAATATTAATATATTTTGCATAATGTGATTATACTTATGATCAGAAAGGAGGTTTTATTTATATCCACATTTTCTCTCATTTCATCATCTCAATCCCTAACAATTCTGATACCCCCATGTAGTATTCTGAGCATTGACTTTTTTACTTTTATTTTAAAAAATAGATTAATATTCTCATCATTGAAGTGCAAAATAAGGTTCTAGAGGAAAGTCTCCCAGGCATTCACTTTCTCTTCCTGAGAGATTATTCCTATGAGATTTTATGTACATGTAATGAAGTGAGTATGTGATATATTATATAAATAATAATATACATTTTTCATCCCATAGCATATCCTGGAGATGAGTCCCTTGTTGATGGGCATTTAAGGTTTCTAATTTTTTAAATCACTTCTTGTGCCTTATTTCATCACCTATCTGGGCGTTTCAAAGTAATGCCTCACTTTTGGGTACTCCTGATTCTTCTCAAGTCTCCTTTGCAGCATCCCTAGGGCTCCATCCTTTATCCTCTTCTAGGAATTCCCTCCTTCCACTGGTGACTCCATCCTGATTACTCCCAAATACCCAAATATGGAACTTACAACCTCGACCTCCCTTGAACTCCAAACCCATGTGTTCCCCTGGGGTTCCTTTTCATCTGGACATCCTATGGGAACCTGAAGCTTGGTATCCCTTTTGTTATCCTTATACACCTCCCTCCATAAGCTGTTCCTTTCTGATTTCCATCTAGCTACAGCATTCCCCTTTCTCTAAACCAGAACCTCATTTCCTCTCCATCATCTTCTCATGCTCATTTGCTAAACCTGAAAATTAACATTGTAATTTTTTTTCTCCCAATTTCCTCTCCTTGGTTCCTATTCTGCTGTTTGGTTCATGTTTTAACTCACAGTTAATTGCTTTATGGTAATTTATGGTGATTCTAGTTATAGTAGAATTTTACTAGTTGAGAGGAATTGTCCAAAAGGTGGTAACGCCCAGTGAGCTGGGAGGCAATATGGCCAAATCTGAGTCCCCCTTTTGGTGTATTGGTGTCATTCTGTATAGTAATTTTGCATTCTGTGTCAGATATAGTCAGAGAAAGTCCCCCAAACCAAATGGGACCATCTCAGTAGTGTTGCAATATACTACTTAGGTGGATGGCAATTACCTTTTTTTATGGTTTGTTGGGGTTTCTTTTGTTTTTGTTTTTGTTTTTACATACAAAAGAAATACCTGCTTGTAAAAGGGGGGCGGGTTATAGATATGAATAAAGTAGACAGTAAAGGTCCCTGTCATGGCCCTACTCCCTTTCCTGAGAGGGTAAGTGACTTGCCCGAGGACACACAGGTTATAAGTGGCAGAGCCAGGATTCCCAGCATCTGTCTCCAAAGTCAAGTTCTCCTCAGTTACCTGTTAGGTTTTCAGATGCACTCATTTTCATCAGAAGAAGGAAGAATAGCAAAGTTATCTAGAGAAAAGAAGGAAGGAAGGAAAGAAGTAAAAAGGTGTAAGAAGGCTACAGACAGCCTGACTGAAACCAGGTCACCTGTGGAGGAAGTAGACAGGGGAGTGGGAAGTGGGGAAGAAGTAAGTGAGAAGTTGTGGTATTGTGGGTATCACTGATTCTTTAAATCTGTTTCCTTCTCTGTATATGGCAGGGACAGGTTGCTGCAAAGAACAATAAATTCTCCATAAATGATAGCAATTATTAGAGTAGGATCCTTAGATTCTGTAAGGGAGGATGAAGCTATTATTAGCTCTTATTTTAGAACTATCAGCATCTCTCTCTCTCTCTCTATGTACCTATCTATATCTATATGTGTGTGTGTATACATATATATACATATATGTATGTGCTTCATTAATGTTATTAAACTTGGTAGATTCACTGCAAGAATGCCTTTGGCAGTTAAAATTAATTTGCATCACTATAAATTGATCAAAACCTGTTAAAAAGTTGCAAGTTTCAGTCAACCACAGAGCAAGAGTGGCTAATAAATTTATTAAATAATCAGTATTCAGAGCCCTGGCTGATGGCTCAGTGGATAGGCACTGGCCTGCAAACCCAAATGTCATTGGTTCGATTCCCAGCCAAGGCACATAACCAGGTTGCAAGCCAGGTCTCCAGCCAGGTCTGTAGCTGGAGGCAGGTGAAAGGCACCATACAATGATGTTTCTCTTCCTCTCTGCCTGCCTCCCTCCCTTTCTCTCTCTCTAAAAAATAATAAATTAATTAAAAAAAATAATCAGTATTCAAAATCTTCAGATGTGATACCCTTGAATGGGTTTGGGGTCTGAAATTCAGAACCTCCAAAGAAGATTTTATGGTCTGAAAAAGGAGCCTAATGTCTAACAGTTCTGTCCTCTATCATTCTCACATATAACCCAGATCGCTTTTTGTTTTGAATTAAGTCTTTTTGCATCTTTACCCCTTCCTAGTGTTGTCATAATCTTAGTGAAGATTAATAAAAAACACAAGTGGAAATGTATAGTGCTGCCAAAATCTCTTTGTGATCTTGGTCTGAAAAGTAAAGCATTCCTATTTTCCTTGTGTTAGTCTGTCAGGCTTGGAGGTGGAGACCCAGCCTAAATGAAGGCAAGGGGTATCTTCACTCTGCATTTGTGGTTAAAGCTACTTCTTGGGAAAAGGAATAGGGGAGATACAGTTTCTTTACTTATATCTTAAGAACTGTAGTTTCTGCCTCTGGAAAGGAAAGAGCTTAAATCTTTATTTATACCAGGGTGTAACATTCCACCCTTGGTATCTATTAGTATATTGTTACTAAAGGCTTAATCATTTTTCATTTATTTATAACTGTGATCTAGGTCTAAGTAGAGGCTGCCTCTTTATGTGGGTGTTTTTGCTGGGTATACATGTTTGGAGTTTTTGCTGCTTTTGTTTTTGTTTTTTTTCCTATGTGTTTTTGAAACCTTGTCCTTTTTTCTTTTTCCTTTGTTATCCACAGGTTCGAGAACTTGTCTTGGACAATTGCAAATCAAATGATGGGAAAATTGAGGGCCTAACAGCTGAATTTGTGAACTTAGAGTTCCTCAGTTTAATAAATGTAGGCTTGATTTCAGTTTCAAATCTCCCCAAACTACCAAAATTGAAAAAGGTAAGTTCTTATTTTTTTAGTGGCAAAAGCAAGAATCATCCTGAGAAGGGGAAAAATACATGATTTTACCTATAAGGAAGCATTTAGTGTAGCAGAAAGCTCATGGCCTTTGGAACTGGGCACATCTGGGATTGAATTACAGTTCTTTCGTTTCGTTGATGGGTCTTGTGCAGGTTACTTAATCCTTTTAAGGCTCAATTTCCTCACCTGTAAACCCATGATACCACCTGACCTTACAGAATTGCTGTGATGTTTGGAAATAATACATGTTGGATGCTAAATAAATAGTAGTTAGGGAGAATAATTATTTTTTAAATTACTCATTACTTAATAAATTTGTTGTTGTTAGATACATTTCATTCTCAGTAAGCTTTGGTTTAGGAATGCAAGTGCCTACCACTTTTCATGTTATATGTTTGTTGATTAAGGGTGAGTTTAAGTAAAGACTTTTTAGATTTGTAGTCTTTATGATCATTCAAACCCACTGCATGATCTAATGACTGGAAGTTTAAAATGTGTTGTGACTTACTGCAGCATATTCCCTATTCTAGCTGTTAGCACTTCATTTGCCAATCAATTACTATTCCCCTCCAACACCCTTCTTTAAAAAAGAAGAGAGGTGCTTGTTCTTTTTTTTATACATTTGATTTTGCTATTACAGTCCCAATTTTCCCCCCTTTGCCCCCCTCCACCCAGTATCCCATTTCCTCCAGCAGTGTCCCCCTTAGTTCAATGTCCATGAGTCATGCATACAAGTTCTTTGGCTTCTGTTTCTTCCTTTGCTCTTCTTAACATCCCCCTGCCTATTCTGTAATTACCAATGTGTACTTTTTTGAGAGATGCTTTTTCATGTTCTTGCACATTTAACTGTCACAGCGCCCCAGAAAGTCAAACCTGGAAGAAACATTGACCTTCTAGCTTAGCCCTTATTTTACAAGCACACTGGCAGAGCTAGAAAAGATATAGTAGTTTGTCTAAAGCTACCCACAAAGGTGGTTAGTGCTAGCGCCAAAAGGAGAACCATGTCTCCTTTTTCCTAACCCAGTATCTTTTGTATTATATACTGAATGGTCATGTAAATGTTGCAGAATTCTTTACTGTTTAGGTGTTCACTTTGTTGTGTAAACAAAGGTGTGATCAAGTTTAAGCAAAGGGCAGGTAGGCTGTTCCTGTAGCTTGCTTTCAAGTCCTGAGAGGGACTTGCTTTTTGCTTAAGTACATGAATTAAAAACCAGAAATGCCTTTTACTTATTTAGGTAATAAGTGCCCAGACAGTCCTCATGGGTTTCAGGGTGACCTGCTTAGACAAAAGAATCCTATTATATTTAAATTGGTAAATTTTTCTTTTCTTCTGGTAAGTATGCACTTTAAAAATTCAAGAATCATCCTTTTTACTTACATGGGATATTGGGGACACCGAAAGATCTGATTAGCCCATTAAACAACTGAAGGCTTTCAGCAGCTATCCACATAAACTTGTTTCAGTGCTAGCAGATCCTAGTAGTATGTGTTTTGTGTTCTGTATTCTTAGCATGCTGATACATTTTCCTGAATTACTGTGGTCTGTGTACTGTCAGACTTATTCAGAAAGTAAGTTTGTCAGTGATCATCTATATAGAGGCTTCATCAAATCCTTATTTTAACCAGTTAGTTGTAGAGTTAGGAAAGAATGGTGGAAATATCCGTAAATCAGACTTAAGGGTAGATAGATGCTCTCACAGCCGATGTGGCCTTCATTTACTTTCCTATATCATAGGTTGTTTTATAGCAAGAAACAGGATCTGAAAGAAAATTGATATAAATAAGTGTCTCGGGTTTCCTAAAGTGTTACGTATTGTTTTCACTTCAAAATAATGCCATTAAATCCTTTGGTGAATTGTTTTATTTCTACTACCTAAGGTATTCTTGTTGAAAGGATGTAAGTATTACATATGTGTGGTACTCTGACCAATGAAAATAAGTATTAAAAAATATGTTTTTTTCTTTAAAGATTTTATTCATTATTTTTAAAGAGAAGGGCAGGGAGGGAGGAAAAATGGAAGAGAAACTTCAATGTACGGTTGCCTTCACCTGCTACAGGTACAGACCTGGCTGGAGACCTGGCCTACAATCTAGTTATGTGCCCTTGCTAAAAATATAACCAGCGACCTTTGGGTTCTCAGGCCAGTGCCTCTTTACTGAGTCACCAGTCAGGGCAAAAATAAGTGTTTTTATTTGTTTGTTTGTGTTGTTTCATTTTGTTTTGATTTACTAATATCTCAATAAAGGTAACATTGAGTCTTTGTTGACTATAGACTTTATATTTTAAAATTTATACAGTGAGCCCTGGCCAGTGTGGCTCAGTTGGTTGGAACATTGTCCCATACACCAAAAGGTTGGGGGATTGATTCCAGTCAGGGCACATAATTGATGTCTGTCTGTCTGTCTTTCTCTCTCTAGTTAAAACCCATACAAAAAATTAAAAAATAAAATCTGTACAACAGTTAGCTGTTTGACTGGAATATCCCATGGGAAGGAAAGATTTTTCAGAAATGTTGCATTAAGCCCTTCTGAAATATTTAATAATACCTAAGAAGCAGGCTTGAGTTGTTTTGTTTTGTTTAATTTTATTTATTTTTTAGAGGGAAGGAAAGGGAGGGAGACAGAGACAAAGAGAAGCATGGAGAGGGAGTCGTATGTGCCCAACCTCGGTCTGAGCCCACAACCCAGGATTGTGCCCTGACCAGCAATCCAGCTGGTAATCTTGGGTTTTGCAACATTACACCCAACCAACTGAGCCACACTGGTCAGGACTTCAGTTGTTTTTAAGCTCATTCTTTTAATGACTAAGTTTCTAAAAGTTATCCTATATCATAGGATCATTTCATTGCATGCCATAGACAAAATTACATGATGTTTTCATGCTCTTCAAGGTACATAGCGCCAAGGGCATGGATTCTTCTGAAATCTATGCCTGGCTTCAGGTCATAGGTTCACACGGTAACAGCTATGTGCTCCTAGGCATATTAGATAGTCTCTTTGTAGTTAATTTTCCTCACCTCTCAGAGGGAGTAATAATTCTACCAACTCCTTGGGGTTACTGTGAGATTGAGTTCATGCATAGTAGTGGGCAAAAATAGGTTTGCAGTAGTGAGTACACAAAACCCAGAATTTATTCTCGTATTATTATTTATTGTAATATTTTCCATACAAACAACTGTAAATTTGTGTTTTTTAAAGATTTTATTCATCATTATTATTATTATTTTCAGAGAAAAGGGCTTGCAACCTGGTTATGTGCACTGACTGGGGACTTGAACCAGTAACCTTTGGCTTCACAGGCTGGTGCCCATCCACTGAGCCACCAGCCAGGGCTGTAAATTTATTATTGGCCATGCCTCTATTTCTAGTGCTTTGGATAGCACCTGGCACTTCAGTACTAAGTAAGGGTTACCAATGTTGGCACTTAAAATAAGGAATTAAAACCAGCAGTATGGCCTAAGTTTTCTCATTTGCAAAATAAAGAATTTGCATTAAGTGCTCTTGACCATCTAATTTTTCCAGGCTACAATGTTATTCTAAGATTCTAACATTCCTTGCTGAAGGCTCATTTCCTTCACTGGCACACCACTTGCTATACTGCTTGACCTGCAGCTAAGAAATTAGAGTAGATTCTTTTAAAGGCCAGGTTTATGCAAGAAGTGGCCTATAGGGAGTTGGTTCAACTCTGAGGCTGTTGCCCCACTCCCTTTCCTGAGGTCATGGACCTTCTTTAAGACCTTGTTTTTTGGGGTCTGTACTACTCCTATAGTCTTCAGAGCAACGTTCCCTGGTGGCTTCCACACGTAGAGTCCACAGTGCGTCATCACTGCACAGAACCAGTTTAGGTTGCAAGTGGGCATAGCCAGCTTTGCTTGGCACTCACCATCAGCTGTTTAGAATGCATGGACCATTTACCCTTCCTGGCAAGTACAGAGGACTACAGCTTCTCAAAGAATTCTAATTTGCTTTGACCCACTTTTTAGGTTAGAAAATGTATTCACTGATCTTAGGGACCAGTTCTTGAGCAAACTGTTAAAATTAGTAGGTGGTTAAGAAAACAAAACTTCTTAATCCTAGCCTGTCTCTCCTCCCCCAAAATGTTGCTAGGATCTGTAAACCACGCATTTCTGTGAATCAAACAGAATGAACATAATATGCACTAATAAAAATAGAGATCATTTGATCTTGGTATTGAAGAACTGTTTGTCCTTTAGAACACCGTAATGATATGTGTGTCCTCTATATGTGTGTGTTTGTGCTGTATGTGTCCTCTCCTGCAGCTTGAGCTCAGTGACAATAGAATCTGTGGATGTCTGGATATGTTGGCAGAAAAACTTCCAAATCTCACACATCTAAATTTAAGTGGAAACAAACTGAAAGATATCAGCACCTTGGAACCTTTGGTAAGTAATTTGAGAATTTGGAAACCAGGACTTATTGGTCATTTTCATTTTCATATTTCTTTATAGTAAGGGAGATGATTGGAAGTAATAAATGATTGATACTGTGGTAGCTTCCTTCAAAAGGGATTTTTTCTTCTTTTGATGTCCTGTTAAAATTTCACATGTTTACGAATTTAAACTCTCCCCCCACCCCCCAAGACTGGTCAAGCTATTCTATACTTTTCTAGAAAAAACTATATGTTGGGTGGCATATCTGAATTATAGATGGAACAGAAGTCCAAGGACAGTTCTAGTACGTTTTAGGCCTCCTAGTTCATGATCTTGTGCTCTAGCTGGCTCACCATTGTCGAGTTTTGCATGGGAACCCCATAATCATCCTCAGTCTTAATACTTGGATAAGCTGTGGAAAGTTAAGCTTAAGTGCAGTGGATTATAGACTTGCTGTGTGACCTTGGGCAAATTGCTTCTTTGGGCCTCAGTTTCCTCGCTCATGAAACAGTATTATAATCTCTACCTTACTTACCTCACTTACCAGTTCTGAGAAAAAAATAATGCACTTATTTTGCTTTGTCAGTTGGGGAGCTATGCTAATAGGGGGCCCAGCTTATGTGGAAGTTGTAGTAGCTGAAAAAGAGTTTCTGGAGATGAGAGTTAATACAGAGTGTGGGCAGCCCCAAAGCTGTTCTTTTGGTTGACACCTAGAAATTTCTATGAGTTCAAGATTGTTAAATGGCTACTTTTCCTAAATACAATATTCTATAAATTTGGCATATAGGTAGAAGTCTATTTTAATGAGGCTTACATGATATACGTAAAGTCAGTGTTTCCATTAACTTCCAAACATCAGTTGGGAGAGGTTTACACACCAGATAAGGATTGCCTTTCAGGATCCAGAAGTGCAGAACCCAAGAGAATAAGGCACTCTCTGCTATCTTTTCAGCTGTCACGGCATATTTCTAATATTTGTATTTCACTTCAGTTGTACAGAATGTTTTGTTAATATTTCAAGGGAAGATATAGTTAAATTATGACTTCTTTCAATGAAAAGGATTTCCTATCAGAATTATAGGGTCTTTTCCCTCTTAATAATTGAGGAGCTGCTCCAATTAGAGATTTAATCATCTTTTCCTGAGCTGTTTTATGTGTATGTTTTGTTAAGTAAACTGTGTTTGACTCATATTTCTCATGAAAGTTGGGAGCCTGTTTCTCATCTTTGCTCTATGAGTTTTGCCCCTTTAGTCTGCTGTAGATAGGTACACCCAGATAATTAGACTCCCTTGTTTGTTTTAAAATTTCATTTATTTTTAGAAAAGGGCAAAGAGAGGGAGAGAAACACTGATGTGTGAGAAGACACATCAGTTGGTTGCCTCTCAAACTCAACCTTGCTGGGGACTGAACCCTCAACCCAGGCATGTGCCCTGAGAATTGAACCTGTGACCTCTTGCATTGTGAGATGACACCCATCCGAGCCACACTGCTTAGGTAGGGCTAGATTCCCACATTTTTACTAGATCTGTTCTTCCAAATCAATCCCCATTTCCAATGATTAAATAAACACTACTGGGTTTTGCAGTATTCAAGGACATTAACACTTGCCCACTGTATCCTCATGTAAGCGAGAATGACTAGAGAAAACCCAAGTTTAGAAAACTTAATTACACAGTGGTCACAGAATAAATGGCAGAATAGAGATTCAAATCCAAGTCCACCATTCTTGGCACTGTTCTTGGGACCTGTTCTTTTTTTATTTGTAAATTGATTCCATACCCAAACTGACCTAAACTCAAACAGGAGCACCAAATTAAGTGCTGATGGTATGTAAATGAGGCACCTACACTAAGCCTTTATTGTTTTTGTTAATGACAGGCTTATCAATTTAGGGTCACTGTGAGCATGAGAAGCCCTTTTTTTTCTGAACAGAACACCAGGTGGTACCTTTCCATGCTAGGTCACTGGCAGTTGCCTAATTGTTATGGCAACCTGAGTCCTCTGATGTTTCATCAGAGCCTTGTCAGTGCCCTAGCACACAGGGCAGACCAGGAGCATTGTGTGTGGGAGCTGTGTGCTCCGTGCTCCCGACCTGGGAGTGATGTATGCAGGCCCTTTAGTGGCTGTACAAGTCTCAGTCCCCTGAGACAATGAAGAATGAGAAATAATCATTGTTGTAACTCATTTTTTTGGAGAATCTATGTGCCATACACTGTTGTGAATGCTTTATGTATATTACCACGTTAGTTATCCTCAAGGAACATTTCTGCAAAACAGAAATAGCATGGCCCTCATTTTACATATGAGGAAGCTGAGGCTTGGGAGAGGCTGAATCCCTTGTCCAGAGTCACACACTTGGCTAGCCAGTAAGAGCTGCAGGGCTGCACACCAGCACTGTCTGGAAAAGCCTGAGCCCCCGTCCTTCTCTGAAGTTGCTGCTCAGATCCCTAGGGGTGCAAAGTGGGTCCTCTGCAGTTAGAACATGAAGTAAAATCAAAGTGTAGGAGAAGGTGAAGGGGGAAATGTTGGGTCCATTTAGACTTATGTGAAAGTATTCCTCGGTGGGGAAAAGCACCATCCTCATCCTCATTAACCACATACATTTTGAACACGTCTACGTTGAGCCCAGTCCTTACAGTCAATGCAATGATTGTGAATGCCTCTGCTTGCTACAGGGATATTAATCGAGAGACAAAGAAGGCACCAGTTCAAACTTCCTTGGACACCTTTTTTAAGAGACCTGGGCCATCCAAACCATCCCCCAAAGCCCTTCTAAATTCTAAGAAGGCAAGCAAAATTATTGTTAATAAAATGTTTAATGTTTATTATGGCTAGCCTATTAGTTTTAGGCCAAATTTATGATATGAGAAAGTTGTGATTATTTTTTTTAGCAGAATTTAGACATTACATTGGGATCCTGAATGATCTGTGTATAGTATATTTGGGGCCTTAAAGTGTTATTTTACTACTTTAAACAATTCAAGGGTACTACAATTATTTGTGATTTTGTTGTTTATTTGCTTTCACTTAGTTTTCTAGCAAACCGTTTGGCATGTTCAAATTATAATGGTTTTTTTTTTTTTCAAGAAATAGTCAAAAAGATCACAGATTCATAGTTTCAGAGACAGGAGAGCTTGGGAGCCCCTGTATCCTGCAATAATTGGGAGAACCAGAGAAAGGGCTTGGGGCACTGCAGAGCATTAAAAGTCAGGGGTTGTATGTATTTTTTGTGCATCCTTTCCTGGGGAATAATTTTGAGAAGTACATGGCTCATTCCTTTGAGCAATGAATTTTTAAACTGAGCCTCTTTGGGAAAGCTACCTAAATTGACTTGCGGTTAGTTATATCCTAGCCTTTTTGTGAAGAGTTCCCAGTATGCTAGCTGGTTGTCTGGGGTGGGTGGTATTTCAGCATTTCTTTTTTCTCTTTGGCAAGAATTTGTACCTGGGCTTCTGGAGGTCAGGGCCTGCCCACTGGGGAACCTAATCTGAAAGCTGCACAACAAAACAGCAGCTCTCCCAGTGACGAGGAGGACTGGGGACAGCTTTCTGAAGACCTCAGGGGACTGCCTTACATAACGCTGGTGTTTTGAGGAGTTCAGTTTCCTGTTGCTGTAACTCTGCTCTGTTCCCAAGGGCTGCTCAGTGAAAATAAGTGTGGGAACTTCATGTTTGACCAGGAAGATGACGAGTCTGTAAGTGCAGGGGGTCAGCAACACTTGCCTGTACAGGGCATAGTAATAGATCATTTAGGCTGTGTCAGCCAGTCTCTGTCATAGTTACTCAGCTTGTCCACTGTAGCACAAAAGAAACCATACATAATATATAAACAAATGAGTGTGGCTGTGTTTGAATGAAACTTACTTTGGCAGTGGGCCAGAATAGGCCAACAAGCAAATACACTGATACCTCGGATCCTAAAGACAAAGTTTTGTTTAGTCTGCATTTCTTCCCAGGTCCTTGTGAATGTTGAAATAACTTGCCCAATAAAGCATCAAAGCCTTTAAACATCAACATTTGTTTTTTGCAATTTAACTTCATGCAGAGATCCTCTTCCTATTTTTTTATTAGTTTTTTTCTTAGAGAATACCAAGCTTTTTTCCTTGATTCAGAACCATTCAAAGTTACATTTATGAAGCTATGTATCATATGCCTTTGGGGCTTATTGCCTCTATTCTGAAAGGTACCAGGCTACATAGCACTTCATGTGTGGTGTTTACTTTTTATATGTGTGCACCCTCTCCTCTTTTCCATGAGAGGATCTGCTGTCACTCCTGTTGCTCTCTCCTTACTTTCCTGTAATAATGCCTCTGCCCTTCCAACCTCTTAATTCATCCTTAGTCAAAACTTAATAGATGTGGGATTGAAGTACTAATACACTGATGTCATAAGAGATGAAGATCTGAGCAAAATACCTGAAAATTCTCCTGTCCACTTTGCCCAGAAAGCTATTCCTGGTCTAGGCTTTTAGATCCTAACTTAATAAATGAAACAGAGGTTCCAAAGATATGAGGTATTGCAACAAAGTTTCAAGGTATGGTAACATCAGAATATTACATGGAAAAAAAAGTCTGGTGATAGTGTCATTCGTTTCCCCAAAAACTAGAAAAGAAGAAAGTAGTGTAATGTTTCTCTATTTCTGAAGTTTAAACTCTTGAGTTTCCCTTCCTTTCCCTCAGCCCGTGAGGGTTCCTGTCTTCCCAGAAAATGCACCACCTCAGTTTGTGCTTTGTTATATTCCGTCTGGTGTTTCACACTGATGTCACCAAGTAGAAATCTCAGACACCTTAAGATTGAGTTGATTGATTGGTTGATTGATTGATTGGATGAGGTTTTGTGCTCACCCCACCCCCTTCCTACCCCACAGCATGGAAGACTGTGCTTGATACCAATGAATTCTTATTGGCCACTTCATAGTAAATGTTTTCAACTATATTTATTACATTCTCTGATTTGTCTCAGTGTGAAAAGGTCCAGTTTTAATAACTACTTTTTTCAAATTCATATTTCTTAAGACTGATGCTGCCAGAAAAAGATGGCTTTTTGAGAAAGGTAGATAGAGAAGGGAAGAACTAGTTAAAAATCTAGTGGCCTCTAATATAAAGGTTGCAAAGGACTTGAAATGAAATGTTTTCCTATGTGCAAGGCCGAGTGGAGAGCAGTTAATGGAATACAAGCCTAGAGTTTTACCTCTTTAGGGAGATGGGTTTTGTTGCTTATGTTCCTCTGGTTTAGGAGGTATGTTTTTTGATCCTTTCCTTCAGAAAAAGTTGGAGTGTCTGAAAAGCCTGGATCTGTTTAACTGTGAGGTTACTAACCTGAATGACTACCGAGACAGTGTCTTCAAGCTCTTGCCCCAGCTGACCTACCTGGATGGCTATGACCGGGAGGATCGAGAAGCTCCTGACTCAGATGCGGAGGTGGATGGTGTGGATGAAGAGGAGGAGGATGAAGGTGATTGGACATAACATTTATGAGCCTAATTTCTGCCTTTCAAGGGTTCTGATGAAACTACTGAATGTTCTTGCTAATGAGAAAAGTAACATCTATGCATATAGGTATTCACGCGTATAAGCATTCATTAAATTTGGAGCTAGGACCTCTGTTTAATTTTAAATAAGCTCTTGGGATATCGAAGCCTTTGAGTGATTCCAAATAAAAATGATTTGTTAGCTAATGTCTTGAATTTTGAGCCTAGAGATCATAGACTGCTACAACCTGTTGAAGTGCTTGTGACTTACAGTTTACATGAAGGACCATTATTTTATCTCTGCCTTCCTCCTAGCTGTTCCCTCATCTTGGTTATTGATACTTGTGTCAACACTTCCAGGAAGACCTCTCTGACACTTGCCAGAGGTCAGGTTCATGAGCATGCTAGATCATCTCCTTGCTACTTCATTTATATCACTTGTCACTCTCTGCTACTTGTCCCTTCCAACTATGCTCTGACTGTCTATGTGGGTAGGGGCTTTTTTCCTCTATTCACAGGGCCCAACACTTAAGAGGTACTTGATACATGTTTGTTATATCCAAATAAATAAAATAGATTTCCTGCCTTTAATACATGACCATGGTTTAAGAAGGTGATGATTTTAAAGTACTATATATGTATATTGGATTCTATTTTTCATTACTAAGAGAAATAATCTCTGGCTATAACATGGAATTAGAGTAGTTTTTATTTTTGATGTTTGATCAAGGTTTTTTACATTCAGGTATTTTTAAAGAATCTTTGAATATTTTCTACCCAAAATATGCCTTCTGATCAGCTTGTGCATTCCTTGCACAATGATGCATTTACTGTGAGTCACTCTGAGGATGAATGGTTTCTTACCTCCAAGCGGCTTAAGAAAGCAAAGTGATTATTTTCACATCAGTCAGCATGAAGAAAATGTATTCTACTACAATTTCTGATGTTACTGGAATTTGTGGTATTACTGTATTTGAAGCATTGCTTTATTTTTTCTTCTAAGAGTTTTACATTTTAGCCCTTATATTTATGTCTGTGATCTATTTTGAGTTCATTTTTATTTTTCAGTTACAGTTGCCATTCAGTATTATTCTTTTATTAGTTTTGAGTGTATAGCATAGTGGTTGGACATTTATATAAATTATGAAGTGATCCCCAAGTATGTCTAGTACCTGTACCCCTCCCGGCACCATACAGTTATTACAGTAATATTGATAATATTCCCTATGCTTTATTTTATGTTGAAGTGCAATTTTAAATATCAAATATCTTTTTTTTTTTAAGATAAAAATACACAAGATCATTTCTGTGATAGAGAAAAGCAGAGCAGGAAAAGCATTAGGCAGCTTGGGTGCTGTTATTGGCATAGAAGTACTCTGGAAGCAGTTTCACAGTTTTTCAGGAGATTTTGAAACAGGACAAAAGATAGGATAGTATGTAAGGTGGTAACATGAATGTAGAACATCTCACCTTGTTTCAAATATTTATGTCAAATAGTCACAAGTGAACAAGGTGTGTGGTAACAGAGAAGCACCAGGTGCTTGTGTGGGAGCATGAGCTGGAATTAGGAGGTATGGCATGCCTGCCTGAGAAGGTGATTTTCAACTAAGATTCAAAGGTTGGATCACTTAGCCAAGCAGAGGAGAAAGGGAAGAATATTCAGAGCCAGGAGGCAGGAGGGAGCCCCCAGGACCTGGAGAGGTAAGAAAGGCATGGCTGGAGGCCTCCACCGAATGGAGTGGGAACACTGAATGGAGGTGCCTCTCAGCCTTCCTCTCCCTCTCGACAGAGGGGTCTCCAAAGTTCCCCAGTTGGGAAGCTTTGTAGTGATACCCTTACCTCAGAAGGACTTTCTGTTTGCGATTTTTTTCTGACTTTTTTACTGTGGAAAATTTTAGACACAAAGGTAGAAATAATAACAAAACTTTCATATTCCCATGACTTGAGTTTCAACAATTACTGGTTTATGGCTGATCTTGTTTTATACATACATACCTCTACCCTCTTCCCCTTTCCTTGGAATCAAGTGCCAGACATTGTATCATTTCTTTAGTGAGTGTTTCAATGTACATCTAGTTTACCAGGGGTCCTGGCCTCAGATTTTGTGGGACTCTGCGGGACAAAAGGACTGAGCTACAGCAGCGTGACTGCAATTCATGGTTTTACCTGTGGACTGACCCTTAGTTCTCCAGCCCCTTGGCAGGTGTGCCCCATGGGCCATCAAGGACAGTTAATGAATTCCTTTTGGACTGTTTTCAGAAGGAGAAGATGAGGAGGACGAGGAGGATGAGGATGGTGAGGAGGAAGAGTTTGACGATGAAGAGGATGAAGATGAAGACGAAGATGTAGAAGGGGAAGAGGATGAAGATGAAGTCAGTGGGGAGGTCAGTGCAACTGCTGCCCTGCTTCATAATTAAACTTGTTACAAGTGTAGGGTTTTTGTTTTCATTTTTTTAAGAAAGGGGAAAAAAGGAAAAGGATTTCTGAAAAAATTAGTATACTCGTGAATAAATTATCAGTCTGATTAACCCCCACCCCCTTTTAGTAAATACTAAATGGAATGCTTACTGAATGTTAAGTGAACACAGTGCTTGGCTCTGCAAGATAAGTTTTGACCATTTAACTTTGGGAGGAAGCAGTGAGTTGAGTATTCATTCAATAGGGAGACATTGAAAACAAGTATGTCTGTCCCTTTATTGTATTGAAAGGAAGGGTATGTTTACCAAGTCTGAACTTATTCTTATATATTCAGCTCAATTCAACAAATATATGCCTCCTATGTTAAAGAGCTAGGGGTACAAAGTTAAATAAGGCTTGGTCCTGCCCTGAATTGAGCCCACAGTCTGGTTTAATGGGACACCTAGTAATACAGTATCTGGAAGGAGCTAAATGCCATAAAAAAGGACAGGAGAAAGGAGTGGCTTAACTTTGACCCTCAAGGAGGTTTGTAAAACAGGCAAAGGAAGTTTAGACATCATCAGCAGGCATTTTGTTTTGTAGTACAGAAATAAGGTTGAGCATTTGTAATAATTTTCTTAAGTCTTTAATGAAATTAAGTTCTTGAGGAGGAAGAGGCAAGGAAGGGGAGCAGTTTAGACAAGAACCTAGTATAAAGGAACCATGGACATGGACAACAGGTGGGATTGACTTTGGTGGGGGGAATGGGTGGGTGGGGAAGGGGACAGAGAGGAGCAAAAAGGGGATGGATGTAAATACAACAACAAAATTTAAAAAAAAAAAAAGAAATTAAGTACTTGAAAGAAATTTATAACAATGGTAATGTAGAAATCTTTGTCCAAACCTGCTTTGAAATTCAGGGTTTTACATCACTTCTTAAATTATTCGTTTAAAATTATATACTAATTAGACATGTCTGGCAAATAAAATGCTTGCTTCTGAGCAGCAATTTTCAAAGAACTTTTAAAATGAAGCTTGTTCAGAAAAAATCTTATCTCAGTACATCGAAGTAGATAAAAATAACATTTAAGTTTTCTCCTTGATGGGTTGTTACATTTATTGGGAAGTTATTTAGAGTTTGTACTTCTCAACCATTCTTCAGGAAGAAGAATTTGGACATGATGGAGAAGTTGATGAAGATGAAGACGATGAGGATGAGGATGAGGATGAAGGTGGGTCTAATATATGCACCTTGTTCCTCCTCACTTAAAAATGGGGATGGGGGCGGCTTTCCATTAATTTAGAATTTGGAACCACTGAGAAGATAAAATGCCCTTTGCTCTGGTGGTCTTCGCAGGCTCTTGTATAGCTCTTACCAACGTGTGTGTGCTAGTGCAGCTCACCTGCTCCGTAGCAAGCAATTGAGAATGCCTGTCTGAGGGAAGAGGGCCCAGTTCCGTCCCTATACTTGAGCTGTATTTTTAGACCTCATCATTTGAGTTAATGCCAAGCTAAAGATTCCTGTGTTTTGAATTCTTTCATTTAAAAGTCTTAATTGGGTCATAATTTTTTGCATGATTTAAACATACCACCTTCCCAATTTCATCAGTGTCATGTACCTCCACCCTCCCAACCAAAACCAGTGAAAACTTGATTTATTTATTACTCATTGAGAGAATAGATTCTCATGCTTGTATAGGTTTTAGAGGACCAGGTTGTTTGATGAGCTTTCCATTGGTTCAAATACTTCTAGCATCTGTCCTCTGTGCCAGGCACTAGGTGAAATTTATAATGATAGAACAATCATTTGGACCTGATTTCTGCCTTCAAGGAGCTTTTTGGAAGAAAATTTGACAAAGATTTAGTCAACTTAATTGAAATAGCCTTGAGTTTTTAATAATTGAAAAAACAATAATATATAGGTTCTTTTATCTCAGATACCTGAGGAACCTAAGAAATCTCTTTAGTTAATACTGACTTGCTACAATTTGAGTCTTGCCCTATTTAGGGCTAAATATTTTATGTTATTTAATCCTCAGAATAACACAGTACCACTATTCCTGTTTTATAAAAAAGGAAATAGACTTAAAGGGAAAGGGTTAAGCAGCCCACCCAAGGTGAATTGTTAGCAAGCATGGGTTGAAAACAGGCCAACTCACTCCAAAGTCCTTGCTATGCATTTTAATAACTGCTAGTGTTTTGTACCAACAAGTGTAAGAAACATTTGAAAGACTGCAACTTAAAAATGAAAAACTGTTTTAACTTTGGTATGATTTAAGATGCTACTGCGCATTTTGCCCTTAGTTCTGTGGTCACTATTTATGCTTTTTAAAATGAACGTCTCTCACCACCCACTATCACCACCACCACTACCCAACCACCACCAGAAAAAGAAAAGAAAATTAATACCTTTTAATTAACAATCTATGTATCAGAACAAGCTGCATCTTTTAACCTTTTTTAAATCTCTCAACCATCAAAAAATACTGTTTTTACCTTCTGTTAGCAATAACCTAGGCCAAGTGCCTTTTCAATTGTCTCAAAGTAAATTTTTGTTACTGTACAGAGGAGGAAGAAAGCGGAAAAGGTGAAAAGAGGAAGAGAGAAACAGATGATGAAGGAGAAGATGATTAAAACCCTAAGTAACCTGCAGAAAAAGAACTGTTCAGTATTGGTTGGACTGCTCATACGGATTTGGTAGCTGTTTAAAAAAAAAAAAGGTAGCTGTGATACGAACCCCAGGACACCCACCCACCCAAAGAGCCAAAGAATAGTTCCTGTGACATTCCACCTTCCTCCATTTAGTCCCTTTTGGAAATTCACCATCAAGCTTGGGGACTGCACCCCAACAAAATTGTAAGCGTTGTTAGGTTTTCATGTAAGACTCTTGCTGTAGCGTGGATAACTGTGATTGGTGAGCCAGCTGTCTGTGGCTACCAGTTACACCAGGATTGTAACAGCATTTTTACTTTCTGTACAACAAAAGAAGCTTTGTAAATAAAATCTTAACATTTTGGGTCTGTTTTTTTCATGCTTTTCTTTTTAATGAAATCTTTTTACATTAGGACATTTTCTGTGACAACTGCCAAAAAGTATTTTTAAGAATTTAAGTGAAATAAACATGTTCCTCTTTGGTAAAGCCTAGTTGTATGCTTACATTTTTAAATTGGACTTACATTGTAAGCTCATGTTAAAACACACTAAAGAACTAGTTTCTTTGGTGTTTTTATGTTAGTGTTCATTGAGGGTAAATGCACAAGTGTGTAGGATCTTGAAGCATTTAAATCTCATCTCATTCTTGATGGCTGTGGGAGTAAATGAAGTAGGCTTTTTAATAATGATGTTTGAAATTCAGTGCTCCAGAGCCCCTGAAAGCAAGTCAAAATAATGTTAGGTTCAAATAATAGTTGGATTATGGGTCAGAGGAGAGTATAATGAAGGAAAAAGCCTTACTCCAAGTACAGGGAGATCTGAATTCTAGTTCTGGTCCTGCCAGTGATCTCCTGGGTGACTTAGTGTTCACCTCTGGATCCCCTTCCAGTCTAAAATTTCAGGGGTGTGGCCACGTGGTTACCGAAGCCTTGGTGCACTGGCTGGCTGTGACCCTCACTGACAGGAAGGTCTGAAGGAAAAATGGGCTTTCCACCATGGCTGAATCATGTAGGACTTGACTGACAGGTGAACAGAGTATGGTTTGTTACCAAGACAGGCATGCTAAGGAGGAATGACATGTGAAAAGCCTTGCAGAAGAGCTGGTTGGCATTGCCTGGGGTCAACTCAGCTTTTCCGCAAGATGGAAATTTTCTCTATTCTTACAGATCCTAAAGGGATTTGGGGGAGGGGTAAGATATTCTGCAGTCTGCATTTAATGGCTCACCCACTTAATAGATGTGTGACTGCATTGCCAATATTCTTGCAGTGAGATTTGAGGATTGTTTTAGTAAGTCTTCCCTATAAGCCACTAGAATGAGGGGATTTTATGCATGTAAATGCAGTGTTAAAGATTGTAATCTAATATAAATTTCTATCCAGAAAAAGTTAATGTCATTGGAACCCCCAAATTGTCTATTTTAAAAGTGAAGCCTCTATAAAGTGGAGTTTGCATTTTGCAAAGGAAATTTTTAAAAACTGGATTTCTGGTTTAGTAGGTATTGATTTATTTTCTCCAACTACAGGTCTTATCTGCCATTTGGCAAACCTTCAATACGTTATAAAGCATTTTCTTCTGTTGTGTAAGTATCCTTAGGCTTTGTAGATGTTGTCAAATATTACACAGTAACTTTGATTATTTTTCCTGTTTTTTCAAGTTTACAGACCTTTCCAGGATCTACCAAGCACCTAGGATAGATCAGGCTCATGGCTAGGCAAGAGGGAAGGAGATGATGGGATAGACAAGCCAGCCCTTGGGTGCTCAAAGCAGGAAAGCAAAGACATGGAGTGAAATTTACTAGGACCTAGAGTGAGTGTTAGGATAATTCAGAGGCTGGAAAGGGACTTCCAGTTAACAGGATTGCCGAAGTTACCTAGAAAGGGAAGTTCGAGCCATATAAGCAAATATGTGGGGGTTAGAAATAGGAATGGAGAAAGGAGAGAGGAGCATGATGACCTGAGGTTGGGATTGCTGAGTACATTTAGTCTCAAATAGGCAAATTTGGAGGAGAAGAAAGAACAGAGGAATGGCAGAGGAGACTGGACTAGTACTTTGGGACCTTTTACCCTAAAGGACCTTGAAGGTCAGAATCTGCTTGTGTGTTCACTTTATAAAATGTCAGTACTGCCCTGGCTGGTGGCACAGTGGATAAGGTGCCAGCCTGCAAACCCAAAGGTCGCTGGTTCGATTCCCAGCCAGGGCATATAACCAAGGTTGCAAGCCAGGTCTCCAGCCAGGTCCGTAGCTGGAGGCAGGTGAAAGGCAGCCATACATTGATGTCTCTTTCCCTCTTTGCTTCTCTCCCTTCCCCTCGATCTGAAAAATAATAAAATCTTTAAAATAAAAATAAAATGTCAGTACTACATGTGACCAGTGAGTATGTCTAGAGAATTATCAAGCCAGGTTTTCATTTCTATCATTTTTAAATTAGGTTTTCCAGGAGCCTGTGACATTCTGATCCCTGGGAGGTCAGGCTCAGCTGTTCTTGACTAAGGATGATTTTTTTTTTAAGTTCTTGAAGAAGCAGGTTTGTTGGTGATAAGCTCACAGAGCAGACCTTGTTTCTGGAGTTGTCCGTCCCCCATGTAAAGGAGATCTTTGAGTGGATTTGCCTCTAGTGTTTGCAGCAAATATTTGAGTTTAAAAATGTCTGAGCTGGGTGGGAGCTGTGATGAGCTGGATGATGAGTCCTGACTTGATCCTTTGGTCAGGAGAGGTGTCTCTTTCATAAGGCCGTGCTCTCCAGCCAGAGCAATAGCTCTCTATGTGATATGTTGGAATGTCATGATTGTATTTGAATCATTTGCCCTTTAATAACAAAAGGGTTGGAACCATTGCTCATTGTAGAGGTTAGGAAACTGAGGCATAGGAGAGCAACTAGTCTGTTTTCAACTTTTTGCCTTTAACCTTGAATTCGCTCCTGCTACAGGAATCCAGGCCCTGAAGAGTGACGGACATTTCTTGATGCTATCCCCCATTACCAGGACCCCTTCCTCCCACGTGAGGAGCAGGTTCAGTCCTTTGCATTTCTGGCATTTCTTTGGGATACACTAACTACTCTGCCACCAAAGGAAGGTGAGGGAAACACTCTACTGTTAGGCTATGTATGACCTTCTCTTTTTCTCTAGTCCTGTCAAGTTGTGCTGACATCAATTTTAATGAGGGTGGTGATACCACTGTGTTGACAGTTTGCAAAGGGAGTCAAGTTACCAGCCCTCTTAAGCTTTGGCCAGCCAAACAGTTGCTCTGCAGGAAAACCACCAAGATTACAGGAAGTGTGGAAGTTCCTCCCAAAGCCAATTAGGTCAGCTTCATAATCTGACCACGTACTTTATGACTTGTCTCAGCAGTGTTGGGGAGGGCCTGCAGAGGAAAATGACTCAGGTACTCCAACTCAGGGCTTGACCCCAGGCCAAGAGTGGTTTGGCGTGTGTGTATGTGTTATGGCACCACCCCCACCCCAGTCCTGAGAAAACAGGGGAGTTGTGAGGGAGCCCTCAACCCAAAGGTCTGTTCTAGCCCCAGCCTGGCTACTGACTGGTATGTGACCTTTATGAATCACTTGTGTGATCATTCAGTTCCTCACCTGAAAATACGGAGCCCAGCCCTGGCCAGGCGGCTCGGTTGGTTTGGAGTATCATCCCGTATACCCAAAGGTTGTGGGTTTGATTCCCAGTCAGGGCACATACCTAGGCAGTTTCAGTTTCTAGTTGGGGCAAGTAGGGGTACTGTGGCAGGCAACCAATCAACATTTCTCTCCACTGCCCCCCACCATATCAATAAACATATCCACAGGTGAGGATTAAAACAAAAAACAGGCCCCAAGCTAAGTGAGCCTGCAGCTATATAAATCTGAGTGTGGTATACTCCCAAGTTCTAGCTGGCAGTGGGGATGCTAGCCACTGCCACTTACCCCAGCACCCACCCAAGGAAAGAAGGGTTCTGGGGCTGGTGGAAAATGTCAGCTGTGCTTTGGGCTCAACAGAATAAAAAGGGGTAGACCTGTAGTAGGAGACCAAAGAGGAAGCTGCAACAGTATTTGGAAAAGGCTGAAGGAGGGCTGCACCCCTATGATGGGCAGTGAAGGAGGTGTTTTCAAAAACTGCAGTAGGAATCCTAGAATGTCAGTTTTAGTAGTCACTCGTCAGTCTTCCAATCTCACGTGAGAACGAGCAGGATGTGTAACTGCCACTAGGGAACACTTCTGCTGCAAGTCAGGAAGGGAGCAGATGGCCATTTGTGAGGATTCTTCTGTAATCCTCAACCTTCCCCAGTGAAATAATACACTGTCACCCCCTTTTTACAGATGTGGAAACGGAGAGATTTAGAGGTGAAGGGCCTCACCCAAAGTCCTATAGCCAGGAAAGGGTGGGTCTGGCTTGGATTCCAATGCAGCTCTGCCTCAGCCCAAAGTTGATGCTCTTTGCCCAGTGTGCCTCCTTAGGCCCACTGGCTCCTGGCTCCTCCGATGAGGAAGTTATTGAACCTGTTTCTTCCCCCTCAGTCTAGTGGCAAAGTAGATGCTGGCTAGCAGCACCGTTTCCAAACATGCAGGACAGTGAGAACAGAGCTGAAGTTTTTGGAGTTAGAACCATGAAATGCTTTGGGGTCCAGCAAACAGTGAGCACTCTCTATAAATACCACTCTGGGGTTGGGTAGCTTGCGTGGATCAGTACTTCACCTCTTCCTCAGAGGAACTTTCCAGTAAACTGACTTTAGGGAGTTGTGTTCTCATAAGAGGCTGAATGTGGCTGGGGAGTAAATGAAGTCAATTATGCCTCAGTCTTCATTGTCATCTTTCCTTTTCTGACCTTACTCATTAAGAAAATGTTTGTGGAGACCTACTAAGTATTAAGAAATCCTGTGCTTGGTACTCGGGATGTAGTTGGAAACAGTCTAGACCCTGCTCTCGAGGAGGACACAGTTATAATACAAGGCTCTAAGCAACATAAAAGGCATAGAGGCCTGGTCTGTTTTGTTCACCATTGTATTGCCAGGGATTTGCTCTGGGTTTAATGCTTAGTAGGTGCTCTAGATGTTTCCTGATGCCAAGGAGCTCAGGTTAGAGGAACTACAAATGAGAAGAGGAATTACCATGAAGTGTAATAAAGTGGGTGAAGAACAAGGTCCTGTGGCAGCCCAGAGAAGGTGGGAGAGATCAGAGAAAGTTCAGAGAAGTGCCTTCTAGGCTGAAGGAACTGCAGAAGGTGGCTAAGCATGGCTCTACGGTGGGAATGGAGGAGTGGGGGGTGTGCAGGCTCAGGAGACAGCCTGTGCCAAAGCCTGAAAGTGAGAGAACATGATCCTTTAGGGGAACTCAAAAGCACAGAGTGGCAAAAAGTTAGCCAGGTGGCTCAGGTGGCTGCTGCATCATCATCCCATGCACCAAAAGGCTGCTGGTTGGATTCCCAGTCAGGGCACATGACTAGGTTGCAGGGTCAACCCCCAGTCAGAGCATGTACTAAAGGCAACTGATTTATGTTTCTCTCCCTTCTTTAAAATTAAGAAAACATCCATGGGCAAGGATGAAAAAAGAAATAGGCAGGAGTCTTAGGTTGGAGGAGGCTTTGCAGGAGCCAGCTTCCGGAGGGGCTTACAGTCAGGCTGGTCACTGGAGCCCCAGATCCCAGGCCCTCATGTCTGGGAACCAAGCCCTCATTCTCTACCTTGATCCTCATGACCTAATACTCTGGGTACTCTAGTTTCTCCAAAGCTAAGCTCTTCCTTGCCTCTCCTGCTACTAACAGAAAAACACTCCCTCACTGGTTTTGTTTTAAAGATCTTTCCACATGCTTTCATCCATTTCAACAGATTGAACAGATTCATTATGCAAGCAGAGAAAGCAACAGAAAGTACATGAACTTTAAAAAGAACAAAAGAGGAATGAAAATTGCATCCTTTCCTTCTTATTACAGTAAGATAAAGTAGTACTACTAGAATTTACTGAAAGCTCTTCTTTAACCACAAATAACATCATCCTACTTTGCTTTTGTGGGATAACTATTTTGAAACCTAATTTCTGCCCTGGCTGGTATGGCTCAGTGGATTGAGCACTGGCCTGAAAACCAAAGGGTTGCAGGTTCAATTCCCTGTCAGTTCACATGCCTTGGTTGCAGGCCAAGTCCCCAGCTGGCAGCATTCAAAACCCAACCCTTTCCTGGCTATGGGACTTTGGGTGAAGCCCTTCATCTCTAAAGCCCTCAGTTTCCACATAGATGTTTTTCTCCCTCTCTTTCTCCCTCCCTTCCCTCCCCTCTGCCTAAAAATAAATTAAAAATTTTTTAAACATAATTTCTCCTTTAAATGTAATTTCCACTTATTCACAAATTAAGCAAAACCATAATGGTTTCTTTAGCCCAAAGTGACTAAGTTCCTTTATTGCTGGATTTCAGTTTCTCGGTAGCCAGGGTCTGTTGATCAGCCTCAATCAGGTGTGAAAGGCCATTTAAACTTGAGAGACATAAAGCATATGCCTTCTGGTCTAGCACACCCACATCCCCTTCTTTCCTTTGGTTGCTTCCTCCTGGCCTCCAAACATGCACTTCTTCAGAACCCCTCCACCCTGGGACCTCCTCCAGGCCACCATTCACCCCAGCTGCTTTTAACAACCTTCCCAAGAAAAGGCCTATCTTCACCCCTTCTGGTTCCTCACCTCCCCTAGGCCACCAGAGCTGCTGTGAACGGTGGCCTCCTTCCTCCCGACTCCCCCCAAGTTCTTGCTCCTCATTCTTCTGAACTACTCTGGGCCTTTCACCCAGTGAGTCTTCCCTCCTCGGGACAGTGTCACCAGCTTCTGTTCCTTCTCCATCCCTTCCAGGGCAGCTGCACCAGGCTCGATTCGGCCACACTGCTTAGCCCTCTGCACACACTCTCCCTCAGCAGTCTAACCTACCTACCATCCTTGGTCTTTTCCTCCCTCAGAATGGCTCCCCCAGTCTCTCCCACCCAGACCTGAGCTTCAGACCTGCCTTTCCTCCTGCCTGGTGGGCAGGCTCACCTGCATTTTTATACCAATGTGTCCAAAACCCCTGTCACCTTCCACCCAGAGACGACGGCTTCTTCTCTTTTCTGTGATTGTTACTTTGTTCATCAGTTCTGGTAAGTCAAGCTGGAAGTCAAGGTTATTTTTTCTTTCAAATGGGCTCTTACTTCTCAGTTTTGCCTGCAACTCTACAGTTAAATTCCTAGGCTGGGAAGGAGTTCCGAGTCCTAGTCCCAGTTTATTACAGGCCAAGTGATGAGGATTTTGTAGACATGAAGGACTAACGCATTCATGATCAAGAGCTAGTTAGCGGCAGGGACTAGACTCGAACCAGCACTGAAATTCTAAATCCAGATCCGTTTTTTCCATTATACTGTAGGGCAGCGGTCCCCAACCATCTTCGCACCAGGAACCGGTTTCCTGGAAGGCAATTTTTCCACGGACGGGGTGGGGGCGCGGGGGGACAAGGATGGAGCACAGGCGGCAATGAGAGCGCCGCGGAACCGGAGGCAGCTCACCTGCTGTGCTTCCCGGTACCGGTTCGTGGCCCGGGGGTTGGGAACCCCTGCTGTAGGGCACGCTCTCCTGTCACCCTTGGGAGTTGGACCTAGACTACGTCCTACGAAGGTAGCTGTCGGCCTCCTTCCGGGAATGTTTGTTCCCACGCACACCCAGCGGACCAGGCGACCATCTGCATAGCGCTTCCGGGCCCGAGAGAAGGGAGGCGGGCTTTCCAGCCCCGCGGCCACGCCCTCCTAGAGTAGCCCCGCCCCCTGCTCCGATTGGCGGGCGGGTCCCGCGGATTGGCGGCGCAGCCGGCGCGGGCTGACGTGGCGGGGGCTACGTGTGGGCCGCTGGGCTGCAGACTAAAGAGGCTTGAGGCTCCGGCGGCCGGACTAAGCAAGTGGAGAGGTGCGGGAGCGCGGCTGCAGCGATGCCGCTGGAGCTGGAGCTGTGTCCCGGGCGCTGGGTAGGCGGGCCGCACCCGTGCTTCATCATTGCCGAGATCGGCCAGAACCACCAGGGCGACCTGGAGGTGGCCAAGCGCATGATTCGCGTGGCCAAGGTGAGGGCAGCGCTCCGGGGAGGGGCGGGGTCGCGGGGAGCCAGGACCACCTTCCCCTCTCTAACCCGGCGTCTGGCCTGGTGTCCTGCTTTCCTGGTCCATTTCTGGATCCTTCGAAATCCTCTTCATTTCAGCTCCACCCTGACCCTCCTGATCTGACCTCCCTCGCCCCCTCCTGGTGGCGGATTGTTCTTTCTAAAACAGATTTGATCTGGTTGTACCCACTCCCTGACACCTACGGTGGCTCCCTACTGACCTTGGCTATAGTTAGAACACTCTGTCCAATGTATTTGAAAAGAGTCGTCGGCTAGAAAAACGACAAAGATTTGCTTAAAGGTCTAGGAGTTTGGAAACACAATTAGGCAAAAACCCAGAAGTGTTCAGAAGAAGGAAAGAAAGTTAGCAGTTCTTATAGTAAAGTCACATCCCTGAAACGAATCAGTTCTGTACTCTCAGTTCGTCCAGGATGCTTATCAATTGGATACCAAGTAGTCTGGTCATGTCTTAAATTTTTTAGGGAATAGTAAGGTTTGATGTATGTTGGAACCTTGACACACAACCAACTTATGTATCTCTGGGTATTGATGCAGGACTGGAAAATTCAATAGTTTACGCTACCAAGCAAGTTAAAAATAGAGCCCTGGTTGGTGCGGCTCAGTGGATTGAGTTCCAGCCTGTGAACCAAAGGCTGCTGTTCAGTTCCCTGGGCAGGGCACATGCCTGGTTGCCAACCTCATCCCCAGGTGGGGGCGAGCAAGAGCAAGAGGCAACTGCACATTAATGTTTCTCTCCCCCTCGCTCTAAAAAAATCTAATTTTTTTTTTTTTAAATAAATAAAATCGCCTTAAAAAAAATAAAAGAATTGCCCTGGCTTGTGGCTCAGTGAACAGGCGCGGGGCTGCGAACTCAAAGGTCGCTGGTTCAATTCCCAGTCAGGGCACACAACCAGGTTGCAAGCCAGCTCCCCAGCTGGAGGCAGGTGAAAAGCGACCATACCTTGATATTTTTCTCTTCCTTCCTCCCTCCCTGCCCTTCTCTAAGAATAACAAATAAAATCTTTTTAAAAAGAAGAAAAGAAAAGAATTATTTTTCTTATGCCTTCAAGACCGTGATGACCTGGCCCCTTCCTGTCTGGTACTTATCTCTGACATCTTCCAGTGACATTGAATTACTTGCAGGAATTTTTGGAAGTTTCTGGAACTGCTGTGGTCTCTCACCTGCCATTCCTTGTGTTTGTAATGTGAAATGATTAAAATGCCAGGACTCTGTGTTCAAATTCTGGCTCAACCACTTATACCTGCTGTGTGAGCATGAGTTAGATACTTAATCTCTTCGAGCCTCAGGCCTCATTTGAAAACCAGACTTGATAAAAATAATATTTGCCTCAGAATTATAAGGATCAAAAGAGGTAACTCATGTAAAGTGCATAGCATAGATTTTGGCACATAGGGTTCAATATAGTCAATGCTCTGCATAACTATATTTAGGTCAAGGACTGACAGTGTATAAAGTGGTGTTCCCACAAGATATATTATAACGGAGCTGAAAATTTCCTATGGCCTGGTGACATTGTAGTTGTCTGATATTCCCCAGTGTTTGTGGTGGTGGTGGTGTAAACAAATCTACTGCACTATCAGTTGTATAAAAGTAGCTGATCCTTGAACCCCCTCCTTCCTGTGCAGTTGAAAATCTGCTTATAACTTGACTTCCCCAAAATTTCAGTATCCACAGTAGATTGGTTCCAGGACCCCTGATGGTATCAAAATTTTAGATGTTCAAGTCATTATAATCCATGTTGTTCAAGGGTCAATTGAACAACTGAACAATTATATACATATCACATATAATTACATATAGTATTTAAACTTGGTGATGATAATAAGTGATTATGTTACTGGTTTATGTTTTTACTATACTACTTATCATTAGTGTAGTGGTTATTCTTTTTAGTTATTAAAACAAAAGTTTATAAAACAGTATACCATGTTGTGGCAGCAGCCATGTGTGTCCCAACTGGGAATCGAACCCATGACCTTTCAGTCTATGGGATGACGCTCCAACTGAGCCACACTGGCCAGGGCTCAATTATTTTTATTTTATTATAATTATATAATATGAATTTATTATAATTAGGGATTTGCCAGTTGAATATACTTTTAACTTTCAAATGTTAATGGAAATGGAGCATGATACCTTGGCTTATCCTGGAGTTCTGCTTGTTTTTTTGCCAGTAGAGAAGCAGTAAAAACTTGAGCAAAGAAACCATAGCCCTATAGTAAACAGGACAGTGATTGTGTTTTTCTGAACCTAGAGTTTGTCATTACACTAAATAAACACTCATCTTAAGAAGCTGAGAAAAGAAGAGGATCCTGTTCTGTTACCAGTGCGGAATTTAGTTTCTGCTTCTTCACTTTTATCATCTTCCTGTAAATGGGAGGTTTGCCCAGATGGAGGCAAGCCTTTTAACTTCTTGAGTAAAAGTCTTGAGATAGAGGTGAGAAGCAATAGAACCTAAGCGACACCTTGTGAAGACCTCCTCATTAGCTTGCTGGAGGCCTGGGTATAGCAGGGATCCAGGTTGCAGTACTGGGCCAGGACACACATGGTCTTCAGCCTTTAGGAAAGTGAGCTGTCTAACTCTGCTGCATCTTCAATCAGATCACTCTGGGCCTTGAGATCTTCATCTAGGCAATGGGAACTGTGTTGTCCTGTGACACTTTCACTTCTAATGTTCTTTGACTTTCTTTCTAGTAGCATGTCCTGACTGTGCCATCTTGTGATTCTTCCAGGAATGGGACCAGTGCTCTTAACACTGATGTTTCTGGAGCCAAGGTTTTCAATAGCAATGATACCTCTATGTTTACAGAAATGTCAATAAGTTGATCCTTTGGAGGGTTTTCCTTAATATTTCTGTTGAGTGGTTTTTAAAGAACAATTCTGAGAGATTGGATGCTGACTGGTGATAGAATTATGGCTTTTATAGCCAGACAATCTAGCTTTCATATTATAGTAAGGCTGGGGCATTTCTAACTTGTTTGTTTGTGTTTTGCCCCAGAATCTCTTGTTCAAACAAAGTGTCATACAGAAAACTCAGGTGCAACACTGCTAAAAACAGAGGTGTTCCTTTATTTCCCATCCCCATAAGGGACTCCTCAGAACAGCTAAGTCCTAGAGCTAGCCCAGAACGGTTATTTTTATAGATGGAGAAACTGAGTCCAGAGGCAGGAATTGACTTATCCAAGAGTTAGGGTCAGGTCCTGAACGTTTTTTCTCCTAAATGGGGTACGGCGCTCATTTTACTGTCTTCTACTGAGTTACACAACTTAAAATCTTCCTTAACTATTTAATTACTTTTTAATACTACAACATAAAACAAAGCCAGAAAGTCCCCCCCCCCCCCCGCCTTTTAAGGAGGGGAAAATAAGGGGAAGCCCTATCCCTAACTTTTTCTTTCTTTGCGACTTTTTGCTTCTCCTGTTCCTCTTTGGGGGTTCTTGACTACCTCTGTCAATTGACTTTTTTTTTGGGGGGGGGTGTTATTTACTTGTTTATTTATTTATTTAGAGGGGAAGGGAGGAAGAGGGATAGAAACATCAAAATGTGGTTGCCTCTTGAGCACCCCCAACTAGGGACCTGGCCTGCAACCCAAGCATGTGCCCTGACTGGGAATCAAACCTGCAACCCTTTGATTTGCAGACTGGCACTCAGTTCACTGAGCCACACCAGCCAGGGCTTGACATTGTTTTTAAAGATAATGATGTCATAGCATTTGCCCCCAACATTTCTCTTCTCTCTGAAACTCCTGATGTCTGTTGCAGGAGTGTGGGGCTGACTGTGCCAAATTTCAGAAGAGTGAGCTGGAGCACAAGTTTAATCGGAAAGCCTTGGAGAGGCCATATACTTCGAAGCATTCCTGGGGGAAGACATATGGGGAGCACAAGCGCCACCTGGAATTCAGCCATGACCAATACAAGGAGCTGCAGAGATATGCTGAGGAAGTTGGCATCTTCTTCACTGCCTCTGGCATGGATGAGGTGAGTCCTCTGCCACTCTGTCATTTGCTACTTTAGTAGACCCAGGGGATAGGAGGCAGCCTGGTGGCTTTTGGCTTAGAGCTCCTTACAGCCCTTGCTCACTTTTGACATTTTTGTGCTTTCTGGACCTAGAGCTTTCCGTAGTATTAACCAGATAAATGCCCAACTAAATAGGAGGCCAGAAGGAGCCAAGACCAGTGCGAGTTTATGGGAAGAGCACCACAGTTTCCAAAACTAATTGTCTCTGGGAGCAGGGGACAGCCACACTGGTATCCAGTATCCAGGTTCCCTCAAGCCTGTGGGAAACTGCTGCTGGGCCAGTCCCCCCATCCCCACCCCAGTGGAACCTTGTAAGGTCAGGAAACCTCTGCCCCTTGCCGAGTGGGCTTGGCTGATTTGGGTGGTGTGGCACTGGTGTCATCCAGAAGGGAATGGCTCACAGGATGGCCATTCTGACATCCTGGTAGAGTCTGGCTGATCCCAGGTGTCGGGTTCGATCTGCTCTGTGACCTGCCTCCTCAAGTTCCTTCATGTGCTCTTTTTCTAAATGTAACAAATTTTAATTGTAAAAAGTAATATAATATCACAGAAAGTTTGAAAGACAGGATGAAGAGGGAAAAACTGACCCTCCTACATGGCAGCTATTTTAATGTATTTCCTCCTGAAGTCTTTTTATATGTAATTTATTCTTGGTGGTTATATTTGTGAATATTTAGTTCTGTGCATACCAGTTAACATTTTATGAAAAGCTTTTATCCATATCTTGTTTTGTTTTTTGTTTTTTAGCTTTATTGAGATGTAATTGACACATACAACGAGACCTGTCCTGAAAGTATTGGCCGCACAAACTGTTTTACTTATATTGACACTGGCTTAATACTTTTGGCACAGACCTTATACAACTCCCTGCATCTTGTGCTTAAAATTTTTAACAGCATGTAGTAACTTTTTTTTTTTTTTTTTTAAGATTTATAACATACCTATTTCTCTGATTTTAGACATGCAGTTACTTTCAATTTTTTCTGCTTATAAATAATGTTGAAATGAACATTTTTTTTCTGTTTTGAGTTGCCTCCTTAAGATAACTTTGCAGAAATGGATCATTAGGTGAAATCTCAGAACAATTGTATGGCTCTTAAACAGGATTCTTTTAGTCAACCAGAACATTTGAAGTGACCCCAGTTCACTCTCTAAGCCTCTGATCCTTTGTGCCACCCGAAACTGCCTGTAAATGAGTCCCAAGAAACTTAAATGTAGCCTAGCCATTGGTAGCTTTAAAAAAGGTCCTGGCTGGTAGCATAGTTGGTAAGGTTCTGGCCTGTGAACTCAAAGGTCACTGGTTCGATCCCCAGCCAGGGCACATAACCAGGTTGCAAGCCAGGTCTCCAGCCAGGTCCATGGCTGGAGGCAGGTGAAAGGCAACCATACATAGATGTTTCTCTGTTTCTCTCCCTCTCTGCCTCTCTCCCTTCCTCTCACTCTCTCTGGAAATAATAAAGAAAATATTAAAAAATAAAATGGTAAGGAGGCAGAGAACCTAGGCCTCTAGGAAACTTGTACTTGTCTGGGCTTCAGTTCAGTAACCCAAATTCATTTCTCAACTCACAGCATTCACAAACATGACAGTCTTCGGATTCAGTTGTGTATTTAACAATTATAATTTCCGACCTGTGAATTATACATTATAGTTTACAAAGCATCTTCACATACAGTAATATATTTTACCCCTACCATGTCCCATTTTACAGATGAAGAAATAAGGGTTTGGAGGTGCTGGGAAGTTTGTACAATGTCACACAACTAGGAAAGGGGTCTTGAAGGCAGATCTGAAGCCCGGTGCAGTGTACTTTCTATGGTCCCTCAACTGCCACCCAAGTTCAGTTCATATGTGTGTGGCTTCCCAGAGCTCAGCAGAGCCTTTGAGCTTCGTCCTTTTTTCACCACCCATCCCTACCATATAGTTGCTTCCCCAGGACAGCTTTCCTAAAGCCTCACTATGCCTCAGCATTCAGTCCAAAGTAAGGAGAAATGGGAGAAATGTCATCTGGTAATTTCACTGCAGTGAGTAACAACTGAAAACAGTAACAAACCAAAATAACAACAAAAAAAATTGGAAGAATATGGCAGTCGTTCTCGAAGTGTGGTCCAGGAACCCCTAGGGGATTCATTTAACCCTTAAGAAGGTGTACAAGGTCAAAACTGTTTTCATGATACTCAAATACCATTTGCCTTTTTCACTGTCATTCTCCCGCAAGTGTGTAGCAGTGTTTTCTAGGGGCTGTGTTTCTAGGGGTGTTTCTAGGGGCTGTGATGACATTGTTCCCCTGGCAGCCATAAGGAAAGGTGTGCTTTGTGTTCTTTTTTTTCTTTCAATAACAGCTTATTGACATACCATACAATTCACCCAGTTAAAGTATACCAAGTTTTTAATACATTCACAGCTGTGTGACCATTGCCACAATCAATTTTAGAACTTTTTTATCAGTCATTCCTCTTCCACCACCACCATCCCAATTCTTCCAGCCCTAGGCAACTGCTCATCTGCTTTCTGTCTTTATAAATTTGCCTGTTCTGGACAATGCATGTACCTAGAATCAGACACCATGTAGTTCTTGGTGTCTGGCTTCTTACACATGGCATCATGTTTTCAGGGTTCATCCATATTGTAGCACATATCAGTTCTTATTCCATTTTATTGCTAAATCAAATTATATTCAATTTTCTTTATTATTTTATTTATCCGTTGATCAGTTAATAGACATTTGGATTGCTCTCATTTTTTGGCCAGCATGAATAATGCTGTTATAAACATTCATGTACAGGTTTTATATGGATATGTTTTCATTTCTTCTGGGAATGTTTATGCTAACTCTGTGTTTAACTATCTGAGGAACTGCCAAGCTGTCTTCTAAAATGGCTGCATCATTTTATATTTCCACTAACAGTGTATGAGAGTTCTAATTTCTCCCCATCCTCACCAACATTTACTATTATCTGACTTTCTGGTTCTAGACTTATTAGCAAGTGTGAAGTGGTATCTCATTGTGGTTTTTATTTGCATTTCCCAGTAGCTAATGGTATTAAACATCTCTTCATGTGCTTATGGGCCATTTGTATATCTTCTTTGAGGAATATCTAGTCAGATCCTTTGCCAGTATTAAATTGGGTAGTTTATATATTCTGGATACAAGTTCTTACATTATTTGCAAAATATTTTCCATTCTGTGGATTGTGTTTTCACTTTCTGGATGGTGTTCTTTGAAGCACAAACATGTTTAATTTTGATGATGTATAAAATTTACCTCCTTTTTTTCTTTGCGCTGGTCAATGCTTGTGATTAAAAAAATTTCTCAGTTTAAAAGCACAGTGCAATTACCACTACAAAACTATCAGTATGGCTAAAATTAAAAGTGGCAATGACACCAAATTGTGACCACAATGCAGAGAAAGTGGCTCACTCATCCATTACAAGTGGGAATGTAGAATGCTCTAGAAAATAATACGGCAGTTTCTTTTCTTTAAGATTTTATTTACTGATATAGAGAGGATAAGGGAGGGAGAAAGAAAGGGAGAGACACATCAATGTGTGAGAGATCTATCGAACAGTTGCCTCTCATGCACACTCCCAACTGGGGACCTGGCCCGAAACCCAGGCATGTGCCCCAACCAGGATCCAAACTGGTGACCTTTCAGTTCACAGGCCAGTGCTCAATCCACTGAACGACACCAGCCAGGGTGTCCTCCTTCTTCTTTAAAACACAACTTTAATGAGATATAATTCACATACCATGTAATTCACCCACTTGAGTACACTGGTAGTTTCTTTAAAAACTAGACATGTTTTGTTTTGTTTTGTTTTAAAGATTTTATTATTTTCAGAGAGAGGGGAAGGGAGAGAGGGAGAGAGAGAGAGAAACATCAATGTATGGTTGCCTTTCATCTGCCTCCAGCTATGGACTTGGCTGGAGACTTGGTTAGCAACCTGGTTATGTGCCCTGGCTGGGAATCGAACCAGTGACCTTTGGGTTGCAGGCCAGCGCCTATCCACTGAGCCACCAGCCAGGGCTAGACATGTTTATTAAGTGGCCCACCAGTTGTTATTTGGTAATTTATCCCAAAAGAGATGAAAACTTACGTTCATACAGAAACCTGAGTGTCTGCCCATAACAACTTTATTTGCAGTAGCCCCAAACTAGAAACTCAAACATTCTTTAGCAGATGAATTATTAAACAAACTAGTATATCCACACAACAAAATTCTATTCAACAATAAAAAGGAATGAACAACTGCAACACCTTGGATGGGTCTCAAAGATATGGTGAATAAAAAGGCCAAACTCAAAAGGTTTTGAAATACTAGAACCGTAGAGACAGAGAAGAGATTAATGGTTGTCATGGTTTAGGGAAGGGAAGGAGAGGGTAACATGAGGGAACCCTGTAGTGATAGCGTAGCTCATGACTGGTGGTGGTCACATGAGTCTGCACGTGGTAAAACTGCACAGAATTAAATACAAGCACACTCAACTGAGAACCTGTAAAGATGGCATGTACATTCAGTCTCTGTACTCTTACAGCTACATGTGAAGCTATTATCCCAAAAAGTTTAAAATTTAATGCAAACAAAAACCTTCAGTTTTAATTTTAATTCAGTAAATGTGAATATAGATCCTACATGAACAAAAGCTCTCTAGAGTCTTTTTATTCTTAAGAGTGTAAACACTAAAACATTTGGGGTCTGTGCTGTATGGTGCACACCTCAGCTGTGTGGTCCAGTGGCTAAGTGCATGGACTCCAGGGTCAGATTTTGCGTTTGAATATGGTTCTGCCTGTCATTCCTGTTGTGTCACGTGGAGTATTTAACCTCTTTGGCTTCTGTTTTCTTCAACTGTAAAGTGGGTTAGTTCTTGACCCCCATCTTGTAAGGTCATGAGGATCAAAAGATCATTCATACAAAACATAGCACACAGCTGGCGCTCTCAGGCATCAGCTACAGTTAAGGAAAGCAACCAGTGTTGAGGGTCAGATATCTGAGTTCTTGCCCTACTTTGCTCTAAAGTAATCTCAGGGTGGGCTTGGCCCATCCCTTCCCCGCTCTGGGCCTCCCTTCCCTCTTGTGTGTGTGAACAAGCTGCTCCAAGGGCTCCCTGCTCTGACATTCTGAGTCGTTGCCAGATTAGCAAAGGCCTTTCTGCTCAGTCCATGTTTCCAGGCACCTGGGCTCCTGGATGTGGCCTGTGAAAAAGATGGCACCTCCTTACATCATGAGGCTGCTTAGGAAAAGTCACTTCTTTAGGTTGTTTGCTCCCAGGTGGCTTCCAGGTGAGAAGCAGGAGCAGTTGGGAGATGGGGAAGAGCATGGGGGAGCTAGTTGGAGGCTACCTCTTAGCCTGCAGCCTTTTGCTTTCCCAGGAAGCTTGTTTGGTGTGTTGAACATGTGCTCTGTGGCCATACTGAGTTCAGGTTCTGGCACTGGCACTGACGCTGACTGCATGGGCTCAGGCTATTCATGTAACTGCTTTGAGCCAAAGGTGCCCATCTGCAAAATGGGATAATAAAGATGCCCACCCCATAGGCTGGGGTGGGACTGAGGATTCAGGGAGATACGCCTGTGGGTGCAAGGCTAGTACAAGACCTGCATCCACTGTATGATAGTTCTGTTACTTACAACCCTTTGGATTTTTTTTTTTTAAAGATTTTAATCATTATTTTCAGAGAGAAGGACAGGGAGGGAGGAAGAAAGGGAGCGAAGCATCAATGTATGGTTGCCTTTCACTTGCCTCCAGCTAAGGACCTGGCTGGCAACCTGGTTATGTTCCCTGGCTGGGAACTGAACCAGTGACCTTTGGATTCACAGCCCAGCTCCAATTCACTGAGCCACACCAGCCAGGGCATTTTTATTTTATTTACTTATTTATTTTTCTTCACACTATCTTTGCAGGGAGGCTCCTCTATCCCAGGAATGCCATTTGTTCCCAGCTGGTCTCCTGACCAACCTGGGCACAGTCAGTAAGGAGAAACACTTAAGAGCCTTTCCAAGAGTTAATTTGCTTTGCAGGCCAGGTCCCTTTGCTGAACCAGCGTGTCCTGCCTACCCGCTGTTGGAAGTAGGTTTGTCCCTTGTTTCGTGTTTACCTAGCTTGTGGCTCTGGGTACACACCCACCTGACTTCCTCCTTATGGACAGTAAGCATTCACTCTGTGTGCTGCCCCAGGGTGTTCTTTGTGTGCTAAGGGAAGGATAAGGTGTGGCAGAATTTTATTAAGGTCACATAAACTTCCACAGCACCTAGTTGAAGGCTGCCCAGAGGCATGTGCAGCACCCTGAAATGAGCAGAGTGCCTTCGGACTAAAGGGAGAGTTCTGGTCACAAAGCCAATGGCAGCTATGACCACAGAGCTGGCCTCTCACACACAAATGTCCTGTCCTACTGGGGCTGCTCTTGCCACAGCACCTGCCCCTTGGTGCCCCCTTTCCTCCTCCCTTCCTTTCCTTGCCACCCTGCCAGCACGGTGCCACCTGCCCAGATCCTGGTGCTTCCCCACATCACTCCTCATCCTGGGCACCTCTCCAACTCATCACCGTGGGCTTCTTTTTCCTTTCCTGTCCTTTGCTACAGGACGCCAAAGCTGAGGGGATTGGTAGGAGCTTTAGAAAAATCCCAGCTCCTCTCGTCTATTACGCCTTAGATCAGCGGGCCCCAAAGTTGCTAACAGCACTGTAATATGAAAAGGGGGCTCTAGCAATACATTGCCAATCCTCATTAATTAATTAATTATCAATAAATCCCCTCCCCAAATAAAGAGTTCCTTTAAGCGGGGGCTCTGACCATGCAACATTTCAGTTAAGCCAGTTTGCTGGTGGGATTCTTTTCTGTGCGTTTAACCCAGTTGGATGCCCAGGGAGAACCCCCAAAGGTTTTTTTTTTAAAAACCCTCATCTGAGGATATATTTACTGATTTGAGAGAGAGAGACACAAACATCTATGTTGAGAAACATTAGTCAGTTGCCTCCCATGTGCCCCCTGACCAGGGATCGAATGTGCAACCTTTTGGTGTATGGGTGATGCTCCAACTGAGCAACCTGGCCAGGGCAAAAGGACATTTTGCTGTGGGGTGGAAGGGAGGAGACATTGTGAGGCTGCTGGCTGCACTGCACCCCTAGGTGGAAAGGGGACAGACAGCCACATAGGCAGGGCTGGGGGCAGCCAAAGACCACAGAAAGAAGGGGCCCGCTGGCACTGATGCGGCCAGGGGGCCAGGAGCCCCAGGACAGAAGGCTAGTGTCTTCCAGTGACTGAAGTGGGCACCCTTGGAGATCAATCCAAAATGGTGTTTTTCTAAATGGCCACAAGGTGGGGATGGTTCCCCAGGAGGCCTGCAAAATGAGGCTCTCCTTTACCTTCACTAGAATTTGCCCTTGTTTTTTTCTCACTCTAAAGTTGTAAACTTGACAACCTCCACAGGTAAACTATTGCAAAGTGTTTTTTCGGCACTTGCCCGTTTTTTGCCCCTGCTTGCTCTTCCTGAGTGAGGTCGTCCATCTATTTAGGCCTTTGCGGACTTTTTCATTATGAGCTGCTCGCTTTCTCACAAGTTGAATATTAGATAAGAGAAAACTCAGCATAGGTTTCCCTCTGAAAATAGAAAACACTCTTCACCTGCCAGATAGAGTGAGAGGTGTGGAAAAAATTGACTTTGTTCAATACACATATTAAAGAATATTTTTCAGTTCCATTTTAAGGCTGGTCAACAGGAGAGAACGAGCTAGAAAAAGATAGAGAAGAGGAAGAAACGAAGTAGAAGGAAGGTAGTAGCAGCGAGAACTGCAGCAAAGGTGGCTTAGCACACTTGGAGGTGAGTGGCACTTGTTCACACTGGACAATGTCTCTTGGATGTAGGAGATTGCCAATTGTCTTTGCACTCTTTGCTGGCTGGTTAGGCACTTGTATGGCTCACTGACAGCTCTGACCAGTACATTATTGGAGGACCTAATATGAGGAGAGTTATTCTCTGAGCACAGCCATTGTGATTAGAGTAGCTTATCACCCTCTGGGAAGATAGATGGAAGCTCAGGCCGCAGTAGGTTGATTCAAGAACCTGCTGGCAGAATGGCCCCTCATACTGTTCCGCATTACCCCTGTGCCCTTTGGATTTTAAGGCATGGCGACCTAGCTCCTTGCTACTCAGAGTATGATTCATGGAGCACCAGCCTTGGAATTTACCAGCAACTTATTAAAAATGCACCTCAAAACATAATTTTATTAACCAATGTCACCCCAATAAATTCAATTTTTAAAAAATACAGGTTCTCAGACCCCACCCTAGACTGATAATCAGAGTTTGCATTTCATTTCAATAAGACCCCTGGGGAGGTTCATGTCCTGAGTGGCACTGACCTAGCTCATCAAGCCTACCAGACTCACTTCTGCAACTCAGGCAGTATTTGGGGACAGGTGGACCTTGGATATTTGGAAACATTCCGAGATGTTGATTCTCCCACTTCTAATTTTCAACTTCTAATTAGAAAAAAAATAGTAATAAAAGGTAGTTTACGAGTTCTTGTAATTTGACAGCAAACTGGGATTTTACTCTTTAAAACTTCTGGTCTTCTTACCAATTTACACCATATACCAGAATAAACTCAAGATGGATAAAGGACTTAAACATAAGCAAAGCCACCATAAAGGTCCTGGAGAAAAATATAGGCAGTAAAATTTTAGATATCCTACGCAGAAATATGTTTACTGATTCTTCACCAAGGGCAAAGGAAATAAAAGAACAAATAAACAAATGGGACTATATCAAGTTGAAAAGTTTCTGTTCATCTAAAGAAAACACCAGCAAAATTAAAGGGAACCAACTGTATGGGAAAACATATTTGCCAATGACACCTCAGACAAGGGTTTGATCTCCAAAATATATAAAGAACTAATGCAACTCAACACCAGGGAGACAGACAGCCCAATTAAAAAATGGGCAAAGGACCTGAACAGACAACTCACTGAGGGAGACATACAAAGGGCCCAAAGGCGTATGAAAGATGTCCAACATCACTAGCCATCAGAGAGATGCAAATTAAAACCACAATAAGATATCACCTCACCCTTGTCAGAATGGCAATCATCAATAAATCAACAAACAACATATGTTGGTGAGGATGTGGGGAAAAGGGAACCCTGGTGCACTGTTGGAGGGAATGCAGGCTGGTGCAGCCACTATGGAAAACAGTATGGAGTTTCCTTTAAAAACTAAAAATGGAACTGCCTTTTGATCCAGCAATTTCACTACTAGGACTATAACCGAAGGACCCTGAGACACCAATTCATAAGAACCTATGTACCCCTATGTTCATAGCAGCACTATTTACAATAGCCAAGTGCTGGAAACAGCCTAAGTGCCCATTAGTGGATGATTGGATCAAAAAACTTTGGTACATTTACACAATGGAATACTACACAGCAGAAAGAAAGAACGAACTCCTAACCTTTGCAATAACATAGATGGAACTATAAAGTATTATGCTTAGTGAAAATAAGCCAGTCAGTGAAAGACAAATACCATATGATCTCAGGACAATAATGAATAAAACAAACAACAAGCCAAACACAACCAGATACATAAATACAATGAATAGATCTCCAGTGGGCAGAGGGGAGGGGAGAGGAGGAGGCAAAGAACGGGAGCAGGTTAGTCAAGGAACTAGTATGGAAGAACCATGGACATGGACAGCAAGTGGGATTGACTTTGCAGGGAGTGGGTGGGTGGGGAAGGGGGCAGAGGGAAGGAAAAAGGGAATGGATGTTATAAAACAACAATAAAATTAAATTAAAAAAAAAAAAACTGTTCCCATTCTTTTCCTCTTTCTTGCCCTCCCCCACCCTCCCCCACTCTGCACACTGAATGTCTTTCCTTGTTTCCATGTTTCTTGTATGTGGTGTAAGAAAGTGGTCTAGTTTCATTTTTCTGCATGTATCTGTTCAATTTTACCAACACCATTTATTGAATAAACTATCTTTAGCCCCCCAAAAAAAACTTCTGGTCTTCTGATCCCATCATTGAGTGTTTACCACACTTGCCAGTATTATTGATGAATCCCAAATAAGGATGACGAAGAGCCCTAATCAGGTGATTTCAAGTAGTGATGTGTTAAAAAAAAAAAGTGAGGTTTTCCCTGTGGGAGGCAGGGCTTGAGGCCTGAAGGGGCTTGGTTTTGACAGGCCCTGCCAGCTGTGGATCAGGGTGGGCCATCGAATACTCCCATTTTTCCCACTTTTGGCAAAGATTGAAATGGCCTCTTTTCCTGGCTTTTTGGTCCTGCATAAAGGGTAGGGCCTTTGAGGAACATTCATTTTCTCACTGCGTTTTCTGGGTCAGGATTAGGTCATGACCCTTTGAATGTGCTCACTGGGCCTCATGCCCCTGGGGAAGAAGACTTGGCCAGGGGTCTGATTCTTTTCTGGACGCTGTAGCCAGCCAGGCCAGCGGGCAGTGTTTGTTGGACAAATGGATGGGTGGCTGTGAATGAAAGAATGCTTGAAATGGAATGAAATGACTGATAACAAAACTTTGCCTGCTTTCAAGTTGCTGAGAGAGTCCCTCTTGCTGATAAAAGAAGGGGTTTTTCTTTACCTGTGTGGCTCCTTGCCTGTCTTGAGGGCAGTGTTTTTGAAGAGTGGTGAAAAAGAACTCCTTTGATTTTTCTAGATGGCAGTTGAGTTTCTGCATGAACTGAATGTTCCATTTTTCAAAGTTGGATCTGGAGACACTAACAATTTTCCTTACCTGGAAAAAACAGCCAAAAAAGGTGAGTGTTTAATTTTTGTCGTAAAATCTGAGGGAGTCCAAAGTACATTTTTACTCCTTTAGTGGCAGCTAAAGGATTCTCATGGAATCAGACTTTAGAAAACTCTTTTCAGTCTGCATGTACTTCCACTTTTTCTTGTGCTGACTTGAAAGGGAAGGATTTAAGGATGACACGGTTGTTACAAGGATTTCATTTAAAATTTTTGTAACTTACAAGAAACTATACTAAATTGAGGCTATGACACCCATATGTAAAACTTCTTGGAGGAAGCTCTGAAATGACAAATATTCTGTGGGTATATCTACTATATGCACGTTATAGTGTTAGTAAGGAGGAGTTTATAATATGAGTGATTTCATTTGATTCTCGCAATAACCCTGA
The DNA here is from genome assembly GCA_004026585.1 of Noctilio leporinus. Classification (NCBI taxonomy): domain Eukaryota; kingdom Metazoa; phylum Chordata; class Mammalia; order Chiroptera; family Noctilionidae; genus Noctilio; species Noctilio leporinus. Next base: position 209,210 of record PVIW01000391.1, on the reverse strand, counting down.
GACCGAAGCAGATAATGTAATTATGATATTCCTATTTATGTCATAGACAAGGCATCGAGACCATGTACCTAGTAAGTGGCAGCTCTGGGCCTCACACTCACTCATGTTCTTTAATCTGGGGTCTATACTTACCTAACCACATAGTGCAGTCTCTTTTTAATTTTTTAAAAAGAATTTATTTAAAGCCCTGGCTGGTAGCTCAGTGGATAGGCGCCAGCCTGCAAACCCAAAGGTCTCTGGTTTGATTCCCAGCCAGGGCACATAACCAGGTTGCAAGGCAGGTCTCTAGCCAGGTCCCCCAGCTGGAGGCAGGTGAAAGGCAACCATACATTGATGTCTCTCTCCCTCTCTGCCTCTTCCCTTCCCCTCTCTCTGAAAATAATAAAATCTAAAAAATAATAATAATTATTATTATTTATTTACTTTTAGAGAGAGAGAGAAAGAGAGGGAGAGAAACATCATTGTGTGGTTGTCTCTCACATGCCCCCAACTAGGGGCCCACAACCCAGGCATTGTGCCCTGACTAGGCATCGAACCAGCGACCCTTTGGTTCACAGGCCGGCACTCAATCCACTGTGCCACACCAGCCAGGGTCACAGTACAACCTCTTAATCTAATAAGAGGCTCATTTCTCTGAGGAGTATAAAATTCCTCTGACTCCTTAATTTAGTTCACTTTTCTAAACTGAAATATTAAGAAAATATTGAGGGGAGCCTCTTTCCCATGGTCAAGGGCAGAAACCCACCAAGCTCACCTCTGTTCCTCCACAGTGGCTGGCAAAATATTTGAGAGATGTTTGTGAAGTTCAGTTGACTGAGGAGAACCAACATTTGGGGTGTGCTTGAGGGAGAATCAGAACCACTAAAAAGAATGTGACGTTGGTGTTGGTATTGGGTCACTTAGGCCGCCCCATGGTGATCTCCAGCGGGATGCAGTCGATGGACACCATGAAGCAAGTCTACCAGATTGTGAAGCCCCTGAACCCCAACTTCTGCTTCCTGCAGTGCACCAGCGCATACCCGCTCCTACCTGAGGATGTCAACCTGCGCGTCATCTCGGTGAGCAGCAGGGAGATGCCCCTGTCTCATTGGGCTACTGCAGAATGGCTTTTCTGGGGCCATTTACAGTGGGGAACATGTAGCCTTTTTTACAACCAAAATTCTCACCACTGTTGACATGCTTCATAATTTGATTATCCTTTGATAACCCTGCTGTTACATAATCAAATTAGAATCAACTATGCAGCTAAAGAAACAGATGCATTCTAAATAGGGTAATTATAAAGTAAGTTTTCTTAAAACCAATCTTAATTTTATCCATTATAAAATTTTAGTTCTCATAATTGTCCACGTAGATGTTCTTTACCCATGTAGTATTGACCATTCTCTTCTGTGGATTGCTGACTCCTATCTTTTCGTAGTGCCTTGTCTTGTATGTGTGGTAAAATAAAACGTTCATCATTTTAACCATTTTTAGGTGTACAGCTCAGTGGTATTACGTACATTCATTCACTGTTGTGTTACCACTATCCACCTCCAGAACTTTTTCATCTTTCCAAACTGAAACCAAGTCCTTTAAACACTAACTGCCCATTTCCCCCTCCCCCAGTCCCTGGCACCCACCATTGTACTCTGTCTCCATGAATTTGACTTCTCTAGGTACTTCATATAAGTAGGATCATACAATATTTATCCTTTTGTGTCATCTTCTTTCAATTTAGCATAATGTCTCAAGATCCATCCATGTTGTCATATGTGTCGCCATTTCATTCCTCTGTAAGGCTGAATAATATTCCATTGTATGTATAACAAAATCACATTTTGTTTATCCATCCATTTGTCTACATTTTGGTTATTTCAGCCTTTTGGATATTGTGAATATCCAAAATGTTAGGAACATTGGTGTACAAGTGTCTTTTTATTTTTCTTCATACTGAGTTGTGGGCAACCTTCTTGAACCTTCTACCTTTTCCTGCTTTGTGTTATCTGCCAGCTCTGTTACTTTTCTACTGAAATTCTGATCATCCCTGAAGCTTTACAGTGTCACTGTTTACAGTGACAGCCTTGAAAGGAGCTCTTTCTCCCTGGGATCTTGTCTACTCTGACTCCAGGAAGATGGTGAAGTCTATTCCCAAAGGGAAAAGGACTTACTGCTTGAGATCTCACAGGAGCTTTGTGGCAAAGCTGGGGTTGAATCCTTTGTCTCTGCTGTCTTGGGCCAACTCTATCAGCACCTGAACCTTAATTAGAACTATACATGTATGTAGTTATTATACAAAAGATTGTGGTAATATTAGTATAATTCTAAATATATATACACACATAATTGTGATATTGCAGTTGATCAGTATTCCTTTTATCCTTTTCATACAGTATTGGACATTGTCTTTTTTTCATGATATACGTGTAAACTTTTGTAAATGTCACTAGTCTTCAGATCTCAAAAAAATTAACCTTTTTTGAAAACTTCACTGTCTTTTTACCTAAACTTTGTCTCTCCCAGTTGATAGTCTTTTCTCTATTTTTAGCCATCTCTGAATGCTGTTATTTTTTAAATTTAAACATGATTTTTAAAAACTCAAACAGCTTTGAATTATAGAACATGTTCTCTTAATCTTGTCCCACAGAGATTATAATAATCAACAATTTAGTATCTGTGACTCCAGATATTTTCCTTGATTTTCTTTCTCTGTGTAACATGGTCCCTCTTTCCCGTCCAAACTCACCTGAGGTGCACTCATGCCCATCCACACTCTTGGTTCCAGGGCAAGTGCGTGTTGAATTGCCAGCCCTCCAGTCTCAGGCCCAGCCCGCTGTATTACAGCAGTTTGGATTCCTCAACCTAGCCACCTGCACTCCCTTGTCCATCGTGCACCCTTAAAGCCTGATTTTCAAGGCTTCTGCCACTCAGCTGTTCTAATCTCCTATCAAACCCCATTGGGGTCTCTCTGGTGTACTACTTAAGTTTTCTGGTCACCCTCACTGACAAGACTCTCTCGATGTGGAAATGTCTTTTGTTGCATTCAGTGAATTATAGATAACAGATTAATGAATGATTTAGCATTTCCACCAAAGAATTGTTCTGAGATTGGACTATATATATATATTATTGATGATGATATTTGTGCATACAGGATGCTTTGCCTTCAGCAGTTTAGGGTAATTAAATGTGACAGATGCTTTTTTTTATTCACTCCTCACCTGGGGATATGTTTATTGATTTTAAAGAGGTGAGGGAAGAGAGAGAAAGAGAGAAACCTCAGTTGGTACATGTCCTGACTAGGGATCAAACCTGCAACCTTTGGGTTTACTAGGCGATGCTCCAACCAACTGAACCACCTGGCCAGGGCCAGATGATTTTTGAATGAGTTTAGGCATCCAGTTATAGCCATTCCTGGTGGGGGGCACAGTGTGAAACATTGGTAAAATGTATTCTTGACAACAGTAGCCAGTTTTTGAGCGTCTACAGTGTGTGGAGTGCTTTTCATGCATTTATGGCAGCCCTCGACAGTTATTATTATCCCCAGTGAGGGGAGGCCCAGGGAGCCCAAGTATCTTGCCTGTATTTGCACAATGGTGAGTAGCTAAACTGGGACTCTAACCCAGATCAGCCTGACTCTGGACTATAGGCATAAAGCACCACAGTATTTAACCTTATTTTTCTTTCTTTTTCAATTTTAAAGGAATATCAGAAGCTCTTTCCTGACATTCCCATAGGGTACTCTGGGCATGAAACAGGCATAGCGATATCTGTGGCTGCCGTGGCTCTGGGGGCCAAGGTTTTGGAACGCCATATAACTTTGGACAAGACCTGGAAGGGGAGTGACCACGCTGCCTCGCTGGAGCCTGGAGAGCTGGCCGAGCTGGTGCGGTCCGTGCGCATGGTGGAGAGGGCCCTGGGCTCCCCCACCAAGCAGCTGCTGCCCTGTGAGATGGCTTGCAATGAGAAGGTGGGTTCTGCCAGCCCTGCTGGGCTCTGCTGCTGAAAGGGCTCAAGTGGGCTTCCCTGCCAGGAAGAGTCAGTACCCTGACAGCCCAGGCCAGTGGGGTAATGACAGAATGTCACTCCAACCCTCAGAGTTGGGGGGAAACATTCTACCTGAGGGAACGTCGGCAATTCTTGTGGTGGCCTAGGGTCAAGTTATAGCGTCTCACTGAGTCTCTGAAGTCTGCCACCCCAGAGCTCTAGAGAGTCCAGGACACGTAAGCAGTGGTGGTGGTATCCGGGGCTTCATGAGGCACTCAGGCAGGCCCAGTCTGGGGTCCCCTGGAGAGGTAACCCTTGAGGAACATCCAGGCTGAGGGGTTCCGTGAGGCAGTGGGAAAAAGGCCTGTGGTACGTCAAGGTTCCTCTAATCAGGGGAAGTACTGGGTGGATGGGGTGGCAGGTTATCTCAGGGGTTGTCAGGGAATGATACAAATATTCCCCAAGAAGCAGTTTGAATTGTGTAGCATTGACCTTCAGACAGAGGGGATGGGAAAGCCAAGGAACACTGCCTGGCGCACTGACAATCTGGGCTTCTTGGAAGTCATGGCCAAGGCCTGTTGTGACATAGAGCCAGGCATCCCAGGGCTTCCAGGAATGCATACCCTCCTCGTCTGCTGCGGGCTGTCTGGGTGAAGCCACCAAGGTATGCATGGGGAGTGCTGTCATCTTTTATTCTCTTAGGTGGGGCCCTACTCACTTCCCTCAAATTAAAGATGCATAGGCACCAGGAAATAATAATATTAGCAAAAAAACAAACTGCCTGATAGAGGAAAAGGGGAGAGAATTGTATCAGAGGCCAAAATGAGAACTGAGTGCTTAATTTGCTTCTAAGTCTCCTGGCCCCGTGAGCAAACAATGAAATATGTAACAGGATGTATATATAATCCTATCATTCATTGTTCCTTGATAGATATTTTGCCTCAGCACTAAATTCCAGAATTGATTCCTTGGCCCTTACATGGAGGATGTAGAGGAATATAATAAATAACTTGTTTAACAGCATGGGGACAAGACATGGTCATGAGCTTCAGATAGCAACATATCCTTCATTCTGCCGACCTGCCTGTCCTGTCTGCCCTGTCCTAGGAGGCCCCCTTTCCTGTCCTCTGAATAGCAGTCATACCCATCATCTTGTGAGGCCCCCATATTCTATTTTACTGCAAGGTGGCCATAAAGTTCATGTCTCTTGAGCGCAGTGGACCAGGAATGAGGAATCCTAGGTTCTCACCCCAGCTCCTTAGCCAAGTTACCTGCCTTCTGTGGGCCTCCACTTCCCCATGTTTAAAATAAGACATTGAATTAAATGATGACGAAAGTAAATGATACAATTTTTATTTATCAGGAAGATTCTTTGTTTCAAGGAGATTACATATATGATTACTAATCCTTATTGTCATCTGCTAAACTAAAGGCACTGATATTCCCCATTTTATAGAGAAACTGAGCCATGGCTGGGATTTGGACCTGCTTACTAGCAGTTGGACCTGGCTTTTTGGTGACATAACCTGAGCCCTTTCCTTTGCATTTTATTGAGGAGGCCTCTCCTCTGACTCTGAGTTCACCCCATGATGGCTGAATCCCTGCCATGTGTGAGATAACAAACAGCTCTGGGCACCAAGGGGGGAAACTGCGTCCCTGCTCTTAAGGAACCTTGTGAAGACCGATCAGGGACCTGTGTAACTAGTGCAACATGTACTAGTTACTTTCATGAGACTGGCACTGAGTCTTATTTTTATTCACAGCTGGGCAAGTCTGTGGTAGCCAAAGTGAAAATTCCAGAAGGCACCATTCTAACACTGGACATGCTCACTGTGAAGGTGGGTGAGCCCAAAGGCTACCCCCCTGAAGACATCTTCAGCCTGGTGGGCAAGAAGGTCCTGGTCACCATTGAAGAAGATGACACTGTCATGGAAGAATTGGTAGAAAATCATGGCAAAAAAATCAAGTCTTAAAATAAACTTCCATTCTCTGAATTCCAAGTTGCCTTGCTGGTACTGTTGGGTATGTTGGGTGAGTGGGACAGGAGTAGTGGTCTCCAGAGACCTAATTCTCATCCACTCCCCTTCTCTGAGCAGGCATTTTGGGGCCAGGCCCTGTGTCAGGCCCATGGGAGGGATACAGAGAGCAAATGCAACCATCACTTGCTTTAAGTTGGCTGGGCCAGAAGGGGAAGTGGACTCAAAAACAAATCATCATCTCTGGTTATAGGGGTGTAAGAGGGGTCATTACAGAGTGGGAGAAAGCCAAAATTCCCCACTCTTTGCAGTTTGGGGATGGGAGATGGGACACTGAAGTAACCATTTTTTCATACAGAAGTACTTTGCATACCTATTGCTGGTAACTAGTATCTTAGTTATGCAAATGACTGGATAAACCTCTTCCCCCAAGATGATGGGTTTTTTTGTTTGTTTGTTTGTTTTTAATCATAGAATGGTGATAAAAGACTTTATAGGGCTGCATGAGATTTCACAGGTGGCCACAAATGGTCACCCTAGCACTGTGTCACAGGCCACCATCATGGCTTAAAATAGGACAGCAGTCATCAGTCTCTCGCTCTCTCTTGGAAGGATGTGCACAGTCCTGCTCTCTCTTGGAAGACCAGCAGACAGACACGTGCCCTGACAAACTGGAAAGAACTCACCTGGTTTGGGAGTGTGGGGCAGCAAAGGAGGGAGAAAGGGAGACCTGCAGCTTGCAAAGAAACAGGGAATTGCATGTAGTATAAGGTCTGGGAGTGTGCGCAAGATCCTCTCTTAATAAGAGTATAGCAGCTGCTGAGAACTTTTAACTTATAACTGGAATACTAAGCCATGAACTGTTTTGTTTCTGAAAAAAAAAAAAAAAAAAAACGGTACCGCATGTTTGTCTATTTTAAAGCTAGCCTAATTGGGCAACTGTATATTTTGGGTGTTTTTAAACTTTTAAAGAATTTATTATTTTTAGAGAGAGGGAAAGGGAAGGAGACAGAGAGAGAGAGAGAGAGAGAGAGAGAGAGAGAAAGAGAGAGATCAATGTATGGTTGCCTTTCACCTGCCTCCAGCTACAGACCTGGTTGGAGACCTGGCTTGTCAACCTGGTTATGTGCCCTGGCTGGGAATCGAACCAGCGACTTACCCACTATGCCACCAGCCAGGGCTCTAATTTGGGTGTTTTTAAAGGGAGTGGAACTTAAATGGCATAATTGTACCTTTAATATAAATTTAGGTACCCTTCAAAGAAACAAGATACTTTTCCTTTTCATCAAACTGTTAAGAGTCATTCCTGGCAGCAGGCAAAATGGGTCAATTAAAACTGAGGACCCCCCAAAGGGTCCTGTTACAGGGTGAGTGCTGGCTCTATGGAATGGGTCTAATCTAAGCCTGCCTTTTTTTCCCCCCTAAACCTTCCTTCTTACTGCCACAAAGCCAACCCAAATGACCGGAAACCTCCCTTCCGAACTCAGCTGTCTCCCTTCTCCATTGCTCTGCCCACTTTGGGGCTCTGTGTTCAGTTAGCTATAGAGTGGTCACTTGGTATTAAAAAAGGCGTTGTTGGTCAAAGGGTCTTGCAGACAGAAATATCTAAAGTGCTTACGTCTCCGAGAAAAGAGGGAAATGGCATTTACTTTTTTCAACAGATACAGAGGGCCAACAAAGGTGCCGGACTGTTTTAGTTCCTGAGGATAAACCTAAATCCCCTCCTTATGGGATTTTCCATTCAGATGGGGACACAGTAAACCATGAGCATTGTAAGTAAATCACAAGATGTGAAAAGGTGACATGAATGGGGGAAAATAGAACTGCATGAGGGAGATGGGGAATGTGGGGCCTGGTGTATTTGCCGATTGTGGTGACTTTGAATAAGATGGTAATGCTGAAGTCAGCCCTTCTCTAATTCATGATGAAATTACAAACCCAGCTAATAAAAAAGTTTGTCTTCCTTTGAAGAGCAGCATGAACCTTTCAGAGATTTCCTGTTGTATTCGCCCATGTTCTTGCGAACCAAGAGAGTAATGATTTTCAAATATGTATTTAGATTCTTAGTCTTTGTTCACATTTGATCATTTCAAAGTGGACATTTGAATTTCTTTTCAAATGAATACATTAGCTTTTTGAAGTTTCTTTACTTGTGAGGACAGAGCCTACCTTTCCTGTAGATCCTGAAACAGTTTCTAAAAAGGCACTCTCATGTTGTATACGTGGGTGGGGTGAGACAGGAATCCCGAGTTGTACTCATATGTAAAAGAGAACCCATAAAATTGATGTGCTAAGGACTGAAGTGTGACAGATCAAGTTCTGGCTGATACTGATATTTACTCCCTTTCATTTTTCCCTATAAACAAACTTTGAGTAAACCATCAAAATTTCATATTCCATGGCATTTTTTCTACAACAGCAGTAGTGACATTTAAACAACTATCTGAGACCTAACAAGAAGAGACACAGCATAACAGAGGGAGGTATTGCAGGATCTGGAAACAGGATTTAGGTCTGGAGGAGAGAGAGGGGCCTGGCCTGGGCTCCAGCTGAGAATGTGCGGTGGGTGGTTTCCCCCACAGGGAGCCAGCCAGTTGCCTCCACAAACAGCACCCATGTGTATGAATTGCTGAGATGTTTTCTGGGAGTCAAGGGAGCAGAGACTGCAGAGGAGGCATAGTCAGGGAAGGCCTCCTGATGGAGGTGGCACTTTAGTTCAACCTTGCTGGTTGAGAAGTGACTGAGATTTGGGGCATAGGCTTGGAAAGTGCCCAATGTGTCTCCAGCAACTAGCAAGTGATAGTTTGGCAGGGAAAAGCCAAATGGATGGGAAAGAAGCAAAGGCTTAAAAGCCTGCTGAACTTGGACTTTGTTCTACAAGCATGTGGGGAGCCCTGGAAGGCTCCTGAGCAGAACATGAGAGACTCACCTGGGCCTCCTACTCTCCCGCTACCCCCATCTAGCTCGGCTTCTTGGGCAAGTTGTCCCCACCTCACAGTAGACTTCTACCCACCAGCCCTGGTTGTGCAGGGCACCTGTGTGTGCCCTCTGTGTGCTGGGCTATGCCTCCACTAGGCTGACATTGTCCCCTGCTCCCTGACAAAAAAGTGCAATTGCAGAAATGGAAGAGGTGATGAGTAGACATGGGAAGGTCCTTGAAATCTCTAAAAATCAGTAAGGGCCAAAGATGGATTCAGGGTTGCTAAAGGATAGTCACAAAAAATGCCAAAAGCTACATGATACTGCCATGGATAGGAATGATGGAGACAGGGTTTGTTGCCGCACAAGCAAGAACTTAGTGAATGACCTTCGGGAAGTGGTCAAGTCCCCACACTGGGTATAATCAAGGACCAGCTGACCACCGCCAGGAAATCTTGGCGGGGCTGGAAGATGAGCAAGACCCGGTCCAGGCCTAGATGCCACCTACATGGAGCAACATGAACTCCCAGTGAAGACCAGGGTTAAAGGGGATGATATGTTATATGTAAACATACATATTAGAAAATTGCTGTCATTTAACCTATATAAAGCAATTTGCTGTATTATTTAAAAACTTTTCTACAAGAAGACTCAAAACTGAAAAATGAAGTGATCAGTACCTTTGCAGACAGGGACCCCAAGGAAGCTCCTGCCAAATGGCGGTTAGGATTCTCCGTGGTCTCGGCCCTAAGCCCAACAGGAACTCTACTGGGGGTGCTCACACATCCTGGCACGGCAGGGCTTTACAGTTTTTAAGTTCATATCCTTCGGCGCATCTGAGACTCACAGCAAATGATAGATAGGCTCATGGCTCCCCGTTTTATACATGGCCTATAAGAAGTAAAAGGTGACTAGCCTGAGGTCACAGCTGTGGACCAAACTGCGGCTCTCTGGCTGGTGCAGACCTTGACATAGCGGAGGCATCTGATAAAAGCCAGTTTTCACCCTTTATAGTTAGTGCAGCTCTGTCTCCGCTACTTGCAAATCCCCTTCTGGGTTTCAAGACTCATCTCAGAGCCCAAGGAGGATAATCCAAAACTAGAGACTCAGGCCCCGCAGAGGAAATTGGCCAAGGAAAAAAACACCCAGACTAGGAGAGAACCGCTAAAGCGCCAGGCGTGACTGGTGGGCGTGACCACGAGTGTCCTTAGCGAGGAGGCAGTGGACCACCCACGTCCGGCCGGGTGTGACCGCAGTCCTTGCACAGCCCAGGGCGGCCGCGCGATCACAGCTCCTAGGGCAGCCGGGCGACGCTCAGGGACCCTTCCCAGAGCCGCAGGGCGGGGTACAGCGGCTCCTGGAACGTGGCGCAGAACGTGTGGAGGTGCCTCATGCCGCCCGACACGTCGTAGAAGGCGAGGACGCCGGCTTCGTAATCTAGGAAGACACCCAGCCGGTCGGGGTCGTGGCGGGGCAGCAGACGGCGGCGCTGGCTGTCGTGGAAGGCCCAGTACTCCAGGTCGTAGCGCTTGAGGCACCAGGACTGGCGGTTGCAGCCCAGGCGGGCGGCGGCAGAGGACCCGCGGCGCCGCAGGGAGGCGTAGGCCGCGCCCACCCACCAGCCGCAGCCCGCCTCCTGCACGTCCACTTCCCAGTAGTGGCGGCCCGAGGCAAAGCAGTCCCGGCCCAGCACCTGCCACAGCTCGTCAAAACGCTGGGCCGGCGATGCTCCCAGGCGGCGGAAGAGAGCGGCGCTCACCGTCAGGCGATCTTCCGAGAGGCGCAGGCGCGCGTGCATCGTGTCGGGCTCCAGCGTGGGCGTGCGCGCATCTGCCGGCAAAGGAAACGCCGCGGCGGGCCTGTTGGGCGGGGCCGGCGCCGCGCCCCGCCCCCGGGGGCCCAGATCGCCCCGCCCACCAGCCCGCACGTGGACACAACAGAAAATGGGAGGCCCAGAAATTCCCCGCGGAGAAATGGAAAGCCACCCTTTCAACCTGGTTGCCTCTGGGGAGGTGGCTGGGGAAGCATGGGAAGAAGAGCAAGTTTTTCTGCCAGGGTACCATCTGAACTTTGGGGCATGGAATTTGCTACCAATTTCTTAAAAATCAATTAAAAAATAACACTTGGGAATGTACTCTTCCATTTTTTTACTTTCCGCTTTATAACTTTCCTTAATATTGGTGTCCGATCATCCATACATGCTGTTGGACAATGATGTTCTTGTTAAAAATTAATCTATTTAGGAACATTTTACCACAACAAGTGATACTCTTTTGTAAGAGCGTTGTAATGGCAAACCTTTTTATGTATGGGTGCATTATAATGAAACCTACACCCCCATTTACTATTTAGGCTTTTCAAAACACTTTGGAAACACTATTACATCTTTGTGTGTCTGACTGTTTCTTTAGGATAGATTCCTAAAAGAGGGATTGCTGGGTCAAGGAATATGATTATTTTTAAGGCCTTAGGTAAATACTGCTAATTTGTCCTCCAGAAGAGTAGTAATGATTAAACTCCCAATAATAGGTCTCAGTTGCATTATACTACATATATTGACATAAAGTGTTTTTTGTTTTTTTTTTTAAGTATTGTAGATTGTAGGCTATGTTTTCTCAGTAATATTTTGGAGTTTTTGGTAGAGGTTTGATAAACCTTTGTTAGATATATTCCTCATTTTTTGGCCCCAAATTCAAATTTATTTATTTACTTATTTACTTATTTTGGTGTAACACTCCCATTTAATAAAGAAAGCTTCTAGCCCCTGGCTGGTGACACAGTGGATAAGGCACCCGCCTTCGAACCCAAAGGTTGCTAGTTCGATTCCCCAGCCAGGGTACATAACCAGGTTGCAAGCCTGATCTCCAGCCAGGTCTAAGCTGGAGCCAGGTGAAAGGCAACCATACACTGATGTCTCTCTCCCTCTCTGCCTCTCTCCCTTCCCCTCTCTCTCTCTAAAAAATAATAAAATCTTTAATAAAATAAAGCTAAATAAAATATGTAACAGTCCATGCATTATGCTCATACTGGCTCAGAAACTTTTCCACTTAGAGTTTTTTTACAGTTTTTAACAACTTTATTGAGGCATAATTATATAAACTCTACCTTTCAATCAAATAACTAGTTTTTTAAAAAGTGTTATTGAACATAATTATAAAATTTTATTTTCTAATTGCTTATTGCCAATATATAGCAATATGATTGATTTTTGTATACTGACATTACATCTGGCAGCTGTTCTAAATTTACTTATCAATTCTAATTAATCTCTAGATTATTTTGGATATTATGTAAATGAATGCCATTTATGAATAACCTTTTCTTTTCCCTTTTCCTATCTTTACAGCTTTTCTTTCTTTTTCTTGTTTCAAGGCACTGTCTAGGACATGTAGGACAATGTTGCATAAAAGTGAGTATAAGGCCCTGGCTGGTATGGCTTAGTAGATTGAGGGCTGGCCTGCGAACTGAAGGGTCACCAGTTCAATTTCTGGCCAGGGCAAATGTCTGGGTTATAGACCAGGACCCTGATTGGGGGGCGTGTTGCCAGAAGCAACCAACTGATGGATGTTTCTCTCCCTCTCTTTCTCCCTCCCCTTCCTTCTCTCTAAAAATAAATAAAAATCTTTTAAAAATAAAAGTGACCATCCTTTTGTCTCACTCCAGGGTAAATACCCAACAGAAATGAATATACATGTGTATCAAAAGGCATGCATGGGAATGTTCATAGAAACATATTCAACAATAGGAAAACCAGAAATAATCCAAAATATCTTTCAATCATACAGTGACTGAACAGCATGTTGGTGTCCTGCTTCTTGCCACCATGCTCTAGGCAAAATTCCACAGGCAAAGGTTTGGTGATAAAAAGGAGTCTATTCAAAAGCAGTCACTTAAACCTACCAATCCAGGCTAAACTGTTAACACCTGGGTTCTCCTGTCCTTTCCCTTGTTAATTTTCCTTTAGGGTTAGTTTACAAACTAAAACAACATAAGATACAAAAGCTACACAATTTTGGAAGAATGGCAGATTTCTGCCTCAGAGTCTGTTCCCTCTAGAACACCTAAAGAATAAACCTGCCACCCTCTGCCAGGACAGCCTGATCCTAGGCTGTGCCCAGCGTTCCTTCCCCTACAAGATATTGTCGTTGGAAAATGCAGGCAGCTGCAATGCTATCATTCAGGTGTCCTCAAGGAAGAAGAGCCTGAAAGCAAAGCAAGCTTGAGAGCTGGAGCCAGAGCCAGGGCCTAAGAGAGCCACATCTTAGGAGCCAGAAAAGCTTCTGAGCCAAAGAGCCAGCCCTCTTTTTATTTCCATTGTCTCTGAAAGCATTCAGCTTCTCAGCCAATCCTGCCCTAAACTGCTTTCCAATAGCTGAGCAAACTCCTACGGTCCTCCTACTCCCCAGTGATCTTAATCAGATCTCTCTCTACCAGTACCAAGTATGCTATGTTCATACAATGGAATACTATACGACAGTGAAAATGAACTACACACAACAATATGGATAAATCTCGCAAGCACTGAGTGCAGAAGTAAGACACAAAAGAGTACAGTCTTTATGATCTAGTTTTATAAAGGTCAAAACCAGGTAAAACTAATCTTTAGAGTTATAAGTCAGGAGAGTGATTACCCTTGGGGGATAGTGAATAGAAGCTAGAACAAGGAAGGCTTCTGGAGACATTCCTGAAGATTATAGGGTGTTTACTTAAAAAAAGTAAATCATTGAGTTGTACTTCTTTGGTTTGTGTACTTTTCCTTATGTAGTTTATATTTCAATTAAAGTTTACTTTTTACCAGGTTGCAAGCCAGGTCTCTAGCCAGGTCTGTAACTGGAGGCAGGTGAAAGGCAACCATACATTAATATTTCTCTTCCTCTCTGCCTCTCTCCCTTCCCCCCTCTCTAAAAATAATAAATAAAATCTTTTAAAGTTTGCTTTTTAAAGATGCATGTCCAGAACTTCTACTTTGAGAAATTACCCCTAAAAAATAATTCAAAAATGAGCTAAGGTGTATATATTCACTTGTTCATTAATTCAACAAGTATGTGCAAGAATGACGTTTATTCCAACATTGTTTTTAGAAAAAATGTACAGCACCCTAAGTGTTCAACATTATGAGATTAAATTTGGCATGTTCATTCAGTGGAATACTGGATATCTTTTTAAAATAAAAATTCTATTTATATTTATTGAAATAGAAAATTGTTTAAGCTATACTCTTAAAAGATCTTACAAAACAATATCTATAATATAATCCTTTTTTTAAAATCTGTATGCACACAGGCTTTTAAAAGAATCCATGCCAAAATAGTAACAACACTTACCAATGGGGGAAGCAATTGTTTTCTTTTTGTCTATCTTTAATTTATGATTTTTACAAGAAGAATCCATTACCTGTGTAATGTTTTTCTTTTAAGGTATTTTAATTTATTTTCAGAGAGAGGGGAAAGGAAGGAGGAAGAGGAGAGAAACAGCAATCAGTTGCCTCTCACACCCCCAACCAGGGACTCAGCCCACAACCCAGCAGGTGCCCCAACCAGGAATTGAACCGGTGACCTTTCAGTTTGCAGGCTTACACTCAATCCACTGAGCCACACCAGCCATGGCTACCTGAGTAATTTTTTAAGTGAACAAAGATGTTCACAATATGTTAGTAAATGAAAACAAAGATTACAAAACAGTATTTATAGTATGAAACCATGTTGAAAAAGATACATTAAATATATAGAGATATGCTAAAGAAAACTAAAAGGGCTAATAATAGAAGTTATCTACCACTTTATATCTACTAGCACATACATAAGCAAATTTCCAAAGCTCTCCAGTGATTTATGAGTGATTTTCTTTTTCAATTTTTGCTTTCCTTTGTTCTAAAATGTTTCTACAATGAATACATTTCTGTAATAAAAAAACTAATTATAAAGGTTAGAAAAACAAGTTGGGTCTCTTAGGGGGTAAAGGGGGTCCTCCATTTCTGTGACACCCCTCCCACCCACACACCCCACCCTCTCCACCCTGAAGCGGGGGCTTACATTTTAAGAAGAGCCAGCGCTCCGGTGAGGGAAAAATTTTCAAGGGCTCGAACTTGGTGCTAGAGGAGCCAGAGAGTTGGCAGCTCATGTCTGCAATGAATTGTGAGAGATGAGTACCTGGCATTCATGTGAGCAACACATATTATAAAACATGCTAAAAAATATTATATTGGGCCAAAAAGTTCATTTAGTTTTTTTTCCCGTATGATGACTGTAGTAGTGCTTAGTTATCTTTAACTTCATTCAAAACAATTTTGTTACATTGTATTGTGATAGTGGTCTATCAGCATGCATTTTATTTATTTTAAGATTTTATTTATTATTTTTCAGAGAGGGGAAGGGAGAAAGGCAGAGAGGGAGAGAGACATCAGTGTATGGTTGCCTTTCATCTGCCTCCAGCTGTGGACCTGACTGGAGACCTGGCTTGCAACCTGGTTATGTTGCCCTGGCTGGGAATCAAATCAGTGATCTTTGGGTTCTCAGGCCAGCACCTTTCAGCATGCATTTTATAAAACATCAAAATTGGTGAATTTTTGTGCAGCCATTTTAATATTGAAGATGGAAGAATATACGCTACTAAAATGCAAAAATAAAAAAGATTTGTGCAGTGTATGGAGAAGGGGCTGTGACTGCTCAAACATGTCAAAAGTATTTTGCAAAGATTCTTGGTACTATTGACATTTTGGTCAAATAATTCTTTGCAGTGGGGCTGTCTCATGCATTGTAAGATATTTAGCAGCACCCCTGGACTCTACCCACTAGGAGCCAATAGTGGGAGATAGCCGACATACTCAAAATATCTAACTCAATAAACTTATTGTTGAACAAAAAAAAAAATGTGCCTTTTACTTTATGGAAAAAACTAAAGGAACTTTTTGGCCAACCCAATAAAACTGGAGATTTGCATAATCTCTCTCCAAGAATCACACGCAAATTTAAGTAGAAAATGCAAATTCACAGCCTCAGGAACAACGTTCAGGACAATGCTCAGATCTGAGGAGAAACGCACTTTCCAGGGTCAGAAGCAAGTTCAGCAGTTGCAGGTCAGCGTGAGTGAGTCCTGAACATGGAGAGGAGATAGAGGGCTCCAGGACCATCCTGAGAATCAACTATGTATTCAACAGCCAATGATGGGGCAACCTCATGACAGAAATCCAAGTCCCAGGACAAAGGAGGAAAACAAGAAATTAAAGGTGACTATGTTCATTCAAGTGAAAGGGAGTTCAGGGAGAACCCAAGCCATGGTCCCTGTCTTCAACAGCTCAGTCTGCTCAATGGGATGAGAAATGGGTTCACTTGAGCTACCAATCAAGGCAGAGAGTCTTCCAGATCACAGAGGAGAGAGGTGAATGGGCTCTGGGGCTTGGAGAGGTCTGGGAAGACTTCATGGAGCAGGAAGCACCTCAGCTGACAATTGCAGATGCCTGAAGATGTGAACACCCAGAAAAAGGGTGGGCAGCTAGGAGTGGCATGTCAATAGTGAGGAGCCATGAAAGGTGAGGATAGACATGAGCAGAAAAATTTCCAAAGTGCTCTCTGAGGATGATTGGGTGGGCAAAGTAAGAGTGGAGGCAGAGGCCCTGTTGGGAAACTAAGGCTTGACCAGGGGCAGCAGGGATGGAAAAGGGGCTGGGCTTAGGAAACACTTCAGTGTCAGAAATGCCAGGGCTTAACTGTTTACTGGAGTGGGGAATGAAGAGCAGATGGGAGTCAAGAAGGAACTGAGCAGGGGGTGGTAGGATGCTGATTCCATCTTGGCCTTTTGAGCGTGCACTGTGTGTGTCTGTGGAACACACAGGCAGAGACGGGGAGCAGGGCCCTGGAAGGGCTGTCGTGCTGGAAGGTCCCATCTCCTTGGGTCCTTCCTGGAGTCAGCACCACTTAGCATTACCTGTGATAGTAGGGATGATGGCCTCATCTGGAGGCGGGCGAGGTGTGATGGCCTGGGAGGAAGCAGACTCCAGGGGATCACAAAATAAACCCTCGGACCATAGTCTGTTTGAATTCTGTCTCTATCCCTACTAGCTCTGAGCCTCAGTTTCCTCATCTGTAAAACAGGGGTAATGAAGGCACCTACTGGAGAGGGTAGTGGTGGAGAGTTGCTGGGTGAATCTGTGTAAAGTGCTTAGAACAATGCCTGGCACAGACCAAGTGTTAGCCATTCTCAGGCACCCAACAGGCACCTCCAGTTCTTTGGGACTGGATCACTGAGAATGTCAATATGGGTGACCTACAATGTGGGACCATCTGAGTATCTTCTTGCTGGGGTGGTGGGAGGAGACTTCAATGTCCACTCCTGATAAGCCCAAAGCTTCCTGGAGCCAATTGCTAAGTTTTTTTCTTTCATAAATATGAAATTTTTTCATTGAAATATGTTGACTACTATCATTCTGGTATTTTCTTTTTAAATAATCACATTCAAGAAGAATTTTTCAGTTGGACTGTGTTAAATATTCTAGTGGAAGTTATAAGAAAAGAGAACACCACCCACCATTAAAAAACTCTGCTTTGACAGCCAGCTCAGGAAAATCCACTGCCCAGCCCTGCTGTGTGCAGGCATCAGTGTCCCAAACTGTGTTCTCTTCATTTGAAACACTTTTCCTGGTTCTTTCCCACTCTCAAAATTTTAGTGATTGATTAAGGCTCAACTCAAGTGACAGCTCCTCCAGGAAGGCTTCCAGTTTCTCACCTGAATCCCTGTCTCCTTGGTGTGAGCTTTGTTGGTCCCTGGCTGGGTCTCTGTTTGTTACTTGCCTCATGAAGTCGGCCTGCTCTGCAGCCAGGGCCTGGCCTCACCTCCCACCATTTCCCAGAGGGGCTCAGTGAATGCTTGCAGCATTCCTGCCTTGCTCCTCCCACCCTTTCCTTCACCTTTTCTCCTGATCTTCAGAGCTGGCACTGCTCTGTCAGCCCTTTTGACAAGGTAGCATCCAAATTTCTCTACCTCCTCTCCCACCACTGTGCTCTGGTCACTATGGCCCCCTTGCTGTGCCCAAAACTCTTCAAATTCTTCCTCCACTTTGGGCCCTTGGCACATGCTGTTCCCTCTGCCTGGATGTTCTCCTCAGATGTAAAAAATGCAGCTAACACTTAGCCTAGTGCTTATCATGCACTCTAAGCACTTTGCTTATAAGAACTCATTTAATCCTTGCAACGACCCTACCAGTGGGGAACTATATTATCATCACCGTGTTATGGATGTGGAAACAGGCACAGAAAAGTTAGGTGCTTTACCCAAGTTGGCAAGGTTGGGAAGTGGTGGGCCTGGGATACGAACTCGGGCAGTCTGGCTCCAGTCATGCTGTGACCCTTATGCTGTCCAGTCCTTCTGCTCTGCAGAGCTTACAGAGGGCTTCCTCCAGGTCAGTTCACACATTCCCTTTTCAGAGAGGCTTTCCCCTCTTCCCCATATAAAATATCTCTTGCTCCTCCTGGCCATCCTATGTTCTACATAACCTGCTTTGTTTCTGTTCAAAGCACTTATGGCTGACATACATTCATTTGATATCCTGTCTTTCCCCCAAACGCTTGTGCAGCACAAAGGCAGAAGCTGTGCCCAATACATAATAGGGGCTCCATACATGTTCTGAATGGATCATAATAGCAGAGATAGATGAATGAATGAATGAATGAGTGAACAGATATTTCTGGAATCTCACTGCTAAACCCAAAATGGTTCTTGTCATCCAGACATTTATGAGACAGGGAGGAATTCATGCATCCAGCTCAAGAGATGGGACAGGCCCTGGAGAGGAAGAGGGGAGGAAGTGAGCCCCAGCTGAGGTGGAAAGGCTTCCCAGGTGAGCATAGCTGTGTTGGCCCCACGGTGGTGGGACTTGACCAGACAAGGGAAGACGAAAGGGGGCTGGCCATTCCAGCTGGGACCCCAGAGCAGGCAAAGCGGAGGTGTAGCAGAATCTGAAGAGTGACTGGCGGGCAGGAGCAGAGCACTGTGGCTTTGAGACGCAGCGCAGGGTCTCAGGAGGGGTAGGAGGTGAAGGAAGAAGAGTGGGTTGGGCACAGGCCTGGAAGCCCTAGACCACCCAACAAGGGCCTCTGTGTGGAGAGCCATGCTTCACGGTGGCGGTCTTCTCAGTTGTCTCTGGACTAAAGGACACGAAGGGAGTAAGGGACACAAAGTTGGGCACATGGTGACTTACTTTCCTTCAAGCGAACCTCTAGTGGCTTCTGCATCATGGTCTTCAAGGCTTCCGCGAGGCCCTTAAAGAAGGTCTTGATGGGCTCAAAGGACTGGAGCACGGGTGGGCACAGTTCCCCCAACCTCGTGTGCTGCTTCATCTCCTGCTCAGTGGCTGAGAACTCCTGCAAGGGAATGAGAGGGTCAGGGGGCTCCACAGCGACGTCAGGAACAAGCTCTGGCCCTCCACCACAGGCCCCGCCCACCCTGGCCTGCCACCGCGGCTCCACCCAGGGGACACGCCCCCAGGATAGGCCCCGCCCACCCTGGCCTGGCACCGTGGGTCTGCCCAGGGGCACGCTCCGCCCAGCAGCGTCCTGGAAGGATTCCCTGTTCTTTCCCTGTTCCCTGAGGTCTTCTCTGTGCCCTGCGTTAGCGTTAGCCGCCGAGGGTGGAGGCAAGTCGACAGTCCCGCCTTTAAGGTGCTCCTCACCTGGAAAGGGGCCCTGAAGCTTTACAATGTGACAGGTCTGCCTCAAGTGCCAGGGACAAAAAGAGTGAGGGGACAGTTTTCCTGGGGGAAGGAACCTCTGAAAGTTCAACTGGAATGCTGCCTGGGGGTGTGTGGCCACTACTGAAGAGACCCGTCCTGTTTCCAGACTGAGCAACACCTTTTAAATACCCTTCCTGCATTGAGGTTTTGCTAACTAAGGTAGAAAACGGCAGCCTCCAGGCCTCCTTTGACCCCTGGGACAGCCGTGTGCGGGGGCACTTCCAATCCAAGACTTGCTGGTGGAAGTGAGGGACTAAGTAGTGACGGGCAGGGGACAGGGGTGCTGGAGGCTCCAGGGCCAGTGCCCCGGGTCAGAGGTGCTCGCTGCGATGTCTTGCTCAGCAGAGAGCAGTGGGGTCCACCTTGGAGCCCACCTGTGCTGTAGCTGAGACTTCTCTCACGTGGCCTGGCCTTCATCCCGATTTTCTGGCACTCCTGGAGATCCCATGAGTTGCCTAATACCATTTCATAAACTCCTTGTTGAAAACAATATTTACAGTGAATGCTCTTATTTGGTGCTAAGAATTCTGTCTGCACTTTCCGAAGCGTTGGCCTGGGCAAGGAATTAGAAGACAGCACACTGCCTTAGGCAAGCCGACCCTGGCCAGTGGGATGACTCAGGAGGAAGGGACAGTGGCCAAACCCTCAGCTGTTGGGTGGAGGCAGGCCCACCAGGCAGCATGCTGGACCCTGGGACTGGGCTGTGAGAAGGTCCCCAAGCCCTGTCCAGCCTAGGAAGCTCTGGTCTAGAGTGCATCCTCATTTTGGTAGGAAAGAAAATAATTTGTGAGGAAGCAGGACTAAGGTTGCACTCAGATGGCTGGAGTAGAGCTGGCCAGGGGGTCAGGGAACTGGCTGGGAGGGCAGGGAGCAGCTCTGGGGTGGCAGGAGGGTGGCCCAGAGGGCAGATGGATGGGGTGAGACCGGTGATGGGATGAAGGAGAAATGGCATCACCTACTAACCCCCAGCTCCAGCATCTAGCATAGAGTCTGACCCACAGTAGGTTCTCAGTAAACATTTAGGTTGAAATAAATGACTGAGCGCACCTGCTTTTCATCTTCACAGAATCAGAAAATAGCCCCCTAGTCACTCACTTCTTAAGCCAGAAACCGGGAATCATCTTGGATTCCCCCATGTTCAATCACCAACCCTGGTGCATCTCTTAAAGCTGTCTTCTGTTCATCCCCACAGCCCCTTCACTGGCACCTCCCACTACATCTCTCTCCTGGACACTGGTCTCCTAACTTCCCTTCTAGCCTCCAGTCCTGGCCTGCCTATTCCATCCTCCGACCTTCCACCAAAGTGGCCTTTCCAAAACATTAAGCTGACATGTAATTTCTCAGTTCAAAACCCTCCCCCGGCCCCCACCTCTGTACAGGACAAAGTCTAAACTCCATGGCCAGGTACATAAGGCACTTCATCAATTAATCCTGGCCTCTCGATCCAGCTGTGTCTCCCAACTCCCGTCCCTGTCCCTCTGCCCCCTCTCCGACAAGGTTGAACCCAGGTCGTTCTCCAGCTTGCCAAGATCTCACTTGCACATGGCTTTGTTCTGCCTGGAATGTCCTTTCTGTTTTGTCCCTCTGTATATACCCTACTCCAATATCACTTTCTCCTAGAAGTCTTCCCTGATCCCTTAAATAGAGTTGAGCATTTCTTGGACACAGTTTTGCTAGCTTATTTGGACTGAGTTATTAAAAACCTGTTTCTGAGCATGTCTCCTCATCCAAGAGCTTCTACAGTGGAGCTGGGGCCAGGTGCAGAACAGGCTGCTCAGCAAATATTTGATGAATAAATGAATGAGCAAATGAAATGACAAATGATGAAAATCAGTACCTTTGACACCAGAGAATAAAGAGAAATAAATGACAAAGTCTTGAAACTGTGTATGTGATGAAAGAATAACATTCTTCTCCATGGAGCACCCCTTTGAATTAACTATCCCTAAGGGGGACCATTATTTTAAAAGAAACAAACAGCCCTGGCTGGTGTGGCTCAGTGGATAGGCGCTAGCCTGCGAACGTAAAGGTCTGATTCCCAGCCAGGGCACATAATCAGGTTGCAAGCCAGGTCTCTAGCCAGGTCCATTGCTGGAGACAGGTGAAAGGCAACCATACATTGATGCTGCTCTTCCCTTTCTTCCTCCCTCCCTGTGCTTCTCTCTGAAAATAATAAATTAAAAAAAAATAAAAATAAATAAAATTAAATTAAAAATAAAAAATAAAAGAAACAAAAGTCCAGAAAAGGGAACTCCTGTACACAGTGGGAATGCAAACTGGTAGAAAACAGTATAGAGTCTCCACAAAATACTAAAAATAGAATTGTGGTTTGACCCAGTGATCCCACCCCTGGGAATATATCCTAAGAATCCTGAAACATCAATCAGAAAGAATATATGCACCCTATGTTCATAGTAGCATTATTCACAATAGCCAAGATCTGGAAACAGCCCAAGAACCCATCAGTAGATGTGTGGATAAAAAAAGATAATAGTACATTTACACAATGGAATACTATGCAGTTGTAAAAAAGAAGGAACTCTTACCTTTTGTGACAGGATGGATGGACCTAGAAAATATTATGCTAAGTGAAATAAGCCAGAGAAAGGCAAATATCATATGATCTCATTCATATGTGGAATCTAATAAACAAAATAAACTGATGAACAAAATAAAACCAGATGCATGGATACATGGAACAAACTGACAGATCTCAGAGGTGAAGGGGATTTAAGGAGATGGAAGAAATTAGGCAAAGAACATAATGCATATATGCATGGCCCATGGACATAGACAACAATGTGGTTAAGGCGGGGGGTAAGGTGGCTAGGGCTGGGTAGACAGTGTAAGGGGGCAAAATGGGGGACATCTGTAATCATGTCAACAATAATAAGTAAATAGAAAGAAACAGACAAATGTACCCTCTGTGCATCAAAGTACGGTAACCTCTATGCCTAAGACAGCACCTCACGCAGAATTTTTTGTTAGTTTTTTTTTAATTGACTGTATTGGTGTAACATTGGTTAATAAAATTACATAGGTTTCAGGTGTACAACTGTATACACACATCAATCGGATATTGTATTGTGTGTTCATCACCCCCAAGCCAAGTCTCCTTCCATCACCACTTACCCCTCCTTTACCCACTCTTATCTCCCCCACTTCCCTTCCCTTCTGGTAATCACCGTGCTGTCTGTGTCTATGTAGATTTATTTATTTTTTTAGCTAACAATAAGACACAGGTAAGTTGACCAAGGCCACATAAAGGCACAAGAGTGGAAGTATCGACCAGGGGCTGGCTTGACTGGTTTTATACTGGCCGATTTTTTTTGTGTTATTTTCCAGCCAGAGCCCATGCTAATCTGTGGGTAGACTCAGTGCCACCTTTATTTATTTGTACCCTGCCTCATCCCAGAAGCTTTTAAAGTGTCTTACAAAGGTTATATAATATGGCAAGATTTCTCCTTCACAGTAAGAAAAAATGAATCAAAGAGGAAACCAGTATAAGAATGTAAACAGGAAGCCAAAGTGAGATGAGGCACAAAATGTATGCCGCAGAGTTATTATAGCCCAGCTATGTGGAACATATTTGGCTCTGAGCTTCCCAGAAGTCATAGCAAAGAAGGAAACAGAAAGAGTTATATGAGTGGAAACCAATCCAAGCACACAGCTGACTGCACAGGGGTTCTGACAGAACAGAGGAGTTTCTCTTGCTGGTTCCTTGAAGACATGAACACCACCTCAACATGTGTGTTCTCTAAGTGTAGCAAGAACATCATAGGGGCTATTTCTTAGACTCTCTCTCAGCAGAAGGTAATAACCTCCAACAGAGCCCAGTGGCCAAGGGATAGTATTCTTCTCTCCCCTTTCAGCAAATGGTGACTCAGCTCAAGGTCTTCTCAGTAGCTGGCAGGACACTTGGCTTCCAGCAGGGGTGTCTCAACAAAGACTATATAGGTAGCAGGTCAGATAATGATGCCTTGCAACTTTCACAACAGAGAAACCTGGTTCTGATCCCAGCTTTGCCACCTATAGTTGTGGGATCTCAAGTGAGCCACTTCACCTTCCTGAGCCTCAGTGTCCCATTTGTAAAGTGGGGTGAGAATATCCACTCTGCAAAATTCTGAATATTAAAGCTAAGATACACGAAGTGCTTGGAATACAGAGGCCCTCAACATTGGTGGCTGTAAATGTTATTTCATTAGTCCAAGATGTATATTATCTTCCTAATGATGTATATTTTCTTTAAAAAATTTTTTTTTTCTGATTATTGACTTTTCAGAGAGAGGAAGGGAGAAAGTGAGAGTGAGCTAAGAGAGGAACATTGACTTATTGTTTCATTTATTGCACACATTCATTGGTTTCTTCTAGGATGTGACCTACTGGAGATCGAACAATCTTAGTGTAGTGGAACGATGTTCTAACCAACTGAGCTGGGTCAGGAAGGATGTTCTAACCAACTGAGCTACTGGGCCAGGGCTGACTATGTATATTTCCTAACCACTTACGTAGGGGCAACAAAGTCAACTTGCCAACAAGGTAATTTTCCGTGTATTTACTCATTGTGTAAAGACTGTTGAATGCCATAGTAACCAAGATGAAATGTGGGGGTTGGGGGGTTGCAGGTGACAGCTGTGAGGGTGGAAACCCGGCATTACCTGCAGCAGCTGTACAGGACTGGTCTCCTGGCTGATATTCCAGACCCTGCTGGAGAGACTGTTCAGGACATCGATTTGGTCCTCACAAGACTGGATTTGCTCCCTGTACGCCTGGAGGGCAAGCTGGGTGCTTTTATCAATAAATCTCTTAGCTAGCATTTCTTCTTCTTCAAGTAGTAATTTGAGTTCAGTGAATTTCTCCGTTAGCCAGGCTTTACTTGACTCTGCATGAATCTAAAAAGAAAACCAGATGATAAGAGTGCCAGCTAGGGAATCCAGAATAATCAACACACAAAAAAACTGTTAGAACATCTAAAAGCAATATGGCCAACCAAGGACAAGGTCAACTTATAAAAATCAAACTTTTCTAAGTAGCAGCCATAACCATTGGAATGTATTAGGAGAACGGAAGGTCCTTTTTAAAATAGTGGACGAAATAGAAAAATATCTAAAAATAAAACCTAACAAAAACTGTACAGATCTAGATAAAAGTATAAAATTATCTTAAAAAACATTTTAAAAAATCTGAATGTGTAGAGAAAAACCATATTCCTGGCTGTGAATGATTCTTTATAATAAATATAATATTTGTTTTCAGCTATAAATTGAAACAATCCAAATAAAAGTCTTAACATGTAGATTAGAAAATACTAAATTATCATGAGAATAAGCACAAAAAAAGCCAAAAATTCCTTTAAAAAGATTAATGAAGGATGAGCTGTCTTATTAGATATCAAACAAATTGTAACACTAGAGGATTTAAAAGCATGTGGCTTCAGCATAAACAAAAAAATCGAAAACGCAGAATAAAGACTTTTGAAAAGAATATAAATATATGTAGGATAATGGTGGGATTTCAGATTATTACAAAGAAACAGCAAATTATTCAATAAATGATATTGGAACAATATACAATTAATGTTGTATTTGATGAAAATTTTATGTTGAATCCTTATACCATATAGAAAAAATAAATTCAGGCAGAACTCTATCTATGAAGTAGTCTTGCCAGTAAATGTGAACCTGCATCTGATCAAGCCTCTAGATTTAAATTACAAAGTTAATATAGAGGACAGAGGAACACATGAATGATCAACTTAACAAATACGTCAAGTAAGTACGTTTTGAAACTTTATTTTACTCCTAATTCAGATAATTAAGATGTGACATTTATAACAATTGGAAATGTGACCACTGGTTGGATATTTGGTAGTATTAAGGAACTATTGTTAATTTTCATAGGTGTGATGATACTATTTTTAAAAAATGAGACCTAGCTGGTGTGGCCCAGTGGATTGGGCGCCAGCCTGCAAGCCGAAAGGTTGCCGGGTCGAGTCTCCAGTCAAGGCACATGCCTGGGTGGCAGGCCAGGTCCCCAGTTGAGGGTGTGTGAGAGGCAATGGATCAATGTATCTCTCATACATTGATGTTTCTCTCCTTCTCTTTCACCCTCCCTTCTCCTTTCTCTAAAAATAATAAAATCATTTTTTAGAGAGAGGGGAAGGGAGAGAGGCAGAGATGGAGAGAGACATCAATGTATGGTTGTTTTTCACCTGCCTCCAGCTACGGACCTGGCTGGAGATGTGGCTTGCAACCTGGTTATGTGCCCTGGCTGGGAATCGAACCATCGCCCTTTGGGTTCACAGGCTGGCTGGCACCTTATCCACTGAGCCACCAGCCAGGGCTTAAATAAAATCTTTTAAAAAATAAATAAATAAGTCCTTATCTTAAAGAGATAATACGTATGCTAAAACTTATAACAGATGACATGATATGTCTGGAATTTATTTCTAAATATTTGTGTATGATTGAGGTTTTTCACAATAAAGTAAACAAACAAAAAGAAATTCCAAACAGATGAAAACACCATACATCGAAAAACAATAAATCTTTTAGAGTAAATACAAGTTTATATATTTATTTTATTTTTATTTTTCAAGATTTTATTTGTTTTTAGAGAGGGGAAAGGAGGGAGAAAGAGAGGGGGAGAAATATCAATGTGTGGTTGCCTCTCTTGAGCCCTCAGCTGGGGACCTGGCCTTCAACCCAGGAATGTGCCCTGACTGGGAATCAAACTGACAACCTTTCTGTTTCCAGGTGGGGCACTCAATCCACTAAGCCACACCAACCAGGGCACAAGTTTATATTTTTAAATTGGAAAGTAGAAAACTTCTGCAAGAGGAACCCAAAATTTCAATAACAAGAAGAGAGCCCTGGCAGATTTGACCACCTGAAAAATAAGACCCTGGCTGGTGGCTCAGTGGACAGGTGCCAGCCTGCGAACTCAAAGGTCACTGGTTCGATTCCCCAGTCAGGGCACATAACCAGGTCTCCAGCCAGGTCTCTAGCCAGGTCTTTAGCTAGAGGCAGGTGAAAGGCAACCGTACAATGAGGTCTTTCTCCCTCTCTGCCTCTCTCCTTTCTCCTCTCTCTAAAAATAATAAATAAAATCTTAAAAATAAAATAAAATAAAATAGGCAAGTTCATGAAGACAGGAAGTGGATTAGAGGTTCCATGGGCTGGTTGGAAGGGAACGTGAAATAATGACGTAATGATTAGAGTTTATGCCTGGGGAAATGAAAACATTTTTGGAAACACAGTGGTGATGGTTGTACAACACTGTAAATGTGATTAATGCCATGAAATCGTGCAGTTAAAAATGGTTAAAATTATAACTTTTACATTACATATAGTTGTATTTTACCACACACACCAAAAAAATGCAGAGGACTGCATGTCCTGTCCTGGAAAACTCTCCAAGACACCATGTGATAAAGAGCAAGTTGCAAAATAATATATACAGGATGATTCCATATGTGTTTATGTAAAAGACAATAAAATAAAAACAGTAGTATTTGAATATGTTCTTCTTTATGTTCACAAGTACATTCAAAATGTCGGTTAGTCATGCTCATGTGACTTCCTGTAAACCATTACAAGAAAACTGAAGTCTATTCTTCTCATTCTCAAACAATTTAGAGGAACATTGGCTGAGTTGCTCAATTGGTTACAGCATCATCCTCATATGCCAAGGTTGCGGGTTCAATCCCTGGTCAGAGCACATACAAGAATCAACAAACGAATGCATCTATAACTGGAACAACAAATCAATGTTTCTTTATCAATCTCTGTCTCTTTCTCAAATCAAGTAATAAAATTTTTTAAAAAATAAAACAAGGTGTAAGCATATCAGACTGATTATACAACATGATTTAATATTTTTATCTTATTTTTAAAAAGATTTTACTCATTATCTTTAGAGAAAAGGGAAGTGAGGGAAGAAGAAAGGGAGAGAAACATCAATGTAGGTTGCTTTTCACCTGCCTCCAGTTGGGGACCTGGCTGGAGACCTGGCTTGCAACCTGGTTATGTGCCCTGGCTGGGAATCAAATCAGCAACCTCTGGGGTCGCAGGCCAGTGCCATTCCACTGAGACATGGTTAAAATTTTTAGAGAGAGTCCTGGCTGGTAGCACAGTGGTTAAGGCGCCGGCCTGCGAACCCAAAAGTCGCAGGTTCGATTCCCCAGCCAGGGCACATAACAAGGTTGCAAACCAGGTCTCCAATCAGGTCTGTGGCTGGAGGCAGGTGAAAAGCAACCTTACACTGATGTCTCTCTCCCTCTCTGCCTCCCTCCCTTCCCCTCTTTCTGAAAATAATGAAATAAAATCTTAAAAAAAAAAATTTTTTAGAGAGAAAGGGAGAATTCTGGCAATAGAACGGAAGTGTGCTGTCTGGTTTAGGCTGCACTGGTTCAAATTTAAACTGGATCCAAGACTGAACTGGACTGAGGCTTGGATGCAGCTGGACAGGGCAAGGCTGGGTGAAGGTCTGACAGAGAGTAGCTGAGGGAGGTCTAAGGCCCGTGGAAGAGAAAGAACTTGTGCAGCGATGAAGGTCTGGGCATGGGAGGTGAAGGATTTGGCACATGAAGTGCTAGCTGCTATGTGACTCTATCTGCCCGGATCTCTGAAACCCTGTGGAAGGAGGAGCCTGTGAGGAAAATGGAAAAAACTGTTTTGCAGAAATCTGGACGATCCTGCTAGGGATGCCTCTCAGGAATGTCCTACGAGGGAAGGAGGTGTGCTGGCCAACCCTGCCCAGGTCACAACATCTGGGCACTCTGGTACTTGGCAGAGGCCAGCAGAAGGAGGCAGAGGAATGGCCATGTCCAGTAGGGTGGTGACCAGTGGCATCAACAGCAAGGCCTGGTTTGTGTCGTCACCCCACTGGTCCCAGAACCCGTGCTCCAGTTGAGGCCCTAGAGCTCTAGTGGGTCATAGGGGAAGGCACAAAGCCAAGAACCGAGGATGTGTGTATGCGCCCCAAGGTGCCCATCTAGGCTTATGTGTGCCTCGGATCCATTTCCTGGCCTTCCACTGGCTATGCTCTGCTGTGCAGAGGGGCTGATTGTTGCAGGCCAGGATGCCCTTCAGGCTCCATTTGGTCAATGGGAGGAGGAGCTAGAGGGAGGCCAGAGAGCGAGGGAACAGCCAGATTATCCCTGCCTCCCTGAGTCCCCTCCACCCTCTGGCTTCTGCTCCTGCAGGCCTGCTGTAGTTCCAGCTGCTGCCCATGTGACCCTGGACTCTGCACCCGGCTAACACCGCCTCCTCCTCCCATCCCTGCCATCCAGGGGTGCAGGCGCTTCCTACTGGTGCCCATTGCCCCACTGCAGCCTGGCTGCCTTCTCTGCCTCCTCCAAGCCCCATCACCCTTCCCTATAGTTACCACTCTGGGTGAAACCCTCACAGTGGCTTATGTGATCAAAGGTAAGTTATTTCCTCTTCCTGGGTGGGCCCATTTCCAAGGGCTTTAGGCTGACAGTCTATGCATATGCACATTCTAGAATTTTAAAATAATTTTCATAATTTTATTTTTAAAAGGTTTATTTAAAGAGAGGGAGAAAAATGTCCATGAGAGAGCAAAACATCAAACAGTTGCCGCTCGCACACCCTCATCTGAGGACCTGGCCTGCAACCCTGAGAATCGAGCTGGTGACCTTTCAGCTCACAGGCCAGTGCTCAACCCACAGAGCCCCACCCGCCGGGCAGCCTGCGCACATTCTAAATCCCTCCCTAGGTCTGGATTCAACAGACATTAACCATATACTGAAATATACAGTACAAACCTTTTCTTCATTTATAAAAGTATCAAAAGCGCATTATAGGATACGTGTTAAGATTCAGAAAGAACATAAGCACTGCATACTATCATTGTGTCCCAGCGTGAATAAAAAGTTAGGGTAGCAGGCAAGTGTTGAATTTTCCCTACACCTGCATGTATTAGCCCCCTGAGGAGCCATGAGGGGGAAGCAAACAGCCCACTGATAAGGATGTCTGAGAAAACCATTTAACAGGTGTTGGTGGGGGATTAATGGCCAAGTCCCTCTTGATTCTTCTGTGAGAAGGATTGGTTCGTTAGGCCTGACCATTGGCTTCTGAACATCAGACTTTGGACCATGTATAAGTTTTATTGCTTTTAATTTATTTACAAAGTTGTTTTATGGTTTAATTTTCAGGTGAATGGCCTTTTCCATGGCACTGTGGCTGCATAAACAAGCCTGGAGCAATACACTTGTCCCAGAATGCACTGCTACAAACTGCTGGCTACATCTGGTCATATGTGTAAGAATCTACACAAATGCTTGTGCCTATGGAATCCAATACATCACTTCTGAAATGTGTTCCAAAGGAAACAAGCCAAAGTGCAAAAAAAAAAAGTTTACTGCAGTGTTATTTTATATTAGTGAAAAGCTGGAAATGATCTAGATGTTCAACATTATAAAAATGGCTTAATGAACCAACCTCCCCCCAAAACCCACACTCAAACAAATAACATAAAGGAAATCTTTAGGTGCCCAAAACAAAGAGGGAACTTTATGTCAGAGCCGACGGCAAACGGTGGGCTTAGTGACCCCAGGAGGTGGTCAGGGTGATGTCTGAGAGCATACCCCACAAGGCCCTGATCATTCAGTGGGGTGCTCATGGCATCTGGCCCCACTCCAGCTGAGACTGGGAAGGGGGCCACCAGCATCAAGCCAGAGTCACGGAGAGCAGCTCCATGCATGAACTCGGCAGCAGAAAAACCCACTGGCCTGGGAAAGCAGCAAGGAATCTGGTCATCCATCAAAGGTCATGGGAGAAAAGAGAGTCACTAGCAAAACAAACAAATAAAACCCAACAATAGTCTTGGACTCTAAATTTGTGAAACCTCAGAACTAAAAAAGTCACGTGACAATTGGTTTGGAACTGCTGGCACTCATAGAGTCCCCAGGAGAGGCTCATGTCACAGTGCTCTGATGGGGCACTTGCACAGCCCAGGGCGCATGGGACACAGTAGAAGACACCTGCTGGGGACACGATGAAGATACAAATACCAAGTCGCATAGGGAAGCAAGCTACCATGCCTTACCTCTGTACTGGGGACATGATACTATATAGAAGAATATATATGCATGGAAAGAAAATCTCAAAATGTGACTAGTGGTTGGCCTGAAGTGGCAGAACTATGGCCGAGTTTTTAAAAATCTGCTTGATGACCAGGAATTGCAATGTAAATGCCCACAGGAGTCAGCTGGGTAACACAGTGAGGCGACTGGGCAGGGGCAGGGGGCCGGGAGGCCTGGGCAACACAGGCCCTTCTCAGGAGTGTCCAATGCTCAGCTCTGACTGTCCCATGTGGGAATGTAGGCCTTGTGGCCACATCTTCCCACTTTTCTACATCTAACTTTTTATACAAATACCTCTCTGCGTTTTAACATGCTGACCACTAGTTCCATTTTCCTTAATACCTTCTGAGGCTTAAAATCTAACAAAACAGGTTCCAGGTGTGTACGCTGAAAACTACAAAATGCTGATGAAAGAAACAAAGAGATATACCATGTTCATGAATTCTCAAATGTGGTAGTTATAGCGATAGCAAATAAATTAGTGACTGCTAGGAGTCAGGGATTATTGGGGGCAGGTGTGGGGGTGACTATAAAGGTGTAGCATGAGAGACATCTTGGTGGCAACGGAACAGTTCTGCATTTTGATTACAGTGGTGGTTACTCGAATCTACACACATGGTTAGTTGACATAGAACATACGAGTATATACACACTGTCAGTTTTCTGATTTTGAAATGGTACTATGTTTAGGTAAGATACAACCCTTGGGGAAAGTTAGGTGAAAGGCACAAACTTACTATCTTAGCAACTTCTCCGTGAATCTGTAATTATTTCAAAATAAAAGTATGAAAGCTGGGGAGAAGGTTAAAAGAAAGAAACCCGTTTCTTAGATTAAGCTGCAACCTGCCCCCTCAGACTGTCCCCTAGCTCTTGTCTTGGGGGCCCCCGTGCTATATCTGCTCAGAGACTGGCAGGCAGTGAACCTGTGCCCCGTGCACGGTTCTGGCTGAAGAGTCCAAAGCACCTCCTCCGTCCCCTCCATGTGCCAACTTTGTTTCCAAATCTTTTGGAACCGATTTATCTGCCTGGGGTTGGAGTTCTGCTCTGAGGACCTGAGGGACACTCTAAATAACTAAGCCAGGGCCACAGGTACAAACAGCAACTGTCCCCAGCAAACTGGGCCAATAGATAATCATCCTTCAGATCATGGATGTCGGGCAAACAGGGGGCCAATTCCATCACCTGGCTTTGGCACCTCCACTTCTGAGATGAAGCTGAAAACTGCCCCCTTCAACTGTCCACCTGGATCCTAACGCTTGTCTCGGGGGCCTCCTGCTCTACCTGCTCAGAGATGTGCAGACAGGGAGCCTCCACGGTGGGCTGCACCCGGAGCTGGCCAGCCTCCCTCCCTGGCTTGCGGTGGGCAGGCAGGGGCTCCCAGAGCTCTAGGGAGACCAGTCCTGGGAGTTCAGGGCCTGGAGGCTCGAGAAGGTTAGAGACTGAGTTCATACAACAGGCCCCTGGAGAGAGGACAACTTTTCCACAGTCCAAATGGCAGCTCCAGATAACACCGGCCCCCATTTCCCATTTAAAAACCAGGGAAGAATCCATTTAAATGAACATTATTAGGGAAGGAGAATTGTGAAGAAAGTAAATGTTTGTGGAATATATTTATGCCTTACTTGCTTTCCCCATGGCAGTGAAACATGAAGAATTATCTGTGTGTTCCTTAGGCTATAGTTTGTTTTGTTTAAGGCGTTCAGAGGATGGAGGACTAGTCCCTTCAAGAGAATGGCCTGGGTGATGGTGAGTGAAAGGCTCTCTCTCCCTTTTGTGAGGGGTTCTGGGTAGGGCTGGAGGACTGGGTGGGGGCAGGCTCACCACAATGCTCATGGAACAGCAGCCTCGAGACTCCTTTGTGGGCTTGCAATTTTCAACTTTTTTCATCTCATGGCACACATAAACTAGTAAAATTCTGCACCACCCTTAAACTATTTTTTGCCAAAAAAAGAAGGGTGTAATTTTGAGTCATTCACACTGGGTTATATTGTTGTGTTGGCTATTTTCATTTTTCAATCTGACAATCGAACGGAAAAGAGGTCAGTGCCCCTGAATAAATAGTCAAGTATTGGTGTGTTTTAAAAATTCTCGTGGCGCACTGGCTGAAAACCTCTGCCCTCAATTATAGAAGTTGCAGGCCCACCAAACCCAATCTGCCCCCTTTGAGGTCGGTTTTTATTCTTCCCTGGCTCCATGTTGGGAAGAACCTTGTGTCTGGGGAGAGATGCAGACATGTCAACCAGGATAAAGAAGAAACTTTCACTTGCCTTGAGTTGCTCAGCAGCATCTTCTATGTGGTTTCTGTTGTCGACTTGCTGCTGCTTCTTGATTGCCAGCTGCTTTAAATATTCTTGGGTGTGTTTCTGCGTGTAAAGGAGTTAAGAGAAAAATCTTAACGCTGCCACTTTCAAGATACAGGGCTCCCCAGGGGTCATCTCTTGTCACCCCTGTTATGTTTCAGCTGAGGTATCTGAGATTCAGGTGAGATGACTTGTCCAAAGTCAGGTAGCAAATTGAAGGATGAGCTGTAGGTAGGGACCCTCTGGTTCTCAGAGACCCTTATCAGGGATCCTCAAACCATGATGCCCCCCCTCCTTTTCTAGGACAAGTCTGCCCTTGACCTGCTTTCCAATCCCTATAATAGGACCTTAAGGCAAGCAGCTTGGGGACAGGGAAGAGAATTCACTTACAGAGCAAATATTAACTGAGCACCTATTATGTGCTGGGCCTTGTTCTAGGTGCTGCCCTTGTGGAACTTGCATTCCAGAGGGGTCTGCAGCCCTTGGCCTGGATTGGGGTTCAGAAGACCGGCATGTGTGAGAGGTCTGTGGGGTTCATGATCCCCTCTCTCTTCCCTTCCTCTGCCTTTTGCAATTGCTACTTTTTCAAAGGCCTTCTCTTTGATCCTTTCCTTGCCAGTGGGACTTTACCCCAGCCACTCCCCATTCTAGCCCTTTTTGGCTGGCCTTATGCTCCACTGCTGGGCTAACAGGGAGCATCTGAGGGCAGGCCTCCTCCATCCCTGGCTCCCCCATAGGGGTCCGGGGATGACCCAAAAGTGTTTGCTCAAGCAAATAGAATTACCAGGGGCTGCCAACTTCAAGTGCAGATCTGGAGCCACCCAGTAAGTTGAACACAAGCCCCAGAGTCAGAAGAGACCTCCTGGTCTGAGTCTCATGTGACCTGGGCAAGTGACCTCAATCCTCTAAACCTTGATTTCTTCAGCTTTAAATATGGAGATAACCTCATAGGGTTGCTGTGAAGAATGGATACACCAAGTAAGTGGTGCAGTGCTCGGCAGGCGGAGAGTGCTTAATAGATGAAGCTTTTCTAATTTTAACATCCAACAAGCATTTGCTACCATGTGCAGTTTTATTCTAGGTGCGGTGTGGGAGTGGGGACACAATAGCAACCCAAGTTTCAGGAGCACATCCTTACCCCCTGTGATTTCTAAGCCTTCAAATCCAGCTGCTGTCCATCAGCCAAGAATAACCCGGCCTCCTGATGCCTATGCCCTCCAGGCACAGAATATTTCTCCTGTTTTGGCACTTGGTGAAAACTTAATCATCCTTCAAGGCCACTTCCAATGGCACCTCCTCCAGGATATCTTCATGGGCTTCTTGTCCCTGTTTCACATGGTCTTCTATCTGGGTCCCATTGACTGCTGTCTTAGGCATCCCAGTTACAGTACTTAGCACACTATTGTCACTGCTCTCCCCACACCAGTCAGGGAACTCCTCCAGGTCAGGGAAGAATCTATCTATTGCTTGACTCATAGCACAAGTTATGTGCTGAATAGGTGTTTTATGAATGAACGAACAGATGGATGACAGATAAATAGGTGAGTAGGAGGGTGTGTGGATACAGAATGGGTACACATAAGTAGGTAAGTAGACTTACCTATGAGACCCTCAGCCAGATCTCTGGACAGCACCCTTGTTAACTCTGGAAAACAGTCCTTTAAGGAGCTATTATTATCACAGCCATTTTACATAAGGAAAAGAGGACCTAAGAGGCACAGGCAGGCCTCGAATCCAGGACTCTACCTGCTGGACTGGCCCTCACAGGGCCCATTTTCAGCTTGGAGCTCCAAGGTTGTTAACAAGTGCCATGCAGGGGAAAGTGGTCACTCACTGTGGGGATGGGTTAATCATGCAAGACTTCTTGAAAGTGTTAGTGGTAAAATCAACTTCTGCTGGGACAGGTGGGCCTGCCTAACCCAGAGAGGTGGAGGGATTTGACTGAAGCCACAGAACAAGGCCACTACAGGCAGAACAAGAATTCAGAGCCCCTGCCACTATTAACATTAAGCAAAGGTGGGGGCTCCCTGGAGAGAATGGATCCCGGTGGGGGGTAGTCCATGGGGTGGAGTCCAGGATTCAAGGCTTGTCTCTGCCTCAAGTGCCTTCCTGATAAAATGGCAATCCTAGTTTCCACCAGGCAGTTATGCTGGGGAAGGGGAGTCTATGGAGGAGGAGGGGCGGAGCAGGGTAGGCAGAGGGGGAAAGCTGAGGCTTGCTTCTCCGATAGCAATCTGGCAGACCACAGCCCCTTCCTGTGAACTCTGGGAGAGAAGACCAGAGATATCTGTGTAGTTTTCCAGGCTACATGGCTGTCATCTAATAGGGAGGGATTTTAATCCTTGTTAAAAGGCTGATTTTCTTTAGCCCCAGGTCAGCATGGTAGACCTGTTATGGTGGACGAGGTGAAGGGTATCTGGGACCCGGCAGGGGCTCCCAAGTTCTCACTCCCAACCCCACCTCTTGTGCAGGTTAACTGTTGGCTTTGGCTCGCCTTTGCCCTGTCTTGGACATCAGTTTCTCGTTATGAACAACAGGTTGGCCGCCTAGATGACCGCCCAGCTGTCTCGAGGTTTCCAGGTCCTACTGGGAACTGGCAGTTGGCCCCGGGGCTCGCACCAGACCCCTCCCCACGCGCCCTAGCTTCCCCACCTGCACTTGCGCCGCTTCTTCCGAAGCCAGGCCCACAGGGTGGCCGCAGTGCGCACCCAGTACCGGGCAAAGCGCGCACACACAGCGCCTGCAGCGGCGACAGAAGAGCTCGGCCAGGCGGTCGTTGTGCTCTGGGCAGCGGTAGCCGCAAGCGCCCTCCGACTCGGCCCGGCCCGGCCGGGCCAGTGTTCCGCTTAGCGCCGCTATGCTCTCCATTCACTTCCCCGGTTTCCGACCGCCGCGGAGCAAGGCAGAGGGAGCTGGTGGGGAACCGAAACCAGCGCGGCAGGGCGGAGCCCCGGCTGAGGCCGGCCCAGCTCTAAGTGGAAGACGGGCGCGCTGTTGCGCCGGATTGGGATTGGGGGCCGCGACTGCGTCATCACCCTCCTGATTCGCAGGGTGCTCTTCCGCACCTCCGGCCCTAACAGTTTTCAGCAGGTGCTGACGGCGCAGCCCTCCGTCTAGCCGGCGCTGTGTCCGCCTAGAGATGACCGCAACAGACGTGAAAGTTCGCTCCTGCGTACCTTTAAATAAAACAACTATTTTACCAGCAAACCTGACTTACTGGAGATTAGCAGAGGAGTTGCAATTCGGGACAAACAAGCTATAGCAGAAACCATAGGCAAGTCCGACAAACACAGGAGAGGAATATTACTATATAGAGAAAAATGAGGGGCATCATTTTCAGGGAGAGTCCATTGAAGGAAAGCGAGAGGGTGGTGACAGTTTTTCATTGGCTGAGTTGTTGGGCAAGATGGAAATCTTCCTTTCTTCTGCTGGAGTTGTAGATAAGACAGTATCCAGTTGTGAGGTGCTTCTCTTCCTCTTGTCCATTATTGACAGTTCTTCCTGCTGTGGTCTGGAATAGATTTAAGAGTAGTAGTGCCTGAGGGCTCCCCCTTCTGGCCTCCCAACTCCATTTTATTTTATTTTATTTTTTAAAAGATTTTATTTATGATTTTCAGAGAGAGGGGAAGGGAGAGAGGCAGAGAGGGAGAGTGACATCAATGTATGGTTGCCTTTCACCTGTCTCCAGCTACGGACCTGGCTGGAGACCTGGCTTGCAACCTGGTTATGTGCCCTGGCTGGGGAATCAAACCAGTGACTTTTGGGTTTGCAGGCCGGTGCCTTATCCACTGTGCCACCAGCCAGGGCTGCCCAACTCCATTTTAAATGAAGGTTCCCTTGGGTTAAACAGGCCTAAGGGGCTAACTGGAAGGAGGTGGACTCCCACCCTGACCCCTTGTGAGGCTGGTCCAGTCACGCTCAGAAACCTGCAGCCCTGTGGGTGGAACTAAGTTGGCTGTGGTCTTCTTTACCTATACTTTCCCTTTCCTTTGATTCTCTCTTGTCTTTTCCCAGGGAGAAATAACCACTCCCACACCCTGGAAACCCCAGTTGTCCCAGGTGAAAGTCTCAGCCTCCACAGAATGCAAATTGGTACAACCATTATGAAAACAGGTTGGAGGTTCCTCCAAAAGTTAAAAATAGAACTACCATCCAAAGAATATGAAGTCCATACCTCGAGAAGATACTGCCTTCATTACAGCAGTATTCACAGCAGCCAAGATATCCAAACAACTTAATGTCCATCAGTGGATGAATGGATAGAGATGTGGTATATGTATACACAGTGAAATGCTACTGAGGCCTAAGAACAGAAATCCTGCCGTGTGGGACATGGATGAGCCTGGAAGACATTATACTAAGTGAAATAAGCCAGACAGAGAAAGACAAAACCTATATGATATCACTTATATGTGGAATCTAAAAAAAAAGAAAAAAGGTAAACTCATAGCAAAAGAGTAGAAACATGGTTGCCAGGGAGAAAAGGGTACCAACTGGGCATAAGATGCATAAATTCTGGAAATATAATATGCAACATGGTGGCTATAGTAAATAAAAGGGTATTGTATGCTAGGTATTTCTTGAGATTAGATCTCAAGGGTTCTTACCATCCACACAAAAAATGGTAACTATGAGAGATGATAGGTGTGTTAATAAACTTGATTGTGATAATCATTTCACAATGTATGCATATATTAAATCATCACATTGTGAATCTTTAAAAAACCACAGCCTAAATGTGTATAATTTTTACCGATCATATCTCAGTAAAACTGGGGGTGGGGGAGTTGAGAAGGGTCTCAGCTCCCACCTACAAGGCACTTGGCTTTTAATACCTTTAATCCCTGACATCTATGCTCTAATCTTGGTTTGTTTCCAGGCCAAGGAAAAGGCAGTTTCCTTTGTGTAGAATACACTTTTCCCACATGCCCATTGACTTGCTTATTCCTCTTTATCCATCAGGTTTCTACCTAAATATTACCTCCTCCAAGAAGCCTTCTTTGCTTCTCCTGCCAAAGCAACCTACATTTCCCCTATCCTGGCCCTACCCTTCCTTCAGACCATGACTTAAAACTTCAGAACACAGAGACAAATTCTGTCTTACCTGTTTCTCAGTCTGGAAAAGTAGGTACTTGTTATTTGTGAAACAAATTAAGAAAAGGAAAGTTCCATGTATTAAAACATGTAGGCAGATGATGTTTATTATTTTTTTTATATTCTTTCCATAGCATGATTTCACATATATTTATTTTCACTTTGATTGATTTATTTATTTTACAAAGGTACAAGGAGTTTCAGAAACAACATTAAAACAACCAAACTGTTTCAGGCACGGTTTTATATGAAAAGCATAGATCGATTTCTGACTTCCTGCTTCCCTCTATGATGCAGTCTCAACGTTTTGTTCCAAGAGGAACAATTATTATAGCACTAAGGTGGGTATACCCTAACGCTCATCTCCCAGTTCTGTCTTCATTCTCTGAGCCGACAGTCAGGGGCTGACAATCTCAGGGGGCCACCTGGCATGGAGGAAAGAGATGAGTGCACCTTCTGCTTGCTGCCCTGAGCGTGAAGACCTGGCCCTGCAAACTCTGGGCAAGTTCCATTTCATCAGTTAAGAACATAAACAAAAAAGTAATTTTTAAAAAATGGCTTAAAAAAATACCTGATAAAAATGATCTATCCCTCTCCCTTGCTATGAAATAATTTAAATAATTTACTCTAAATGTAAAAAAAAGAAAGAAAGAAAGAAAGAGAAAGAAAGGCAGAGTTTGTTCGTGGATGCCTTCATGTCATTGCTAAGTGTGAGGTCTGGGTCCCTCTAGGGTAGGGAGGGTTGGAGGAGGCATTCCACTCAGGAAGCTCTGCAGACCTAGCCCCATCTCCACCACTTTGGAGCCAGTGCCTTTTTTTCTGAGGCCAGTCTTCCCTCCTGAACCAGGGGCTAATCATGCCTGACTGACCCGTGTTAGAGTGGGATGCGTCCGTGAGTGGAGGTGGGTGAGCTTTGTAAACTGTGAAGTGCTGGTCACAAATGAGGCATCCAGTGGAATTCTGCTTCCCTGACAACACCTAGGATTTGGTCTTTGGCAAGCTTGGCAGGCCCCAGCAACCAAGTAGATGGAGGACAAGACAAGCCACTGGGGTGTCCAGCATGTACAGACAGACAGGCAGACTTAGCCATGGATGGGGGAGGGGCAGTCAGGAGCACAGAATGCCCATGTGCTGACGTGCCCATGCGGGGACGTGGGGGCTTGGGGCGTGGGCAGGGACCTGGCCAAGGGCTCAGAACAATGCTTCCTGATTTTAGCCTCTGGCCAAGACCTAGAAGACAAGGTTGGTGTTCCAACTACTGGTTCTCATCTTTACTGTACATTGGGACAGACAGACTAGCCCAGTGGGCCTCCACCCACACTGTATAGCAGAATCACCTGGGGGCTTATAAAAATATACACAAGGCCAGGCCCCACTTGGCTGATTAAGCTTCAACAGGTCCAGGTTGGGCCTGGCCACTTGTATTTCCTGAATGCCCAGGGGTTCTAGGGGACAGCCCGAGTTGAAACCTACCAGGCCAGGTGGCCTCCTGTAGTCCCCATCCTAGTCCAGGATTGCCCTGTGCCATAGGCAAAGTTTATTGTTTGTACCTCCTCGGTAAGCAGTATATCTAACTTCCAGCATTCCCTGTCTCTATCTGGACCACTGTACTGACCACTGAAAAAGAGAAAATCCCAGAGAAGGGCTCACAACACAGATTCACAAAGGACAGACACAGAAAAAAGTCAGGCTGGAAGAAGAGAACTTGAGGGCCATGTAACCTTGCTTCCTTTCCTAGTACGGTCATCCTTCAGAAGCCCTTCCGGTTGGGTGGCAGGCGGGTTCTGCAGGCAAACTGCCAGCACCGGGGCTCCCTACTCCCTGGGGGACTCTTCTGTTACCTCAGACTGATATCTGCCTATGTCATCCTGAGAGGCAGGCTCTGTGAGCCAAGGGCTTTGGTGGCTGTCAGAGGTCATGGACAATATGGCCTGATGTCTGCATCCCACCTAAGGGAGTGCGTCCACATCTGGCTAATTCTGGCTGAGGAGAGGATGGTTTTACCCTTCTGTCTTTATTGTAGAATTGGGCTGAACCTTGACTTCTTTCCCTGAAGCAAGACTCCCTCTGCCCCTTTGCCCATGTCTGGTGAGCTCCCACAACAAATCCAGATCATCACCCTACAGGTAGTTTTCCTTAGGTCAAGGTCAACATTTCTTATTTTGGGTGGCAGATTCCAGGGCCCACCTTGTTCAGAGGGAGAAATTGAGGCCAGAGAGGGAATGATTTGAGGTCACGCAGTTCATGGCAGAGACACAGCTAAGGCCAGAACTAATGGATTCCTCTGTGGGCTAAGGACTGTGTCAGACCAGAAAGAGCAGAAAG
This sequence comes from Noctilio leporinus, assembly GCA_004026585.1. NCBI lineage: Eukaryota > Metazoa > Chordata > Mammalia > Chiroptera > Noctilionidae > Noctilio > Noctilio leporinus. The sequence goes on along the minus strand of PVIW01000391.1, from coordinate 168,800 downwards.
ACAGACGCAGGAGACCGGAGCTCAGCCAAGCCCTGCCATGAACTCTCTGGAACCTTCTTCACCACTTGCCTTTCTCTGGGCCTCAGTTTCCCTACCTGTAAAATGAGGAAGTGGGGCCAATCACAGGTTTTCACACTTCTACATATTTCTGAATGGCAGAATTATGTATCCATTGAAGCCAATATATAAAACAGAAAGAAGGGGCGCTGTCTGGTTGGAATGGGGGGAAGAAGGTACAGCCCCTCTGCTTAGCTTCCCCCCCCCCCCCCATTCTATAGACCACAGTTTGAAAACCACAGGCAGGGTTCACTCCCTAGGCCCTTAGAGCACTAACTTTCTATCTATAATGTTCTTTCCCTTTGGAAGTTGGAGCGTACCATGGCCCCATACAAACAGAGTAAAACAGAAGGCAAGTTATCATCTAAAAAGAGTTAGTTCAGATACTGTTGTTCTGAGAAGGCAAATAGAAAAACGGCACCATGTCCCCCTGGAATCTTTCAGTGATCGACTTTCATTTTCTGGTAAAAAATATAGAAATAGTAGTTGTTCTCAGGGGACTTGTGGTTTGGTTCTGGACCTCCCCATGGAGCCAAGCGGTGTCCCTGAGGGTGAGGTGGGCAGGAACCTCTGCTCAGAACCACTCTGAGCTCATCCGCAAGTTTTTGATCTCCAGCTCCAACTGCTTGGCCTGGACCTCACGCTGGGTCAGCAGCTCCCGGAGCCTTCGGATCTCCTCCTGTTGCCGATAGAACATCTGTAGCAGCTGGGAGGGTGCAGAACAGAGGGAAAGGTCACACAGGTGTCCTGCAATTTGAGGGGGCAGGGCACCCACAGAAAGGATAAGACATTGTTCCTTTTGAACCCAGACAGGTGGAGATGATGACGTGGCTAAGGCCTACAGGGGTAGCTAACTGCCTAGATCTTTTACAAAAACCCAATTCCCCTAATAAATGAAATTCAAAAACACTTGATGTTTCAGACATGTTTTTGTCTCCTTAGATTTCCCCATGGAATGGGGAAAAGGCTACTTGGTCTTGATGTCAGAAGAGTGGCATTCTCACCCCTACTAAACTTCAGGCAAATTACTTGTCCTCTCTGAACCTTAATTTGCTCCTCTGGGAAATGGGGGTGAGGAGACTAACTTCAGTACTGTCACAATTGCAGCTGCTCTAGACAATAGCTATACTAGGTGTTGGGTGCTCTCCCTAAGTAAGGTTATTCCACAAGGTGCTCACAAGAACCCCTACTTTCCTGCAATGGTACCCCAACTTTACCACTATGGGAACTTGGGGCCAACGTCCTACAGTTTGTGCTCGGCAGAGCTAGGGTTAGCAACCCTCCATGAGATGCCAGCCCTCTGGTTTTCAGCCACTACCTACTGACTCCAGGGCTTCTGAGAGAATTCACCCAGGTGGTACATCAGAGTGCCCACCATGGCACCCGACACGTAGCACGTCAGAACTGGAAGGGATTTTAATACCCTCCAAGCCAAACCCTCTTCATTTCTCAGCTGGGTCTCCACCATCTGTATGGAAACCCGCCATCTGGGCACACGGATGGTGCTCACTGCCCGCGTGCCGAATGAACTAACGAAGAGAATTAGGCAGCTAGGCAGGCCACGCAGCTGGTTACTGTCCTCTCCCCTCATTTCTCTACCCACCCCTCCCCTTGCCCCGAGTCCAGGCACACCCCACCCTCGTTCACACCTCATTCTCCGTCTTTGGTGGGGGGCATTCAAAGATGTCAAAGCCATTTGCGAGCCAGGCTTTCTTCTCCTCCAGCCTGTGTTCTGCCGCCCACCTCGGTGTCTTCTCCTCCAGCATAGAAAAGGGCCTCTGGCCGTCTTCTGCAACCAGCTTCTCTGTCTGGTCCAAGACGTTCGGCAAGGCGGGGGCCATGGGGTTGGAGAGAGACCTCTCTAAGGGCAGAGGCCGAGGGCTCAGCAGCTCGGAGCCGGGCCTAAGGGACACCAGGACTGGCTCTAGGAGGGAAGCAAAGGGCTGTGTGAGGACTGAGAGCCCATAAGCACATGGTCATGGGGGGAGCTAACACAAGCAGGCGTGCAGAGATGCACAGGCCCACGGATAATGTGTGGGAGACGTGGCCACATGCTGACAGGCGCAAAGTCATGGATTGGGGCAATCGAAGTGCTAATCAGGGTCTCATGCACGTGAATCTAAGGACCCCTGGCTTGTAGGAGCAGCTCAGGGCCCGGGTGGGAGCAGCCTAGACACCTCAAGCTCCCCCATGAAGCCTTGCTCTTGCTTTTTAGGGACAGTCCCACCCGTGCTGCACTCAGCCATCTACCGGTTTGTGAATTTTCCACTTGCCCTTGGGGATCAGAGGAGGTAGGCACCATGGACAAGGGTGAGGAAACTGACGCCCAGAGAGGAGCAGGACTATTTAGGGGGGACACGGAAGAGGGGTTTAGGGGTAGAAGGGGAGTGAGATCCTGATCACAGAGGCAGCAGCTGAGGTGGGGAAGGGGAGCACCCACAGCCTCCCCTGGGTTGGCCCTATGTTGACAGGGCTAAGAGGGTGAGTCAGGGCAGGCAGAAGGAGCTGCTGCCTAGAGGGTCCCTCAAGTCACTGTGGAGGTGGGGGTAGCAGGATGGGCAAGGGTGTCCACCTGAGGCTATCCGGTCACGCTGTACAGCCCAGAGTTGAAAGTAGTTTTCCATGGAGCAAAAAAATCTTTTGATTTGGAGGGAGCGTTATGAACCCCTTGGGACAAGTCCCTCCCTTCCTGGACCCTACGTAACCATGCCAGCCACTGGGAACTGACTGTCAAAGACAAGTCCTCTAGGGTTTTAGGAGAATACAAATACCATCCAAACCCCTCTCAGCTACCTGGGCCATAGGACACTCTATATACCCCCAAATTCCCCCGAGGCCTCTTCTCTGCCTTCCTCACCTTTATCCATCCCACTGAGCCACTCCCTGGCCGTCAGAGAGGGCTGGGCCCCCGCTGTGGGTGGGTAGATGTCCTCCTGGTAGGATTCCGACTGCAGGAGAAGTCAGGACAGTGAGAACTAGGGTGGTAGGGGAGGCCACCCATGGGAGGGCCCTTAGAGAGCTGGGGGTCCAGGCCCTCTCCAAGCCCTGTGAGCTGAGAAAACCAAGGCTCAGAGAGCAAAGGGTCTTGCTCAGAGTCACACAGCAACTCAAGAGCAGAAGTGAGGCAAGAATCAGGACTCCTAGCTCCCAGGGATGCCCCTCAGGCCTCCCTGAGGGAAGGTTCATCGGCCTCCCCACAATGGGCTCCAGGCTCCAGGCTTAGTCTTCCCCAGGGAGGGTACCCTGCCTCCTTTGCAGGTGCCCCCACCACTCTTACCCGCCGGGGTACAATCATGGATACGGGCTCGATGAGGCTTTTGGTTGTAATCAGCTTGTAGAAGCGGAAGATCTCACAGGTGGACACATCGAGGCCTCTCTTTGGCATGACACCTGCAGGGAGATGGTCAACAAGGTCTGAGACGTTCCCGCTGGGCCTGGGCCACAGGGACCCAGTGTGAGTGGCAAAGCTGCACGCCTGGATGTGCCTGGAGGCCACCCTCCACCCACCACCCTTCCCCTCAACAAACGGTCATAAGCAAACACCTCCACTGGGCCAGGCCCTGTGCTGGGGAAATGGGGTTGAAATAGTCAGACCCTGGCCCCACGTTGAAGGACCTAGATGACGTTAGCTTGACTTTTGCAGGAAGTGGGCTCTGCCCCAGGCCCTCCATCACCATCCCTGCAGCCTGTGAACCTGGGCTCTTAATAGAGCTTGTTCAACTGGCTTTTGGCTACTGTTAGCACGGTGTATCTTTCTCTGTCCCTTTATTTGTAATTCAGCTGCATCTTTATGCTTTTTTAAAAATTTACTTTCATTGTTGGTATTGCATCTTTATGCTTAAGTGGGTTTCTTATGCTAACAGAGGAGTATAGCTGCTTCTTGTTTTATTTTTTATCCCAAATACACCGAAAAAGTAGGGGCTCTCTTAGGTCAGTTGCTCCCATCTCTGTGCTACTATTTAATGGCTTAACCTTGGCTTAGAACACCTTCAGTCTCTCCCCATGCTGTGCTCTGCCTCCTCTTTCTGTTCCTCAAATGTTGCCTCCTCCAGGAAGCCTCCCAGAGAGCTTTCTGCACTCCTAACTAGAGATCCCATCGAGTCAGATTGTGGACCCACCATCTCCCTTCCCAGGTAGGACCTGAACCTGACTCATCCTTGTCCCCTCAGGTCCCACACTTACCAATCCCCTTCTGTGGGGAAGAGGAGCGGTATTCAGTCAGGTAATTCAGGTGAGGTTTGCTGGTGCTCACCTCGTAGTAGCGGATATTCCCGTCTCCCTGAGGGGGGTTGGTTTGACTTAGAAACAGCTCCCATCAGCTTCCCACCTGGCCCCCACTGCCATGTGGCAGAAACCTGACATTCACAGTAGGTAAAGAGTGGGCAAAACCACCTCACACAGAGAACACCAGGGAGCTGTCACCAAAGCAGTGGGAGGGCCCTCGTTTTAATACTCAATGCCCCCAGCCATGACCCAAGCACACCAGGTACCTCCAAGTATCTGTGGGCACAGGCCCGAGCCCCACCCCGTCTGAGAGCTGTATAAATGTCAGAGCCGTTGTCCTGAGACCAGTGAGTGGGTCTAAACCCCAGGGGTATTTCTGGCTGTCACTGTCACAATGACTGGGCGGGGTGGGAGTGCAGGGAAATTGCTATGGTGTGGATGGGTAGGGGTCAGGGCTGCCAAATACAGATGATAGCCCTACCCAATGAAGACCCGTTCTGCCCCAAATGTAAAAGTGCTGCTGATGAGATGCACCAACTAGTCCCGTCTCATCTGGACCCAGAGTTGGGGGTGGACCAGCTCAGGGTGTCTATCTAAAGCCCTGGGCACAGGTGCACCTGGGAGCCAGGAAGATGAGAGAAAGGTGCTGGGCTCGCCCAGGGGGAGTGTCCAGTGACTCCTGCCTGTCCCTTCCTCTGCCTTATACCCCAGGGGCCTCAGGCTGCTGTCGGGCCACCTGTGGTACTGGACTTAGGGTAGTTCTGCCTCCTGTCTCAGGATTGCACTAGGCCACCTTCCTCCTTTGTCAGACTGACCTTTCCCACAACGTAGAGCATGCAGGTGTCCGAGTCATAGAAGGGAAACAGCACACCCGAGGAGCCATCCAGGTCCTCTTCTGTGAGAGGCATGGAAAGGTCATCCTGCAAGGAAAGGGAGACCAGGGCGGCCTGCAGGTCACTCACAGGGGTCCCCAGAGTTGCTCTCTGAGCTACACGTTTCTGCCATGGAACAACTGTGGACACGTGTATGTGTGTGCACATGTGAGAGGGGGGCCAGGCTGAGTGCGTGTGTTTGCATGAGAGTGAGAGACTGTGTGTGTGTGGTGTGTGTGCACACATTTGAGAGAGGGCGAGAGACTGTGTGTGTGCATGCATGCGTGTGTGTGCGGCGCACCTGTGTGGGTGGAAGACCTCACGAGTGTGTGTGTGAAAGAAAGAGGAGAAAGGCTGAGGGGGAGAGAGAGAGAGAGAGAGAGAGAACCACCTTTTACTTTGCCAGCATTTCGCCCTTAACAAATCACTTCTCACACCAGCCCTCTGCCGCCTATGCTGTTCTTTATTCTAACAGATGAAGAAGGAAATTCAGAGAGAAGGAGGTGATCTGTCCAATCTTTGAAACTGCGGCCAAGTGTCCCATCGGATCAACACTGCTAGGCCCGAGCCCCACCCCACCCCCACCCCTGCTTTGAACACGCAGCTCCTCCTGCTCACGTCCTCATATTTCATTCCAAGCCCTTTGCTCCAGCTGTTCCTTCTGTCCGGAAGGCCCTGTCCTCCCTTCCACCCAGGCCTGGTCCCACACCGTGGCCACGTGTGTCCTCCCCTCTCTTTAGTCCTGTCCAGTCTCCTCCTATGAGTGACAAGACGCACAAGGTCTGGGCTCGTGCCATCAGGCTCTTGGCTTCTTCCTGCTATTCATCAATAAATGAGTGGGTGAATGAATGAATGAATGAAGCCAGGCCTCAGCTAAGGAGCGATGGTGAGCGGTGTTGGTGGCGCTGCATGGGAGACTCACCTGGTCCCACAGGGCCATTTGCCGGTTATTCCATCGGGATGTGCCCGTGGACAGCAGCTTCTTCAGGTTCCCCAGAAACAGCACTTTGTTGGCCCGGTGCCCCTTGTAGCTGGCTTCCTGGAGGGACACGTGTGGTCAGGGGCTGCCTGGCCTTTGCTTATGCCGCTGCTGCACCCAGAATGCCTTCATCTCTCACCCTGACTCTGCCTGGAGAGTCCCTCCAGAGTCCTTTTTCTGAGCTACGACAAGAAGCAAACTTGTGCCCAGTTCCACACTTTTGTTGAGCACCCACTCTAGGCAAATCTGGGGCTGGGGCGGCCCCTGTCACCTGGCTATCTCTCTTAATCCTCTGATAGGAAGGACCGGCAGCTCTTATTGCAGGTGAGGAAACAGAGGTTTGGACACCTACATGCGCTTGCCTAAGGTCACAGAGTGGCTGGACAGTGGTCCCCTGAGGTCTCCAATCCCATCATGCCCCTGATGGAGCTGAGGCACACTGACAACCTTGGGCGTTAGACCAGGCTCAAATCCTAGCTTTCAACATGAGCGCTCTTCCACCTCAGTGTTCTCATCTGAAAAATGGGAAGGATATCTCCTACCTCAGTTCTCCCATCTGAAAAATGGGGAGAACATGTGTGAAGGCTTGGCTAGAACTTCTGTTAGTGTAGTTAGCATTAGTACCCTACTCTAAGAAGCCTCCACCACCTCCATGCCACTCCCTGCTCCTCTGACCCCAAGCCAGACCCAAGCCCAGTGGACCAACCTGGAGGACTGTCCCTGCCCGGGGGTCGAGCACCCGAATCTTGCGGTCTTTACAGGTGGTGGCCAGCAGGCTGCCATTGGTGTTGAAGGACATAGACAGGATCACGTCTTGGTGACAGTCAATTGTCTTCACAGGGCTCATGATTACAGACTCCATTGTGTCCAGGTTCCAGACCATCACCTGCATGGTAGAGAGCCGGCTCTGAGCACGGTGGCCACCCCTGCCCCTGGCCCCACATCACACGCTACTGGGCTGCAAGTGAAACACAGTATCCCCGGGAGGGAAGCCACAGATGGCAGTCTGGCCAGGAGGCTCAGGTGGGAGGACGGATCTGCTGCTGAAGCTGCCACAGGGTAGGAGGGGAAAGCTGGGAGTCAGGCTGTCTGGCAGTGAAAAAAAAAAAACACCATCTGCCTTGGAGCAATGAAACATCCATGCTGGGAGGACCCCGGGGACCAGCTAGTCCAGGGGGTTTCAAACACCAGTTTTCATCTCACGCAGACAAGCAGGGCTGCCAGACATAGTTGCACAGACTATGCCCTGTGCAGGGCCAGGGCAAATGCATTCCCACGGTGCATTATGTACACAGTGCCCCCTGCAGGTGTGCACAGAGGAGCTGCAGCACCCCAAACAGTAGCCCTGCAGACACTCCCTGCATAGACGGTTGGTGGCTGCCCCCCCGCCCCCATCTTATCCATCACAGAGCCCCCTGCGCTGCCTCAGTAAAGCCCTACAGAGTTGTGACCAGGGGAGTTCAAAGGCCACAGCGATGGTCACACCAACCCCATGTGTGCACAGATTGGGAAACTGAGGCCCAGAGAAGACAAGGGACTTTCCAGGGTCACACTGCTAGTCAGAGATGAGTCAGAAGAGAACCTCAGTCTCCCACACTGGATTTTCCCAATCCACAGGGCCCAGCCCGTCCCCTCCAGGCAGACTAGTGGTTGACCAGTATCCCCCGCAAACTCATGTCCACCTGGAACCTCAGAATGGGACCTTGGTTGGATATAGGATCTTTGCTCATGTGATTAGTTACAATGGAGTCGTACTGGATTTGAGCGGGCCCTAGGTCCAGTGATGGGTGTCCTTATAAGAAGAGGAGAGAACACAGAAACACATAGAAAAGAAGGCCCTGGCCGGCTAGCTCAGTTAGTTAGAGCGTCATCCTAATAGGCCAAGGTTGTGGGTTCAATATGTGGGTCAAGGCACACATAAGAAACAAGTGATGTTTCTCTCAAAAATCAATCAGTAAAATACATTTTAAAAAGGAAGGCCATGGTGACCTCAAAGGCAGATTGGCGTGATACAGCCACATGGAGCTAGAAGACTCCCAGAAGGATTCTTGCCCAGAGCCTCGGGAGGACGCAAGGTCTCCTTACACCTTGATTTAGGGCTTCTAGTCTTCAGAACTGAGTGGGAATAAATCCCTGTTGTCTTAAGCCACTCAGCTTGGTCATTTGTCAGGGTGGCCCCAGGAAGCCAATCCTCAGACCCACCTTGTAGTCGTAGCCAGCGCTGAAGAGGACGTTGGCGGCCGTGGGGTGCCACTCCACGAGCCCCACCCTGCGGCGGTGGCCCAACAGCTCCTTCCTGCAGGCTGTGAGGTTCCTTGACAGCAACTGCTTGGGGATGCTCCAGATCTTAATCTGTCAAGGGTTACACGGCCCAGGGGAGAGTGTTTGTGAGTCAGGGTCACCGGGTACCCTCACCATCCTCAGTGGCAGCACCCCTCAAAAGGGCCGAGGACTTCTCTTTGTGTCCACCTCTCACTCAGTGGAGGGCTAGAGGGGGGCCCCTCAGAGGGCCAGGGACCTTGCCAAAATCGGCCAGCCCGAGCAGGGGCTGACACTGACCAGAGATGGGTCCAGGCCTCCCAGTATGCCCCTTGCCACAGGCCTGACTCCCAGGCTGGGTGTTAGAGCAAATCTGCTTCCCAGCATAGAGTAACCCCTAACTACAGGGGTGTCCCCCTGCCCCTTGTCCCAAAGGACAGGGTGGAGCCTTGAATGGCAGGAGGAAGGGTTTGTGCCTAATCCTCAGGGCACTAGGGAGCCAACCAACACAATCTCTGGAGCAGAACTGGGCAGGCCGCTTCGGAGGGGCCCCCTTTATGTTCCCCTTTGACAGAAACCAGCACAAGTTCTCTTAGAATGTTCCACCTTCTTGTCCTGATCAACTGGTATGTTTCCTTTGACCAGACAGTGAGGGTTCTGCAATACAGTCTATTTCCCTTTTTTGCCTTGGCTGCCAGGCAGCTCTGAGCTAAATCTAGGGCTCAGCAGCTGCAATTCTCCATTGCCAATGTTTCTGGTGCTATTTCCTCACTTCCTCCATCTGTGGCTGCTGCATTTTAGGGAACTGCCAAAGCTCAGTGGAAATAAGCCTGGGCTCTGAAATCAGACCACAATTGGAAGCCTGGCTCTGCCTCTATAAAGTTGTAACATTGGGCAAATAGCTGCACCTCTCAGATCCTCAGCTTCTATATACATCAGAAAAGTGTCCTACCCGGTGGGGTTGCCAGGAAGGGAAGTGAGTGAAATGACGTGTAATGAGAGTCAGGAGCCCAGTAGCTCACAGTAAATAATAACTATGGCTTTTATTCTTATTTGAATCACCTGATCATATCTGTATCTTTTAAGCCATACCTACCATGTTTTAGAAGTGGCATAGAATAAATTATAAATAAATAGCACTACACATGATGGGAGCCAAGATTAGGTTCCTGCTATAAAATAAGAGCTCAAAAAAGTTGGAGGACGTGGACAACAGGTGGGATTGACTTTGGGGGGAATGGGTGGGTGGGGAGGGGGACAGAAGGGAGCAAAAAGGGGATGGATGTAATACAACAACAATAATTTTTTTTTTAATCTTAAAAAGAACGTTGGAGGAACTGAAGCTTTTGGGTTGGTTTTGGTATCGATATTCATATATGGGTCCCACTGCTGTACTTTTAAACTTGCTTCCCTACTGTCTGTGAGGTTAAGTGTCACAGTATTTTCTGGACACAGTAAAAATGCCCCTTATAGCATTTTATGGTTCCCCTAAAAGATGGGCTTTCCCACTGGAATACGAATCTTATTGAATCTTCGCTAAGCAGCTGGGAACTATTATGCCCATTTTATAGGCCCCAAGGTCCCCAGAGGCCCTCCCCACATAGCAACCCCACCTCACGAAGGATGAAGGCGTCAGAAGCATCAGAGCCGAGTACAGATGCCATCCCATCTCCCTCTGCCACAACCCTACTCAAGGAACAGCCTACGTGTTGACACTCACTGTGGCATCCTCAGAAGCAGAGGCAATTTCAAAGTCATCAAAAGGGTTCCACTTGATGTCTAAGACGTTCCCTCGGTGCCCGCAGACCTTCGGGTAGTGAGGGTCCAACTTTCCCGTCTGTAAAACAACGTCCAGGAGGGTTGGGGAGGCAAGGGGGCTAAATCCACTTTACCACCTGATGGTCACTCAGTTAGTCAGCAATCACCGGGTAGACAGGGATACGTAAGGGGCAGAACTGGGCGTCAATCTGGAAGTCAGCACTGTTCCCACGTGGTCCTGGGGGAGTCACATCACTGCTCCTCAGTAAAACAAAGGCAATGATAGACATTTCACAGGGCTGCTTTGAGGATCACAAGGCATGAGGTGTGGAAAGGGTCTAGCATGGTGCCTGCCGCATAGTAGGTGTTCAATAAAAGGACATTTCCTTCCATAAACAGTGGGCAGGGAGGCAAAAATGGTGCAGCCATTTTGGAAAACAGTCTGGCAGATCCTGCAAAGGTTAAACACAGTTACCATATGGCCCTGTAATTTCACTTTTAGGTATATCACCAGGAGAAATGAAAACACAGGCCTACAAGAAACTTGTACACCAATGTTTACGTTATTCAAAATCACCAAAAGGCAGGAACAACCCCTATGTCCATCAACAGATGAATGGGTATTACAAATGCAGTATATTCATACAACAGGATATTATTCAGTCAAAAAGACAATGAAGTACTGATGAATCTTGAGAACGTTGTGTTAAGTGAAATTACTCAGACATCAAAAGCCATAAAATATTGTTTGAGTCCACTTAGACTCAGTGTAACCAGGTGCGGTTACACTGCTCGAGCCAATGAACACATCCCCTGGTACCTGCTATTCAAAACCCTGGCTAATGATGTGAAAAATTCAGAAGAGGTAAAGCCATAGAGACTGAAAGCAGATTAGTGGCGTGGGAGGTGGGAGGTGGGGGGGTGCAATGGGGAGTGACCACTATCGGGGATGAGGTCTCTTTGAAGGGAGATGAAATTAGTGGTGGTGTTTGCACAACCATGGAATATATCCCAACCCACCGACTCGTACATTTGAAAATGGTGAATTTAGCCCTGGCTGGTAGCACAATGGATAAGGCGCCAGCCTGCGAACCCAAAGGTTGCAGGTTCCATTCCCCAGCCGGGGCACATAACCAGGTTGCAAACCAGGTCTCCAGTCAGGTCTGTGGCTGGAGGCAGGTGAAACGCAACCATACATTGATGTCTCTCTCCCTCTCTGCCTCTCTCCCTTCCCCTCTCTCTAAAAATAATGAAATAAAATCTTTTAAAAAAATGGTAAATTTTATGGTATGTGATTTATGTTTCAATGAAAAAGAAAGGGTGTTCCCTCCCCTTCCTTCCTTTCCTGCACCTGCCCACCCAGGAGGCCACACAGGTCCCACAGCCTGTGCCATGGAGCCCTGAAGCTGAACTTCCCAATTCCCATGACAGACAGGGATATTTCCTGGGTCATGCGTGGGATAGTGATATACATTCAGGCACAGAAACCTGGAGTTGGCAGGGTGGGCCAGCCCATTCATTTACCACATCACCCTGCATGGTCGTGGCAAAACATGGAGCAGGACCTCTGTCTGCCCCTGCAGGTGTGGCCCACATCCACCATCCGACCCCAGGTTCTGGAACCCAGAATGCTTCCCTGACCCTTTTTCTATCTAAGAGAGAGAAGCAGCGGAGAAGAAAACTGGCCAACATCCCCTCGTTCAGCAAATCCTTCAAAGGAACGCGGGGAACAGGCACTATTCGAGAGGCTGGGTGAGCACAAGCTCCAGTATTTGACCTTGCAGAATCAACGGTCTCAGGATTTTAAAAAACCAATGATGTTCAAGAATAGAGTGAACTCAGGGAATATTCCCCAACAGTCCTCCCATCACCCGCCCAACTCTGCAGGGACACTACGCTTCTGCGGGACGTCCTGAGACTCTGCCCAATCGAGACCCAGCAAAGACACTGTGGTGGTCTTAGATCTTGTTTAATAAGATTGAGAAGAGGGCAGCTGCTATGAGAATAGACACAAGGCTTCCCTGTCACTTTGGGCAAACTGAGAGACAAACAACTGAGCAGCTGGTTTGTGGGGGCTTCATGCATACATCATAGTAGGTCTGCAAACAGAGGCGGTGGTCCTGGATCTCCTTCAGAAATATGCTACTCAACATAGCTCCCACCCCTGGAAAAGTGGTATTTTCCTAGACATCTCACCCTAGACTGGGTCCCTTACCGGAGGGGAAACTCTATAAAGGACGTTGTTCGACACACTGGAAAATGAACAGTAGATTGAAGTACTATTGCAATGTGAAGTTGATAATGTACTGTGGCTATGTTCTTAGAGAATATTCCTATTTTTAGGAAACACTCAAGTGTTTAGAGGTAAAGGGCAAAGATGTATGTAACTGATCCTCAAAGAATTCAGAAAAAATACTATACCCTCATATGCATATTCAGAAAGAGAGTGAAAAGAAAGGAGTCGGGTATGTGTTGTTTGATAGTGATACGTAAGGAGGTGTGCAAATCTCCATTTCTTTCAGATAGGTCTGCCTCCTCCATGGCTGAAAAAATCGAGTCCCTGAACAGGGAAGAAAATGCACACTCCCCGCCCCTTGCGGTGGGGACGGCACCTGTAGCCAGTGGGAGAGTCTGTAGCCATGGCCCTGGCTCAGGCCCGCGTGGGAATGTGGCCCCACTGTGGACCCCTGGCTCCAGACCTTCTGCACAGGTGAGATTTCAAGAACTGAAATCTGATCATGTCAAAATTTGCAAGCCTCTTTTTCCCCATCCATAACATGTGAATAATTCTCTCTTCCTTACAGGATTGTTATGGGGTAAAAGGGGACATTGTGCATGAAAAGCCAAACTGATCCCATATAGTTTAAGTGCTCAAACAGGAGCAGTTATTACATCTATATGTGTGTGTGCGCACGCATGTCCATCTGTATATCAAAAACTAAGAGACTGGAAGAGGACACACCAAAATGTTATTAGTGGTTGTCTCTAGAGATAAATGGGTGGTTTTTGTCATCTATATCTTAAAAAAAAAAATTTTTTTTCAATATATGGTTGCCTTTCACCTGCCTCCAGGTAAGGCCCTGGCTGGGGACCTGGCTTGCAAGCTGGTTATGTGTCCTGGCTGGGAATTGAACCAGTGACCTTTAGGTTCGCAGGCTGGCACCAATCCACTGAGCCACACCAGCCAGGGCATAATATTTTTTTTTATCCTCATCAGAGGACATTTTCTCCCCACTTCTTTCAGAAAGAAAGGAAGAAAGAGAAGGAGAAACACTGACTGGTTGCCCTCTCATGTACGCCCTGACCAGGATCAAACGTGCAACCTGGGTATGTGCTCTGACCGGGAATCAAACCCGCAACTGTTTGGTCGATGGGCTGACATTCCAAACAAATGAGCCACTTCATCCAAAGTTATCTATCTGTCTTTAAATATCTTTTCCCAAACTTCCTATAAAAATTGTAAATTTTGCAATACAAAAAGATTTAAGACATAACTCCAGACTTCCTGAAAAGACACGTCCTTTCTGGATTAGCCAAAAATTTGTGCTAAAACTACAAAACTTGAAAAGTTCTGAGAGACCAGGAATGGTAAGCCCTGCCCAGTTCTCCTGCCTGCACGGATGACAGGTGCCACCAGGGGACCCCTGCACTCTCCCAGACCTCCAACTGGAGGAGGCACTTGCCCAGGGCCATGTGTGCAGGGTCACACCCAGGGCCATGTGTACAGGGTCACACCCAGGGTCATGTGTGCAGGGTCACACCCAGGGTCATATGTGCAGGGTCACACCCAGGGTCATATGTGCAGGGTCACACCCAGGGTCATGTGTGCAGGGTCACACCCAGGGTCATGTGTGCAGGGTCATGCCCAGGGCTCTGGCTGCCAGGTGGGGATCTGTGGTGTCCTTACTGTGCTGAGGGAGAACCCCAGCTTCTTTGAGTCAGTGTCCTGGCCCCATCCTGCACACAGACTTTCTCTTTTTTTGGACCATTTCCTGGGTCAAAGGGCATGAGCAGCACTGGATGGACAATGGCACGCCCACTCGCTCTCAGGGCCTTTATCTCTGCACTTGGGCCCAGGGCTGTGCCCCAGTTTCTATCCTGCAGGTGCCTCGGACAAGCTGACTGTAGGCCGGCCTTGGCAAACCACCCAGGGGCCCCTCCCAGACCCCCAGCTCCCACGTCAGCCCTGGCTCTGATGGGCAGCTCCTTGGGGCTGATCTTGGGCCCGTGCTCCTCCCGGCCTCGCAGAGCAGATCCCCAGCCCCTGACAGCCTGGCCCTCCCCTGGGGCCGGCAGGTTGCTCAGAGCCTGAAGGGTTTGTGCTGAGGACCCACAGGAACCGACATGAGCCAGTCTGACGGGCTATTGACCAAGCTGCTAAAAGCCCAGTCAGGGCAGGGATATTTATAATCAGGAGATCACTTCTGCCCTTCTGTCCCTTAGGCCAACAGTCAGCCAGGAACAGGCCCCTGATTTATGGAGGACACAAGCTCTAAAACGGGAGATAAGACCGCTTTCTGCACAGACTTTGGAAAGCCCGGCTTAGACGCAGGAGCTGGTCACTCAGCTTACAGACAGCGTTGCCGAGTCTCTGCCTGGCAGACAGGCAGACGAAGGGCACAGGACTATAGGGCCAAAGGGGGGTAGGGAACAGAGCCAGGCAGGGAGGTGGGTGGCATCTGGGCAGACTTCAGCTGCCCGGATGGCAGAGCTGTAAGGCCACTGGCACAAGCCCTTCCACAATAATGTCACAGTCATGACCTCAAGGGACCCTCCCAATAGCCCAGTGTGGACATGGGAGGGCATGCAGAGATGTTTGCACATGGTTTACATGGTGTAATAAGAGGTTAGGTAGGCAGGCTGACTGGCTTCCGGAGTTTGAATACCTGCTATAGCACTCACTCCTGTGTGACCTTGGGCAAGTGACCTCCGCTCTCTGGGCCTCAGTTTCCTCATTTACAAAACAGCAACAATCATAGGACAAGGTGGGTTTGACAATTAAATAAGTTAATACATATAAAGCACTTAAGAGCGTGGCTGGTACATAGTAAGTTCTCAGTAAATTCACCAGTACAAATTCATCAGAGCTTATCACAGTTACCAAGGCTTATCGTTGCTCAGAATGTTTCAGGGGCCCAGGGATGTACTCGACGTGAGGCAAGGCTGCTCTGTGGAGGGACTCCCATTACTTCCTGCCCGGCTGATGGGCAGTGGCTCCAGGGACACCACACTGACTAAACTGATGCCTTGATCGTGTTCCAATTGCTGACCTCAAGCACATTCTCACTCTACAAGGAACATGTTGGTAAATGTAAAAGAACTATAACCTAGGGAGTCCTTTATGTGCCAGGCCCTGTGTTAGGTGCTCTGTTCATAATATTTGATTTACTTTTCAACCACATCAGGAAATAGTAAGAATCATCATCATTGATAGCGCAGAAGTTGAGGATAGGAGGGGTTGACTGTCATGTGCTAAGGGCCACAGATCCAATCCTTGGCCGTGAGCCATGAGAACTGGGAATGTTTCCTCTCACTGGAAACATTCTTTTTTTTTTTTTTTGGAAACATTCTTGATATGTTTCTGGTCTGCCTCTTGATATCCTCATGCCATTGTTACTACCATCAGCATTGTACTGGCCTTTCACTAAAAATGTACTATGGACCAGACCCAGGCTACGTGCACATGGCAGCAGAAGATGAGTAATTCATGCTCTCTGTCTTCCAGGACCTGCCAGTCTGTGGAGGGTATCATGTAGTATACTTAGGGCTTGGAGAGAAAGGCAAAGGACAGGCCCAGCAGATCAATCATGGAAGGCTTCCTGGAGGAGGAGGCCTTTGAACTAGGCCTTAAAGAGAGGGAGCCTTTGACCAGGCTAGGGTGGAGGACAGGTAGTTTAGGCCAAAAAGTCAAGGCCATAGGTAGGACTGAAAGTGGGAAGGATCCTGAAGCAGACAGCAGGGGAAAATGGGCTGGGAGAGAAGGCCAGAGAAGAGGAGCTGGGCTGTGGGCATGGAGACAGTGACTTGCATAGGACCTTATCGAGAGATGAACATGTAGACAGATGAGTTCTGCCCTGCGTAGAGGGGGTAAGACTTGGGGTCAGTGGGGGGCTGCCCAATGGAGAAAGTTGAGCAAAGAGAAGGATGGTAGGAGTGTTCCCTAGTCCTGGGAACATACTTGATGCTATAAGGCATATCATATTCCCTTCAGGATTTAGGGAGAAGCCCTCCCCTTACAAGGTCACAGATGAGCGTGACCACCCAGGGGTGGAAATGGTGAACCGCAGAGGTTATCTGGTAGCCCCACTTGATCACCCCCAGAGATGTGGAGCTCGCTTCCTATCCAGCTGGTTTATCCACTTTCAGATCGGATTTACTGTGACAAACCACTTCTTAATTCGGGACTGGTGTGGCCTCCCTGTGCCCCCCACCCCCATCCCCTCACTTTCTGCTTCTGGTCCTAGCTCTGTCCTTTGGGACCCCATAGACACCTTTTCCACGCCCTCCCAGGCCAGCTCCTGGGAAATTTGAAGGCAGAGGACCCATTCCTTCAGTAAGTTTTTTCCAGGCTAAACAAATGCATAGAACTGAAAGAGGCTAAAACAAAATTAAACAAACAAAACGCCAACAATGGACCTGCCCATTGCTTGCTCTTGCCTTCATTCCTCTCCTTCCTCCACACCTCATATCAAAGTCCACCCTTCCAGCCTTCAAGAGGTGGATCTACTGCAAGGCAGGCCCCAGGGTCAGCAGCCCAGCCTGGCTTGTCCTCAGGCTCAGACAGGCCTGTCCTCAGACCCTCCCACTGGGCCCCGTCCCCTGAGAACAGCCCCCGTTGCCAGGGCTGCAGGCACCTCCCTACGGCGGCCTCACCTGGGTCACAGCATGCAAAAGGAAGGGCCCAGGCTGTGCAGTCACTCCCTTTGAGACACCTGACACTCACCGCCTGGGTCAGCCTAGCCCTTGTGAGAAAAATTTCCGGGACATTATGGTGAGGCCAGGCACCTTCCAAGGCAGACACTCCATTAAATAATTAGCTGACTTCCCCTTCCCCCTCCCTCCCTCCCTCCCTTCCTCTCTCCCTCTCTCCTTTTCTTGCACACAGCCCCTTTTATTGACACTTCTTTGCCTGGATGGGACATCATCCCTGGTAATGGACAAGGAGCCATGTCTGGGCCACATTCAGGTCCTCACCCTTCCTGCTCAAGGTACTCAGGAATCTCAGCATCCTCATCTGCACAATGGGGCAATACTTCCTACAAGATGGGCTAATGCCAGCATCAGCATCAGCACTGTCCTGTCTGTCCAGAGTAAGTGCTGGATGATGCAACAGGCACCCATGTCCCTCCCCTCTTTCAGCCTCGAGTTCCTGCTCCATCACTCCTGGTGTGCTTACCTAGGAAAATATCAACCCCATGCAATGCATGTGGGCCATTCCCGACCCTGATCAACCCACTGCGGGGCATGGATGAGGCCATCAGGGTTGCTTCACGTGAAGTGGAAACCAGATGACATAGGAGTTGGTGTCAGTCCTGTGACCCAAGCCTTGTGGTCAAGTCAGGAAATGTACTTATTTTCTAGAATTGCACACTTAAGTTTGTAGAGATAAAATGACAAAATGTCCAGGATTTGCTTTAAAGTGCTATGGGGGAAAAATACGGACGAAGCAAGAATGGCAGTTTTGAACATTCTAGAATCTGGGTGTAGAAAATTTCATTACATTGTTTTTATATTTTTTGAGAGATTTTTTAAAAATCTCCAACCAAGGGCATGGTTTTTATTCATTTTAGAGAGAGGGAGGGGGAGAGAAAATGAGAGAAACATCCATCGGTTGCCTCCTGTGTGCACCCTGACCAGGGATTGTACCCAAGACCTTTTGGTGGACAAAGCTTCAAGCAACGGAACCTTAATCTACTTTCATGTTTGAAACTTTTGCATCATCATAAAAAAGAACTAGATAACAGTCTAGCTACTGAAATGTAGTTTGAAAACCAACAGCATTGGCACCTTCTGGAAGAAGGGATGCCAGAATTAAGAAATAAAAACACAAGGTGCCTAGGGATACTGGAACTTCAGATAAACAACAAATGCTATTTTTAGTATAAATATATCCCATGCAATATTTTACATATACTGAGAAATTCTTTGTGAAAATAGCTTGGCAGTTTCATATAAAACTAAACGTGTTTTACGACCTAGTCACTGCATTCCGGGCTTTTATCTCACAGAAACAGAGACTGACTTATGTTCATGCAAAGTCCCATAGGCAAATGTTTATAGCAGTTTCACTCATTACAGTCCCCAACTGAAAACAATCCAGATGGCCTTCAGCGGGGGAACAGTTAACCACACTGTGGTGCATTTACACCACGGAATACTACTCAGCAATAAAAAAGAATGAGCTACCGATACACACAGCAACTTGGATGGATCTTTTATGCTGAATGAAAGGTCACATAGTATATGGTTCCATTCATACCACATTCTTTTTATTATTTACTATTTTCAAAAGATTTTATTTCTTTCTTTTTAGAGAGAGGGGAAGGGAGGGAGAAAGAGAGGGAGGGAAATATCAATGGGTGGTTGCCTCTTGTGTGCTCTCAACTGAGACATACCAGCCAGGGTCCTGTCACATTCTTAAAATGGCAAAAGTATAGAACTAGAGAACGGATGAGTGGTGAAGATGAGAGAAGTGGTTGGCTCTAAAAGGGCAACATGGAAGATCTTTGTGATGCTGGCAACGTTCTGTATTTTTTTTTTTTAATCCTCACCTAAGAATATTTTAAAATTGATTTTAGAGAGATAGGAAGTGGGGGGGGGGAGAAAAAAAGAGACGTGAGAGAGAAACATTAATCGGTTGCCTCCTATATGAGCCTCAGTTGGGGATCAGACACACAACCTAAGTATGTGCTCTAACTCGGGGTTGAACCCACAACCTTTTCGTGTACCTATGGGAGGATATTCCAACCAACTGAGCCACCCAGCCAGTATTGATTGTACTGATGTCAATATTCTGGTTGTGATATTGTACTCCAGTCTCCCAAGATGTTACTATTGGAGTAAATTGGGTGAAGGGTACACAGGAATCTGTTATGTCTTACAGTTGCATGTAAATCTACAATGATCTCAAAACAAAAATGATTAAATAAAAAGAAAAATAAGCAACACAAAGTAACTTGGTGTTTATCTGAGATTCAGATATCAGTGGCCTCCCGCATTTTATCTGGCCACCCTGGGAGGCAGACTCTCTGGCTGTTCAGATCCATTGGATCAGAATCTGTGCTATGATTTGAGGTCTGACTAGCGGCTTTTCCAGGTCCTGATATGCCGGGACTCCTAGAAGTCTGGGACAGCAGCAATGAGCATGTGTCCCCAAGCTATTTATGATACCAGTTCAAAAAGCCCAAAGGAAATTGATGGCACATTTTACCCAAGATCAGGCTGCGCAGGACAATGGAATTTCAGCCCTCCCGAGTGCCATTGCCACTAGACACAGAGTAAAGTGGGACTCCTGTCCTGGCCTACAGGGCCTGCAAAGTCCCAGCCCTGCTCTGCTTTCTGGCCACCTCCCACTGCCCTGGCCTTTGTGACAACCCACCCCGTCTCAAACACCACACCCATTCCTACCTCAGTGCCTCTGCCCTTGCTAGAGCTTCTTAGTGCTCTCTGCCCAAATGTCACCTCCCTAGAAAGGCCTTCTCTGATCCGCCTACCTAAGGTGGGTCCCCTTGCCCCACCC
Organism: Noctilio leporinus; assembly: GCA_004026585.1. Lineage (NCBI taxonomy): Eukaryota > Metazoa > Chordata > Mammalia > Chiroptera > Noctilionidae > Noctilio > Noctilio leporinus. The sequence continues at coordinate 148,912 of PVIW01000391.1, read as the reverse complement.
AGGTCACATTCCACCACATCACACCAATTTATTTCCTTAATGTCAGTTGTGAGTACCTATATGTATCCTGAACATTTCATGGGAATTCGAAATTGTGACAGTTCTGAGTCAGAGTCAGCAAGGTCAGGAAAACACATTTGTGTGTAATTAATTAAAAAAAGGTGGGCCCTGGTTGGTGGCACAGTGGATAAGGCGCCAGCCTGCGAACCCAGGATAAGGCGCTGGTTCAATTCCCTAGTCAGGGCATATAACCAGGTTGCAAGCCAGGTCTCCAGCCAGGTCCGCAGCTAGAGGCAGGTGAAGGGCAGCCATGCATTGATGTTTCTCTCCCTCTCTGCCTTTCCCCCTTCCCCTCTCTCTGAAAATAATAAATAAAATCTTTAAAAAAATATCAGTGGGTCATTTGTTGAATCAATGAAAATTAATAAGCACCAGTTGTGTTCCCACAACGTGATACACGGATAAACTAGGTACCTGCTATTCCAAATATGGCAGGTGCTAGCAGAACCCAAGTGACTCATTCAAAGTACTCAGAGCACTTTGTTCACCCCCACTAAGGTGGGTTGGGGGAAGCTATGGAAAATGTCCTAAATAGGAGAATGGCGTGGAAATTTGCAGGAGGGAGAAAAAGTGGCTCTTTGTGCACATGGTACATATTTCCATTTGCTTGGGTCATGAATGTTGGTCTCAGAAGTGCTCTGTCATCTTCTAAGCCTTGCTTGTTTATTCCCAGGCATCCACTCTCCTTTTTCTACTGCAAATGTTTACATTTTGCTAAGCATTCTTAGTATGTAAAAATGCAATTCATTTTCTTTTCTGATTTTTTTTATCCAACCACTTTCCAAATACTCTTATTGTTTTCCTAATAATTTGACTACACGTTCCACTGTGTTTCTGTGCAATCATATCTGTACGTAACAGTGGTTTCATTTGTCTATACGAAACTGACATTTGGGGGGTTAAAAACGTCAAGATCAGCAAACGCATATGGTCCAAGCTCTGCTGTGAACATTTGCTCTCAGGACAAGCCAGTTCTTCCTGTTCATTTACTGTTTTCCTCTCCTACCTTAGATTTTGGCTCAAGGTTTGTTTTCTTTTCAGGGGAGGGAAAGTGGCTTTGGAGATTTCTTGGATGGCGTGTGAGCCTGGCAATGCATAAAAAATGATATTCCATTGCCTTGGCCGGGTGGCTCAGTTGATTGCAGTATCGTTCTGTACACCAAAAAGGTTTCGGGTTCAATTCCTGGTCAGGGCACATACCTAGGTCTCAGGTTTGACTCCAGGTCAGGGTGCATATGAGAGGCAACTAACTGCTTTCTCTCTCACATCAATCTCTCTCTCCCTCTCTCCTTTCCTCTCTCTCTGAAATCAATAAACATATCCTTGGGTTAAGATAAAAAAATAATTACATTTTATTCAGGAGTGAATTATCTTGCAGTGTGGTGGAGGGGAAATCCCAGGAAGAGCTAGGTGACTGTTGAAATCCCTGGAGGGATATACTTTACCCAATTAGGAAACCAAGGCTCACAGAGGTGAAATGACTTATTCAAGGTCACATCGCTGGTAATAGGCAGGTCTAGGGTTGAATCCATGCATGGTAGCAGAAAGCCAAGCTCTTTCTAACGTCCCTCTGTCCCAAGCTGCCTCCAGAGAGCTGTTTGGGCCTGGGGCTCACCAGGCCCCCTTACCTGATGCAGGGGAATAACGAGGAAGGCGCCCCCACCAGCGCACTCGGTCACGACGGCAATGAAGTGGGGGTTCACAGCACAGAAGTGATTGTCGTGGACGCTGTGGGTGATGGGCACCGAGTCGTAGCAGTTCTCCTTGCTGGCTGGTTTGCCAAAGACGTGGCGGAACTTGGAACTCCGGTACTGGGGGTGCCATGACATCTGCAGGGTACAAACGGGACAGAAGGCGTGTGAGGTTTCCTGCCTTGACTGGGGGACACACGGCGGTCTCACCTGGAGAATATATAAGGCATGACCACGAAAGGGAGGTGCCAGGGAGGTCTACCGGGTGAACAGTTATAACTGTTCAGTTATAACAGAGGCTACTTTCTATGGACCTGGTGAGATGATATGTAGTTCTTGCTGACCTGACTGCTGCTCATACCTTCAACGTCAACACAAAAAGGCAAAAGAACCATCGAGCTCACGCCATTCCCAGTCCCCCGTCTCACCAGACAGACTAGCCAGCCACCCTGCCCTCTCCCAGCCCCGCCAGGTGGGTAACAGTGTGTCCTCTGGAGCCAGCCTGCCTGTGCTCCAGTTCCAGCTTTGCCTCTTGCCAGCTGGGCAGGCCAGCGGCTTAACCGGGGAAGCCTCCATTTTCTCATCTGTAAAATGGGGACAATGAAAGTATCCTTCTCACAGACTTGTCATGAGGACTAAATTCGATGATACTTTTAGATCCCTGGACCAACAGTAATAGTTACGACCACTATTATTTTCCAGGCTCTTAATCGGTCCTCGCTTCTCATCCGGCCTCGGGTTTGTTCGCTCAGTGTTGGCTGAGCACCACTGTGTGACGAGGCCCTCTGCCCAGCCTCACAGCAGCAGTGTCCTGCGAGTACGGCCACTTGGGGAGTGTGGGCCACTGGGGCCCAGGGTGTTTTAGGTAATAATGGAGGTTTGTGTGTGGCCGTCAGGGAGGGCTTGCCAGAGGAAGTGACATGTGAGCTGTGATGTGAAGGGCAAGGAAGAGTTAACCCTGTTGGTGGGAGAAGCGGCCAGATGGAATAGTGTGAGAAAAGACCATGACGTAGAAGAAAATACGGAATCTTGGGGGAAGTACATGTACCTTGGTAAGGTTAACAAGGAGAACAACATACACACACATGTAAACAGATAAGCTGGGCGATGTGAGTAAAGAGGATACTAGCTGGAGGCGAGCGGGGCCCGATCATGAATGGCCTATAAGAGGGTCTCAGCCTCTGAGTGGCCAAACGCATGACACTGCGTGGCCTCCCCTCAGCCTCACAGCTGCTCAGGTCATACCCCTCACCCCCAACCGCGATGACCCCTCCGGAGCTCCCCCGCTATGCTCCCCATGGATGCCAGGGGATCTTCTGGATCCCAAGCCTGGTGTACTCCTACCACCCTGCCCCCCGCCTGCCCCATATCACCCCTTCACTGCTGCCCTCAGCCTCTTATTCAAGGCCTTCTGGTTGGGTCCCACTCCATATTCCAAAATTGACTTTTTCTTGCTCATCTTCTAAAGGGTACCTTCCCATGCGTCCACACTTGCGTTTCTAGTCCTCTGGGGCCTTCATCTTTGCCACTCCCTCTGCTCTGCTCACCTTCACCAGCCACCTACCGCCTGCACTCATCTCTGCAAGTCCCTATCCTCCCATCCCCAGGCCCAGAGCCCCCAGAGTCTTCCTTGATGCCCCAAGTAGCAGAGATCTGGCTCCCATCTGCTCCCCGCAGTCATCTCTTCTCCCTGTCCTGAGGGCCCTGCCACATCTGCCCTGATAGGAATGTGGTGTCAGGTCCCATCTCCTCTGCCAGCGTGGGGGCCCCTCAACAAAGATCCTGGGGCTTTGATCCAGGAGGACCCCAGCACAGTGCATTGCCCACATCAGGCACTAAGAACTACCCAGGGGAAGACAAGTGGCTGGATACCCACAGGTCAGGTCAAAGAAGGCATTTGCTCAGCCTGGGCGGCTGACCTCATTGGCTCTTCTTTTCTGTGTTCAGTTCAAAGGTACAAGGTTAGACCGTTGACCTCAGGACGTCATGGTGATTAAGGGCTTGACCCATGAACCAAGCCCTTACAGGTGGCCTAGCAGCATCACAGCGGCAGATCTGTCCTGTGAAGCTCAGACATTTCCACTCCCCTTTTGGGAACTTTGCCCAAAACCCTGGCTGCATTTGCAGAGCTACGGGGAGCAGCACGGAAGGGACTGACTAACACCCATCTGAGCCCTGAAAGGATGTAAAAAGTCTTACAGGAACAGAGAGAACAAAAGATAGAAGAAACGGAAAAGCCATGGTGAGGAAATGGGGAGAGAGAGGGAAACACAGGAACAACAGAGATCACCTGAAACGTGGGGGGTCTAAGCCCCCCGATGTGTGCTGCCCGGTGCCCCACACGGAGGAGACAGGCCTCAGATCTGTGCCCGAGCTTCCTAGCAGTCAATTCGACAAGGGAAACAGAATCAGAGTGGGATTTAGTCAGTGTGTGTAAGATAAAAGCCAGCACCTGCTAAGTGGAAGCACAGCTTTTCTCTGCCCTGGGAATCCTCTTACAAAGGAACCGCAGGGACAAAACCTTCCGTAGGGTCTTGTCAGTTAGGTGGCAACTGAGAAGCTGCCTGAGGCCTGGGCTGGGGTGGGAGAGTAGGGAGAAGTCAGCAGGTTCGCTCCAGCCTCCGCACCCCTGACTCTGAGCAGCAGCGGGGGTGGGGAGGACCTGTCTATGGCCCGTGGCGATGCCCACCAGACAGTCCACCTCTCTTGCACATCCCAGCCTAATTGCTGTCAGGCAGCCATGGTCCAGCCATGAGTGGCAACCACACGCACCACTTCCAGGCTGAAGCAGAGACCTGCCCACGACCCTTCCCTCTTGAATGCTTGCCTTTGGAGCAAGAGGTGAGAAGGTGGTGTGTTCCAGATGGCACAGCTTCCATCATCCTGTGTCCCTCCAGGAGACTGCATGGAACCCCGTATCTCCCCGCAGTGACTCATGTTGGACGTACAGCATGACAGAAAGAAACGTGCAGAGCAAGCCACTGTGAGAGTGGGGTTATTTGTCACATCCTGACTCACACACGACCCCACAGGGGCCCAACCAAAGGTAATGGGCACACAGGTGCCTGTGCTTGGTGTGGCCAGAACACAGGAAGCCTGCAGGGAGGAGGTGGGTGAGAGGCAGGACCCAAATCGCTGAAGGGGCCGAGTTAAGGAACCTTAACTGCAGGCAAGGGGGAGCTACCGCAGGGTTTAAAGCAGGAGGCTGTGAAGACCAGATTTCACTTCAGGTGCCTTGTTCTGACTGGAGGGAGGAAAAAAGGTGGACCAGATGAGAGGGGATGGTCACCTGGCAGTCAGGAAACCCAAACTGGTATGAAATAGGACAGAGGCAGCGGAGAGGAGAGGGGATGTTGGTGAAGTACCAGGGAGGGGGCCCAACCATCCTTGGCACCCCAGTGCCCGTGGTGGGCTGTGGGACTGAAGTCAACACGATCTGCTGCCCATCAAGCACCCCCGCCCCTCTGGCCACTCCCATGCTCTCCCTTTACAGTCTGGGCTTGGTGCCACACTTCGGGGACTGCCCTCTGCCCAGGGTCAGGGTCCAGGTCAGCATCAAAGGGCCTCAAGGATCCTGGGCAACAAGTCTATTGGAGCTCAGAGTCCCCTCTATAGGAGTAACTCACAGCTTTAGGGCAGCAGCTATGTGCCAGGTGCCCTTCCAAGTGCTTCCCCTGTATGAACTGAACAGCTAGGCGCTACCTGGCTTCCCATTACAGGAGCAGAGGGGCTGAGGCAAGGCGTGAAGTAACCCCTCCTACAAGGTCATATGACTGTAGGTGGTGGAGCTGGGAACCCAACACAGGTGTCTCCGCCGCCTCCAGCTCCAGGTTCCTGAAGTTCAAGACTGTGATGACACCCTGGATCCCACCTCAGCCCATGACCATGGTCACCCCCAGTTTACCAAAGAGGAAAATGGGGCTCAGGAAAGTAAGTGGACACCCCCAGAAAGGGGGTTGTTGGCCTCCACTGATGAAGCTGGCTGGCCTCAGTGCAGCGTGAACATCAGTGGCCTTCTGCCCTCCTGACTCCGTTCCCCACCCCACCCCACCCCATCCCTTCCACCACCTTATCTCTACTGCCAAAGTTCTTCCAGATCTATCACCACAAAGAGAAACTTACAGAAGTGGGGGATGGAGCAGCGCCAAGCCAAGGGCCGCCTCTCCTTTTGCATATATATTTGCATGTATATGTCCTGGTGAAGTTTGTGCCAGCGTGTGTGCACTGCGTCCACCCGTGTTCAGATGTATCTGTGCACACACTCCTGCGGTGTGCAGGCATGCATGCATCTGTTGGGGTGTTTATTCGTGTCTGTGCATGTGTGTGTGTGTGTGTGTGTATCAGTGCATTCATGAGCTCAAGGATTCCGCAATTCCAAGAACAGGAGTTTCATTTTCCCCACAAGCAGGCGCTTGCTGGAAATGGGGACCGTTGTGGGCCTCGCCCACAGGCTGGGCCGTCCTATCCTGCCCGGTTCCATCTGGCTGGGCCCACCTCGGAGCCGCAGCAGGCCTTCTCAGGTGTGGCACAAAGCAGGGGGTGGCGTCGGCTTGGTCCCATGCCTGCTTAGTGGCCCTGATGCCTGCCAAGGGATTAGGCTCTGTGGGTTGTGAATCCCCCGCCCCCAAATGGGTTTAGTTATCTCCAGGTTTAACATCCCATTGTGTTCTTAATGCCTGACGCAGAACAGCTGGCAGGCCGCCTGCCTGTGCCATCCTCTGGGACTCTCCTGGGGATTGTTGTCTCTATTTGTTACAGGGGAAGCAACTGGACCAAGGTCATACAATGCAGGTGGGAAGCAGAAGCCAAACCCTATCCAGGGGCTCCTCTTCCTGCCACACACGCCTCTCTGACAGGTGAGAGACAGAGAGACAGACACAGAGACTTTCCTGCCAGCCTCCTGAGGCTTTCTTGCCAGCACAGCCCTCAATCATTGCAGGACAAGGGTTAGCTGCAGGTGGCAGTCAGGAAACCCAAATTGGGTGTGGTACAAGCCAGCATCATAAATTATTCATTAATCGCATTGCTCCTAGCCTCAGGGAAAGAATGAAATTACCTGATTTGATCTTGGAGTGTCCTGGGAAGGTAGACGTCTGGTGCTGCCGGCTACCATTTTATGTTTTTGGTGCCACGTCTAATATTTGGAGTTTTAGTTTAGGTTTTCCTCCTAAAACCTGACCTTATGGTCAGTGAACGAGCCCCACACGTGCCTTGAGAGAGAGTCCCAACACCATGCCTAAGTCAGCCGCAGTTAACAGAGGGAGGTTAGAACCACAAGTTTCCTGGTTTTGAAACCTAAGAAAAACATTACTGTAAGAGTACAGAACACTCTACTGGAAGGTGCTCCACAAGGAGCATTAATTAACACAACAAACACCTAGTTATGGGAGGGTCCCTCCCTTTGACTCCACTCCTTGAACAACTATCATCCATCCTAGCATTTATCCTGATCCTGGCCTTGGCCCTGAACTTAACTAGGAAAGCTCCTTTCTAATGCATCCTGAATCCTTATCAGGGCCTCTGATCCACCCAACAGGAGGTGGCCAAGGCCACCCCACTGCCAACCAAGGCCCTGCGCCAGCCGCTTCCCTCAGAGACCTCCTTCCTCACAGGTCTCAGCTGCTTCTCGCTAGTGAGACATTTATCCTGTCGTTTCTGTCCATCTGAGGCCAGGCCGCAGCGAGCTGTGTCTTCTTGGCATAAGGTGTCTTTATTTTGGCCTTCTAACAAGCCAGCAACAGGTCTGAGGCGACAAGGGTCCCGTCCCTCAGGTTTAGTTCTTTTCCCACCTTCAAAGCAAGTAGAGGCCTTGTCACGCCAAGGAAGGAGGGTGACCCGACTTCCTGGTCTGCCCGGGTTTGGGGTGGGGGATTCCGGGCTGGAGGGCTTCCAGGGCTAAAATCAGGAAAGTCCCAGGCAAACAGGGACAAGTTGCACCGCCACAGAGGTCTCCAGAAAACCTGGATCTCACTTACAACCTGCAACGATTCTAAGTCGCTACTAACCCTGACTGACAACGTGCCCATGAAAGAGAAGCTTCTAGAACTGACTTCTTAAAGAGCCAGAGAAACAGATAAATAACAGAACATTTCAAAGCAGAAAAATCCAAGGTTTGTAAAGGAAGGTGAATGGGATTTAATTCAATCCTCAACCTTTAACCATCATTAGCTGAGTGTTTAATCTGTGCCAGGCCCTGTGGTTGCGGCAGGGGTAGGGGGCTCCGGAGACAAACAATTCAGTCACTGCTCTCCACATGTTCGCACTCCTCAGGCAAATGGCCAACAGCAGGAAAAGATGGGAGGCCATGACCTTGCCAGGCTGCCCAAGCACAGGGCAGAGGTTTGCAACTATGAATCATTTAAATCACATCACTGGGTGTGTGGGACCCAGGCACCAGCTCCGTCCAACAGAGAGTGTCTATTGACATGTGGAGTCTAAGTTAAAGAGGAAATGAAATAAAAGGTCACGGTCAGCCCCTTGGCCACACTGCAACATTTCCAATGCTCCATAGCAACCTGTGGCTATTCAGGTAGCCATCCAGTTGATATCCATCCGGTTGGTCACTGTGATTACAGAATACGACCATCAGGCCGGTGTGACTTTGGGCAAGTTAGTTAATGTGTCTGTTTTCTCACCAGGAAAATCAGGCATTGTAACAACCACGACAGCAGCTAACACTTACATTGCCCATTACCTGTGAAGCGTGTTCCACGTATTAACTCAACTCTCACAGCAATTCCATCAATACCTTCACCCCATTTTTGCAGTCGAGGAAACTTGCGCACAGAAGAGGTTAAGGAACTTGCCCAAAAATCACATAGCTTACTGGGCCGCTGAGCTGGAATTCAAAGCCAACCTGCTTAGTTCCAGGTCCGCACTTTCTCAGAGAACCGCCCTGACGATTAGATGAGATAATTCACAAGGCGCAGGGAGCCATGCTGGGTGAATGCTCAGGCTCAGCAAATGTCCGTAACTAACACTGTTGTGACCCCTGTGTCTCCAGGACATGAAGGTATGATTTAGGGCATGACAGGTACGTGCTGAGGGTCCACCATTTGGGGGATCTGAGCAAAGTCTCAAGCCAGAAAGTGCAAAGCAGCCTGCTAGGCACCAAGTCCTGACCCCTGGTGCTTATTACCATGTTGATGGAAGGAACAGACCAGCAAAGTGAAAGCTAGCAGGCCGTGCTGGTCCAGAGGAACTGAAGTGCGTATTTGTGCATCTTTTTGGCAGGGCTCTCCAGGTGGAGGCTAGCAGCTAAGCTCAGCCTTGTGCTCAGGGGACTTGGCTCTTGGGGCTCTTAGTGGGGAAGGGGTGGTGGCATGACCGGAGTTGAATGCCCCCCTCCCATGTCAGCATTAGAGGCAGAGGCCTCCTGCAGCTGTCAAGTGAAAAACAGGTTCTCGCTGTCCCTATCCTCCGCCTCCACCCCCACTTCCCCTCCCCCAGCCCTCCAGTCCTTCTGGTCCAGCACAGATGCCTTGCCACAGGCCCACAGGAAATACAGACTGAATCAGAGAGAGAGAGCCAAGAAAATGCCTCTTTTCACCTGATGAGATTAAGCCTGAGGGAGGGAGTGCCTCCTCCTGACATCTGACACTGAACAGCGCCAGGTCCCTAGACCCTGAGATGCAGGACACCTCCTGAGACGGTCTGACCTCCCCTGCGCCAGGGTCCCTCCCGATCTCTGTCCCAGCTCCCTCAAACTGGGCAGCCTTTTCTTTTAGTGACTCTGTTGTTCCCTGCCCCGCTACCACCCCAGCCCAGGCTTCTAACCCTGCCCAAATCCTGGCCCTGTCATTTCTCTTAGGATCCTCATCCTCAGGATAAATCTCTCAGCTAGACTTCGGGTGTGGGGCCGCCTCCACTCCCACCATGGCCTTCTCATCTCCACAGACTTGCCGCTTGAGCCAAATTGATTTATCTGCTCTCCGCTCAAAGCATGGTGTTTTCCCAGACACCCCATCTCTGCTCATGCCCTTTCTCTGCCTTGAGCCTAGTCAGCCCACATGAGTCCCTGGGCACTTAGCTGGGTTCCTAGGATGCTCCCTTCCTGGGCCCGGTTCAAACAGAACCACCTCCAGGGGGCTTCCCCGACTCCCAGGACTGAACAATGAGGTAGCCCAGGGCAGGAGAAGTGGAGGAACTAGGTTCAAATCCTAGACCTCATTTGCCTCTGGGCCTCGGCCTCCTCACCCGTGAAGGGGTATCCTAATAGCTAACTGCCAGGGCCATGCTGGGGATTATATGAGATGATGGCTGTAAAATATCCTGCTCGCATCTGGTACTAAGCAGGAGCTCAGCTCATGGGTGCTCCCTCCCCTTCCCCTGTCCTGCTCCCTGTGTTTCTTCCTTCTTCCAACTGTCCATCCGTTTGTCCACCTGTCTATCCATCCACCCATCCATTCATCTCCAAATCATCTTCCCTTTTGCTTTCTGCACCCACAGGCCAAATCCCTAGGTAGGCACTGAGCGGGAGACCAACCTGGCTCCTGGACTGCACTTTCACCAGCACCCCAGTCTGTCCTGACCTTCCCTGAGCATGAGGACTGGGGACTGGGCCTATCCTTTCATAGCAGGGATGCTGGTCGGGTTGGAGAGTCCTAATTCGGACACCCATTTGCCCCATGACCTTGGGCAAATCTTGTCCCATCTGCTGTTTTGACTTTCCACCCACAGAATGGAAATGTGGGTGGTGGAGCTGTCTGCGGGGCGGCAGCCCAGAGCTCACAGACCCCTCCTGCCTTCACCCTCTGGGACACAGGACAGGGCTTCTTCCTGCTTACTCCCTCACAGCAGGTCTTGACCAAAACTCCATGCAGATTTATTGCCCCACAATCTCCTTATCGGGCAGTTTTGAGAGATAAGGATCACAAGGGACTTTCTAAAGACACCTCCAGGAGATTGAAACCTTGGAGGCTCCAATTCCTGCTCACTGTTCCTCCCTTGGACAGAGTTTCTGGATCTGTCTTTGAACCAAGAGGGATCCTGAGACCTAGAGAGGGAGAATGCCTTGCCCAGGGTCCCAGGGAGCAGGAGGCAAGGCTGCAGCTCTGCAGCCCCCTCCTGGCTGGGGCGGGGAGGGGGAGGGCGTGCATCTGGCCAGGATCTGCATTCTGTTGTCAGCAGGGCCCTGCCTTGGACCCACAAACCAGCACACAGCCTGTCCTGCTGCGAGGGACCTGGGCCCAGAGTGAGTTCAACCAGCATCGCTGGGGCCCTCCTGCAGCCTGTTCTGGCCTGGGCGCTGTGAGGGACAGCCAGTGAGGACCCTGACAGGGGCCTCTGCCCCTCAGGAGCTCAGATTGATGGGAGAGGCTGACATGTAACCAGCAAATTCAATTCAGGGCTAACAGGCTCAACAGGCTGCAGCGGGGAAGTGGAAATCTGGGAAGCTGGTGAGCGCTACAGGGCAGATTTTGGCCGAGTAGCGTGGAGAGGGAGCCCAACACAGAATGAAGGGAAGGGACTCCAGGTGAAAGGCGCAGCGCTTTGGCCACACCTGGCAGCACCTGACTCAGGGTGAAGAGCTAGGGTGAAGACAGGGGTATACGGTGTGGGACTGGGAAGCAAAAGGCGCACCCAGGAAATCACAAGGGTCTGGTTTCACTGGAATCTGGGCAAGTGCTGTGAGCAGTAAGGGTTACAGCTGGAAAGCTGGGCCGGGCCAGGGCTCCCAAATTCCAGCCACAGAGCTGGCACTTGAAACTATGGGAGGCATCACGGTTTGTAACTGACCTGCTCAGGGCTGATATGCATTAAGCCCTCGCAATTAGGTAGGTAGAACATTTGCTCTGGGAAAGCAGGGCGGGGCAAATGTAAGTTTACAGTTGTTCGTATGGAAAAATACAACGTTGAATAAATAATTCTACAAGAACGAGCTCTCACAACCGTAAACCTACTTTTGCCCCGCCCTGTGTTTTCTTTTTCTTTTTCGCTATATTTTTTATTTATTGGTTTAAGGAGAGGGAGCAAGGGGGAGGGGAGCAGAGAGAGAGAGCCACCGGTTTGCTGTTCCACTTATTTACGCGTTCACTGGTTGAGGCTTAGATATGCCTATGTGCCCTGACCCCTGACCAAGGATCTAACCTGCAACCTTGGCATAGCAACTGAGCCACCCAGCCCGGGCCTGTATTTTCTTTCTTAACATTGGGCTTCTGTCTAAGGAAAAAATAGGTGGGTTTTATTTCAGGCCCAGAGGCTTGAGGGGCTGCGCAGTGTGGTGAGGGGGAGAAGGAAGATTCTGCTGCCTTCCTTGTCTGGACTCGGGAGGAGAAGATCGGGGAGGAGTGTGCAAGGCCGGCAGGTCTGGTGACCAGGGGTCAAGGCCTGATCTGCTGCTACAGATCCTGGCTCTTAGAGACAGCAGCCGAGCGGGGGTCTGGCCTGTAGGCCGCGTCTCAGCAACTGGGGCTTTTAAACCAGAAAACGGTTTTCTTTCATCCTTCAACCCAGGCCCCGTGGGGACAGTCCCCACCTATGATAGGCCTGCAGCCCCTGCACCCACTGGGCCAGCCCAACGCTCCGTTTCCTAGCTCAGCCACACACTCAGAGGGTGATGGGAAATTCCTTCCTGCTTTGCCCTCACCTGCTTATTAACGTGGAGATAAATGTCCCTGCTCAGCCTTAATCCGTTCCCCAGGTAGCACCGTAGCACTGGTAACAGCGGCCAGGGGAGAGCGCGGCAGGGGAGGCCACCTTCTTCAGGTTCCCAGCCTCCCTGCGCTCCACCCAAAACATTTGTTCCAAGAAGCCCGCCGGCCAGGGAGGGCAGGAGGCCCCGGCTGAGGATGAAGAGTAGAGGAAAGGCTTCAGGGCCGCAGGCTGAGGAGGCCCTCTTGCCCAAGCTGGACCCTCAGCAAGGCCTGGTGACAGGGTCTCCCTTAGTTTTGTATGCAGCAGTGGGTCTGAAACTTGAGAGCCCCTCGGAGCCACCTGGGAGGCTGATGAGCGCCAGCTTGCTGTGCCCATCCTAGACTTTCTGAATCAGGAAGTCTGGGCGGGAGCGGTGCTGACCATCTGCATTTCTAGCAAGGTCCCAGGGACCACGCTCTGAGGACCACTCTCTAACCCTCCTCCACGATCTACAGAGTCCTCCCCCTTCACCCCTCAATTTGCTCCTCTCAACCACCTGGGGGCGGGGAGAATTACCCCCATTTCATGGCTGCAGCAAGTGGTGCTCCGCACAGAGCAATGGAGTCACTTTTCTGAGGGTGCAGGAGGAACCTGTCCCCCAAAGGCCCCGAAGCACACAGTAACTTCCTAGCTCGAACCACTTTGGAACTGTGATCTCTTGGGACTTTCCATCTCTCAAATATTCTTCTTTTTCTTTCTTTTTCTTTTTTATCCTTACCCAAGGACATGCTTATTGATTTTAGAGAGGGGAAGGGAGGGGGAGAGATTGGGAGAGAAACACCGATGTGAGGAATATCGATCAGCTGCCTCCCACACATGCCCCAACTGGGGCTCTAACTTGTAACCCAGGCATGTGCCCTGACTGGGGATTAAACCTGTGGCCTTTTGGTTTACAGGATGATGCTCTAACCCACCAAGTCACACCGGCCAAGGCACTCCAATATTGTCTTAACATACAAACCCCAGCTCAGGCCAGCACTTAGGAACTGGAGAGGTGTCCCCATGACACCATCTGAATAGCAGGCCTCTAGGGCACGTGGTCGAAACTGGCTTCAGGGCCAGAGACCGGGCTACAAACACAGACTCGCCGCCCCTGAGTCTCAGGACCACACGGGCACCCGCCTTTGTATGGGCTGCTGTGGGATGGGTGGAGGCTGACCACAGCATTTAGCCCTGGGACACAGAGTCTTCAATAAATGGGAGCGACAGGAGAGCCCAGAAAAGAGTCATCGAGGGATTCTCAGAGAGATCCTAAACCTCTCTGTGCCTCAGCCTTCTCATCTGTAACTGGGGTCAACGCCAGAACCTCGTGTGGAGGGGAGTGGCGAGGATTCCACCAGGTGACTCCTTCCCGGTGCCTTAGAGCAGAGGCTCCTCCAGAAGCTCAGTATTTTAACCCTGAACTGCGCACACTCTGCACCAAGGCATGTGTGCAAAACCAAGAAAGACTCCAATGTTCTCATTCTTGTCTAATCTAATGCTTAGCAAGGCCACCCTCAAACGATCTGACGTCTGGGAGCGAGAAACAGACACAATCTCCCAGGATTGCCCAGGGCCAGGGGCCCAGCCCAGCTCTCTGCCTCTCTGGCTGGAAAGTCTCTGACAGGGCCGTTCTAGCCTTGGGACACTCACCCACTTCCGGGGCAGAAGAGCTCAGCGTTAAGATGACTTCCTCCTTTCCCTCCTCCTCCTCCTCCTGAGCAGAAACCTACCGTTTCCCCCACTGCATGCCTTGGTGCCCCGAGCTCCGCCCACCACATCTGTTGCCCCATGATCTCCCTTCAGAGATCTGAGGCCCCTGATCACATGCCCCTGAGATGGCTTCACTCCAAGTGGGGGAGACCCTTGCGTGGCTCAGTTTCCTATCTCCTCCCCATTTTGGTTGCTTCCCCCTAATTCTCTAAGCTGTCTCCATCTCACACTCAATTGGGCACCTAGACCACCCTTAGTCCCTCCAGATGGAGCCTGAGAACCCCTCAGCAGAGCACCACCCCCACCGAAAGATCCCGGACTTCACATCTCAGAACAGGAGCGTGGGCTACACCCCAAAAGATCATGGGGTGCAGGAGGGGAAACTGAGTCAGCATGCCCAGGGCCATCTACACAGGGCAGAGCCAGGAACAGGATCCAGGTTTCCAGCCCCTGAGCCCAGGACAGTCTTCTGAGACAGTGAACAAAGCTTCCTTTGATCCTGGGCCTGGATACCACACTAAATAGTTTGCTCCTTATCTGTGTTGTCATTCTTAGAGGGATAAATTCCAAGGATGGCTGGGGAAGAAAGGTCTTCAAATTGTGAGGCCGGAGGTCATTCACCCTCGCTGGCCCCTCTCAGATCTTTGCGAGGAGGGCTCCGTTTCTCTGGACTGTGGTTTAGACGGGAAAGATGGGGCTCCTTGCGGTCAGGAGGGAAGACAGAACCCAAGGCTTTGCTGCTTAGAAAGGCCGGCAGAGCGCCAGCAGCCCCCACAATGGAAGGGTAAATTGGGGTACATCAACCGAACCCAGATTTTCTAAGTCTTCAGTTTGAGACAGACCCCCGTGTTGTGTGCTCAGAGGGAGCCATGGGGTCTCCACCTGGGAATGGGTAGAAACATGGAGAGATCACACCTCACTCGAGTAAAGTGTGGTCACCAGTGTGCTGGCGTGCGGTGTGTCTGACACGGCAGCAGCAGGGCCAAGGCCGGAGGTTAAAGCAATGGGAACCAAGCTTTATAGGTTCTTAAAATCCTCACCTAAGGATATATGTATTGATTTTTAGAGAGAGAGAAAGGGAGAGGGATAGACAGAGTCATCGGGAGTGAGGGAGGGAGGGAGGGAGGGAGGGGGAGAGAGAGAGAGAGAGAGAGAGAGAGAGAGAGAAACATTAGTGTAATAGAGTAGCATTGGTTAGTTGCCTCCTGTATTGTTCGCCCTGACCGAGGATTGAACCTGTAACTTAGGTACGTACCCTGACCAGGAATCAAACCCAAAACCTTTTGGTGTTTTGGCTCACACCAATTGCGTGAGCCACCCAGCCAGGGTAGGCTCCAAGCTTTTGAAAATATATTTCTTGTTTAGATCAAATTTTTCCTCACTTTAGAGGCCACCAGGATAAAAGGTGGGGAGACTCAGAGAGGGTCTTCAGTCTGCAAGGGATGGCAGAGATCATCTTGTCTAACCCTCTCACTTGGCAGGTGAAGAAACAAGGACCCAGGGAGGGATGAAACTTGTTCGAAGTCTCCTGGCTGGTCAGCGGCAGATCCCAGACAGACCACCAATCTATAGTTCTGATGCTAAAACTGGCTGCCTCCAAGTCCTGGCCACAGTCCAGCCCGTGCTGGCCCTCTCACTGGGCCGTCAGCAGGTCCCTGCATTGCTTAGCCTTCTGGGGCTGCCTCCCCTGTACTGTGAGGTCACCCTCTGCTCCAAGGGTGGCTGTGGGTGGCAGGGGGATGTGCATCTCAGCAAAGGGTAAAGTGCTATCAGGACAGGGGATGTGGGGCCATCTGCAGGCCCTGGTTCTAGGAGTCGCTCTGCTTTACACTAAAGCCTTGTTTTCCTTATCTGTGAAATGGGTCTCATCAAACCTGGAGCTCAGGCTGTTGTTTGCGTATCCATGGGGTCCCATAGACATCTGTGAGCTGGGACGTAACCTGAGGGGTGTCATGCTGTCCTTACACTCCGGCAGGTTCTGTTTTGAGGGGCAGAGACTTGGGAAGCCAGAGGATTCTGCTCTCACTGCCGAGGGAAGCCTTGGATGCTGCTGGGCTTGGGGCCCCTGCATCCCCGGGCTTGCTGTGGCTTCCAGCCCAGGTCTGCGTGGTGGTGGGTGGCTGTGGGCACGGGTGCTGGGCCTTCTGAGGCACTGGCCTAAAATCCTGCTTCTGTCTCTATGGCTCTACCCTCCTTGCTAGGAAGGGGAAGTAGGGGAGAGGCAAAGGCAGTAGGGATGAGAACAGTCAGCCTGGGTCTGGACAACAAGGGGCTGTATTTTCTTCCATAGAGCTTAAAAAGAATAATATCAACTAAAAGCCTGACTTTTTAATCGCCATGATGGGCCTATAGTTCTAAACAATGTCAGTGATAACACACTCCTCCCTGCCAGGGTGGCTGCTCCCACCCACCTGCTGCTGGTATCTGGCCAGTACCTGACGCTCTTCCCCTGAGACTGAGCCAAACCCAACTGTAACATGCCGCATCCCAAAGAGGTTCATGTGCTTCCTGCTGCCAGTCGCTTGCTTGCGTGCTTCCTTTACCAATAACTCCCTCTGACCACTCTGTGTATCCAGCTCCTTCAAGGCTCCGCTAAGCTGCCCCCTCTTCCAGGAAGTCTTCCTGCATGTCCCCCACCTGGTCATGACTCTCTTCCCAGGCCTCCTGCCTCCCAGTCAGGCTGTAGATTCAACAGGACTATGTTCTCATCTCCAGAGGAAGATTAAAGAAAGGAACCATACTCTGAAATCTAGAACATCCAGCACAGAAAAATATACCAAGAGAGAGAGCCTCTTCCTGACTGTGTGGCCTCAGACAAATCCCATAGTCTCACTGGTCTCAGTCTCCCTGTGTATAAGGATCACCTCATCTCAAATAGCCTCCTTGCCTTGACCTCAACATCTGGCCTCTTGGCCACACTCCGCACATTGTCGTCACGCAAAAATGTTCCACCTGATTCCAAAGGCACTAATTCAAGCACCCCCTTGCTGACCATGCCCTCCCCACTCCCAGCTGTGATCAGCCCTTTGTCAGTAGCCCTGATGGGTCAAAACAAATGAACAAACCAACCAAAAAACAGACACACAAAAAAACAGATTCCGACCCAAAGAGAGAGCCCTGGACCAGAGATTGCTGTCCAGGGTGATAGAACCCACAGCCCATTTCACCTTTCCAGTTTCACCTTGCCGGGGATCAGAGCAACACTCAGTGCTTTGAATTCTGCAAAAGCCCACTGCCTCCAGCCTCAGGGCCTTTGCACAGTTTGCTCCCCTCCCCGCCCTCACCTGGTCATTCCCTGCTCACTTTTCAGATCTCAGCTCAAAACGTTCCCTCAGAACAGCCCTCCGCAGTGACCCACACTAGGTACACCACCCTGCATGCTGCCTCAACCTCTTGCTTCATCCAGGAACCTGCTCAGGCTTTGTGGGATGAGAGGGTTATGTCTATGTCTCCTGTGGTCTGCGAGGGCATGAGGCAGCGCCTGAGCCTGCGTTCCTCTACTCTGTGTCCCTAGCACTGAGCTGCACTTCCCATGCAGACAGCGATCAATACATGAACATTTAGAACATTAAAAAATAACTTCAAGGAGGAGCTAGTCTGGGCAAGGTTCTAGGAATGTCTGTGGTGGGGAGGTCTTTGCGGTCTCCCTCCAGGGTGGGCCCCAGGCCAGGCTACTCCTGGTGATGGTCATAACAAGGATGAGGCTAAATGACTCAGCCAACAAGCTCTCGGGGCTCCTTCCTGTCCATTATCTCTCAGCCCTCCTGCAGGCCTGGCCCACTACTCACAGCACTGAGCATTACTGGCCAGTCCGCGAGGGCTTTACTGGACTGGCATATGGTTTACTCTGCGGTGTGAACGTGTTTTTCTCTCCAAGGCCAGAACTCAGGAGCCTTTTCTCTGTGGGACTGGATGAGGACAAAGTGGTGGGATCTAGCTAGAGCAGAGGTCAAATCCCAGTTTCACCTCTTGGTTGTAGGACCTGCAGAACTCAATTAACCTCTCTGGGCTCCTGTTTCCTCATCCGTGCAAATGGGACAAGAATATCTAGTTAAAGGAGTAAAAGTATATTTAAGGTCTAGCCTAATGTGGGGTCTGCCACATGTCATATTTAAGTGATTTCAAGACAGTGTTTAAAACATTTTTACATCTCTGAAACTGAAGTGCCACTCATAATCAGAGTTTGCTGTTTTTTCCTTCTTGATGGATTAGAAAGTAATGGCACCGCTCATGGATGGTGTCCTGTATTCAAGGCAAGACAGCAGTAGCTTAGTTTCTTGATTTCCTGGGCAAAGAAGCAGGAAAGTCTGTGGAGGTCCAGGGTCCAAAGGCCGAGAACACACACTGTGGAGGGAAAAGGGCCTGCTGGGTCTGGTACAATGACGTGGAGCCCTACAGCATCAGGGAACCTGAAGGCACAGGCCCTTCCCCAGCCCAATGGCCTCTGAACCTGTCCTGCAGTCCTAGGGTCCTAGTCCCACTCAGGGAGCGGCTGGAACTGCAGCAGGACCCTCACCTCTCTGGCTCTGACCCTGTGCTTCTGGTGACATACTTAGCATGCAGCCCCTGGCGTTGGGGACATCAGGTCACAATGTTGACTGTGCACCTGCAACCACCTAAAACCACCAGTCTTTGTCCCAAAAGGAGAGTCCTGGGACCCACCCAGAGACCTCTCCTCCAGTGCAACCCATTTATCAAGTCACCCCTGGCCTCTGCTCTCAATTGTTCTGGAAGCCAGCACTGGGGTGTCATCCAGATCTCATCCAAGTCCTAGTGCCGTGGGTGCCTCCTTAAACCTCCCGTCTGGAGATGCCAACTCGGCTGGATTATTACTATGTTATTATTATATTGTAACCTATATCACATACAGCCACATTTATGGAAATACAATATTTATCACATATAAACATTTCAAAATAAAGAAAAGACAAGCCCTGACTGATGTGGTTCAGGGGGTTGGGCAACCCATTGATGGTTCCCTCTCACATCGGTGTTTCTCTCCCTCTCTTTCTCCCTCCCTTCCCTTCACTCTAAATACAAGTAAACAAAATCTTTTTAAGAAAAATAAAATAAAATTCTGCCATCTAGTGATAACCAATTCGATGTGTGTCTGAGCATGTCTGCATTATTTGCATACCTGTAGATACATTCTTTTTTGCATATTCAGAACAGGCTCGTTCCATATGCTCTCTTCTCTGCTTTCTAGGTAACACAACATTGCAGGTCTCTCTCTACGTGTGCCCTCATGGTGCCCTCCCCCATCCCTTCACCTGGCAGGTCGTGAAAGGCCCCCTCAGTCAGGTCCCTGAGGCCTGACCAGAGGGTCCAGCTCCCACCAGGATGCAGGGCTGATGGCCTGAAAGGTTGCTGGGGCAACCTGTCCCCACTTCTTCGGGACAGGGCTGTGATTAGGTCATGGCTGCCGCACCCCCAGCACAGAAGTCCTCCTGAGCTCTTAAATCAAGGGGTGTGAGGTGAATGGTGCTGTCTGTCCCTGCAGGGCTTGATTGCAGGCCTCTCTGAGAGCAGAGCCGTGCTCTTCCAGACCCAGTGCTGGCTGGGTATTTCCTTAGGTTCCCAGACATCACAGAAAACAATGAACAGGCTCCTGGCATTTCATAGCTTATCAAGCATTTCCATACTCTTTATCCAGCTGTGAGGCTCACTACAACCCTATACATTAGGTAAAGCAGGTAGCTATTATCTTCACTTTGCAGATAAAAAGACTGAGGCTCAGGAAGGTGGGGTGATTTACTAAATGGCCTCTCTGCTCACCTTCCTTTCATAGTCTGGCGGACTCCAAATTGCACTAACAACCTGGTTCAGGCATCACCTCCTCCAGGGAGTCCTCAAGCACTGCCTCCTTCAGGGAGCCTTCCCAATCCCTACCGACTCCAGGTTGGGGGCCCCTGAGGATCCTGCTTATTTCCACAGAAAAACCTCAACAGATGGCTGTTGGGAGGAAGATCATCAAGATTATTAAGGCAGGAAATAGTAACCCCACTTTACATATGAGGGCAAGGGGCGTAGAGAAAATATCGGACTTGCCCACAGAGCATGTCAGTGACTGGGTCAGGTCTTCCTCCTCAGAGGTGTGGCTTCTTTCATTCCACTGTGTCCCTGGGTCTGCAATCTAGGACTCCAGGCCGCAGCCAGAGGGTCATTTCCAGCTTCTCTTGCACTGAGCTCAACCTGGTCCAGCCAGGTGTGAGCCAGCTGGGGCAGGCTCAGTCCTCCAGCCTGGGCCATGACCCCAGGTCAGCCTTAGGAATGGCAGCAGTGGTTGTCCATCCACTGAGCAGCTCCATGCACCAGACCCTCTGCCAACACTTTCTGTCTACGTCTCACTTCATTCTGGCACCATGACAATGCCACATTGCAGGGGGCGGGTGGGGGTGGACAAGGAGAGGGAGAGGCCTGGGCCCAAGGCTCCTTCGGTGGCTGACTGGGCCTGGCAGCCAGTGGCCCTGGGAGCCAGCAGGCCCAAGAGCCAGGAACAAATGTACAGTCAGAGTACAAGCAACAGCTCCTCCCAGGAGGTCTGCAGGCATGTTTTGGCAAAGCCCCAGACTCTCCCTCCCCATCAGCAGCCACCTCCCACCCCTGGAATGACACTTGGGCCCAGGGAACACAGGCTGGCCCTGGCAGTCCCCAAGTATCCCCTGTGGGCAAGGTCACGCCACCTGCCTGCTGCCTGCAAGCTCCGGGCTCAAGGCCAGGCTGGAAGCAGCTGTCACATCAACCCTGCACAGGTTCTCAGCTCCTTTTTCCTTCTTTGTAGAGTGAGACCTCACATATCGTCTCCCAGCAGGTTGAGAGATGTTGAACAAGGCCCTGCCTTTCACTGAACTTTGCTTTCCCGACCTGTGAAATGATGCCAGGGGTGGGGTGAGTGGAAGGATGAGGGGGGTGGAAGGGAGTTGTCTCAGTGGAGCCCATTTCAGGGTTTGCCTGCAGGGAGCAGAGCACAGTGATTAAGACCCCACATGACGTGGGTTCAAATGTATGGTCCTGGGCAAGCTGCTCAACCCCTCTGGGCCTCAGTGTTCTCATCTGTAAAATGGGGATAATAGTAGAAAGAAGACTGAAAGTAAATACACCAAAATATTTACCTTGACTATCTGAGATGGAAAGAGATGTGGGCAATGTATTTTCTGTCTGTTTTCCTGTCTTTTTAAATGGGAATAATAATGAACAATGGTATCTGTCTATCCTGCTTTGAGGATTGAATGGGTTAATGCATGCAAAAATCTTAGATGGTACCTGGAGCATAAGAAATGCTATTGTTTGCTAAACAAATAAGCCTAAGAACAGCCTGGCTTCCTGTTCAGCTGGACTGGCCCTCCCTCCTCACCCCAGCATGAATCCCTCCTCCCCTTCCCCATGCTCCCTGCCGGCCCTGGCCTCATCACCCTGGGCCTGGACCATGTCCGCAGTCTTCTGCCTGGATTCTGGAGCAACTGCACTAACAGATACGTCTGGCCATGCCCCTGACCTGGGCTCCCCACTGCTCTGGACTAAAAGTCCTAGCTCCTATGTGAGACATTGTTTCATCGAGTTACGTCCCTTCTCTGTACCTTTGTATTCTTCGCTGAAAAAGAGAAAAACTGTGTCTCCCTCACAGACTTACAGGATCCCGTGTTGTCTGGGTGGGGTACACAATCTGACTCCTGGCTGCCTCACCTGTCCCCTCTCCCCTCTCCCATCACTGCCTCGCTTGTTCTTCCTTGAGGCTGCCATGTTCCTGCCACCATTCCAGGATGGCTCCTTCCCGGAGATTAGCCCAAAAGTCACTTTCTCAACGACTCCCCCTGATAACCGTATTTAAAAGGGTGATGCTCTCCCTTCCGTTCTGCCCACACACCAAAAACGCACTCCTTGTCCGTGTTCATTTGCCCCATCTCAGTTATCGCCACCATCTTTCCTTATTAGAGTATGACTTCCTCTACAACAGATTTTTTTAATCTTTTTTTTCCCATGGCCCCTCCCTGCACAGAAAATGCCTAGCACAATGTAGGTGCCTAATAAATAAATGGTCGAATGGCTAAAGGAACAATGCAAGTGCTTAGGACAGAATCAGGCAGGTAGGTGATAGGTAGGTACTGTACTCTTTAATTCTATTCTTTTCCAGTCAGGCAGAACCAAATAAAATTGCCACATCTTGTAAGTCAAAAGCAGCCAGATATTAGCCACAGTCTGCAGGCCCCTCAGGCCTGGCACACGGGAAGTGTTCAATAAATGTCAGTTCACAGAAATGAAATCAGCTACTCTTGGCCCCCTGTAAAGTACCTGCTAGCTGTCTGAAGGAGGCAAGACGCAGCCTGTAAACTTCATAAATAGAGGCTCTTGCTGAGTTCTTTCCTGGTCCTCCTGAAAAATCTCCATCCCCCGATATCTGGTAAAGACCAGAAAAATAAAAACACCTTATGCTCCAAAATAATCCAGGTTCTTACTATGTGGAAATAACCAACATCTAAGGATGAACAAAGTCCCTTCTGTAGGGAAAAGGGCTACCTGCCTTCCTCCCAGGGGATTTATTTGATGATGGTGGAAGGAGGCAGGAACAGTCTTTGGTAACTCTGTGTTCACTGCTATTTCCAATGAAGTCTTCAGTTAAAAGAGATTTAAGTCTAGAACATGGGCTATTAGAGCTAAAAAAAATATTCAGCAATCACTGAATCTACCCCATTTCACAGAGGGGGCAGGAAGGTACAGAAAGGGGAAGGATTTGGCCTAAGGTCAGAATCGGAGGGAGTTCATCCTGGAATCTGTGTTTGCTGGAATTAGTCTCAAGGCCTTTCCTCTGGACCTCAGGCTTCTGTGCCGGTCATTACACTCACCTCCTCTCTCTGCACTACTTCCTTATGGGAAAGTCCTCAAAGTAGAAAGCTGGGGGCAAAGGGTAATTAAGACAATTGGCATGGACTTTTGTAACAAGCTGTCAGATTGTTTTGCAAAATTAGATCCACTGGAGAATCCCCATCAGCAGAGAGGTTTACCCTTTTATAGTTATTTTTGCTAATTTTATAGGAATAAATACAGGCTGCCTGCAAACAAATAAAACACACACACACACACACACACACACACACACACACACACACGGTCTGGTCTTAGAATTAGGATCCCTTGGCTTGGTTGCTGGTTTGCTTTGTGACCTTAAACACATCACATCCCCTTTGGAGACAGGGGATGCTTATGTGCAAAATGATGGTGTTGGATGAGATGATTTCTTAAGATCCCTGTCAACTTGGACATTCATAATTCCATGGTACATTTACAAATGAGCATGAAATGACATTTTTAAAAGTTCTCACCAGAGGATATGTTTATTGATTTTAGAGAGAGAGGTGTGTGTGGGGGGTGGGGGGGTGAGGGGGGTAGACTGCAACATCAATGTGAGAGAAAAACATCAACTGGTTGCCTCTTAAATATGTCCTGGCTGGAGATCAAACCTGCAACCTAAGTATGTGCCCTGACTGGGAATCGAACCTGAAACCTTTTGGTGCAAGAAATGATGCTCCAACTGATTGAGCCACATGACCAGGGTGGGGTGACTTTTTAATCATCGGAATCTGCCATGCTCCTAAACCAGGACAAAATGGCTTGCACTAGCCCGGCAGGAAACCCGGGCCCAGATTATACATATGTAGAGATGACAGGAGATTTAGGAAGCACTTAAGCTGGTGCATCAGAGCTACGCTCCAGTGGCAGCACATATACTTAGTCTGCTTTTATGAGGGGCTAATAACACTCATTTGTGGTCTAGCTCCAAGTTCTGTGCAGCTCCACCCTGGCCAGAAGGCAAGGTCATGGACATTTTACTTCAGCCTTTAGAATCCCAGACTTGAGGCCAAAGGTAGCTCACCCAGCCTCTGCTCACATACCTCTGATGGCACAGAGCTCACCACCCGCCCAGGTGGCCCCTACTTTCTTTCAGCTGCAAGAAAGCTCCTGGGAGAGGAGCAGGTCATGAGGGGGACAAGAGAGACCAGAAGGCCCCAGCTTGGTTCTCAGAAACCAGTGCCTCCATCAGGGTAGACAGCAGAAGATGGGGAAGAGGACCAGTCAGCAGGGAGCCCTGGAGAAGGGCTCCCTGGCTCCTCTCACTCCTGACCTCTAGGGCAGCTGCTAACCCAGAGGTGCACAGGAAATGCAGGGACACACTCCCGTCCTAGTGCAGGTGGATTCTGAACAAGCCCCGGTCTGGGTTTTGCCTTTTTTCTCTCTGGCTCCAGCTGGAGAAACAGTGCTGGACCTGGGGCTGATCAGCTTGGAGGCGAGATCAATGGGACAGATAATTGCCCCTGGGTGAGGGCGGAGGGGTCAGATGTCTATGGGGTCAGCTGTTGTCTCTGTGCCCAGAGCAGGCCAGCAGATTCCAGTTTACAGCTACAGCTAGTGAGAACCCCATTATAAGGGATGTGCCATGGGTAGCAAACTTTCTAGAGGAAATCTTACAGAGAGGCTGGACCAGATGGCAGAGATCTCTACTCAAGAGCATTGAGCTACAGTTCTGCAGATCGCACTGTCTTAGACTCACACCCAAACCCCCCAACCCCCAACACGCACTCAGCTCTCTTAGCACCGCTGGGCCTCTGCCGTCCTCCCGCACTTGGACTTGAACTAGTCCTACCACAAGGGCTAGGACTTAGAGCTGGGTGCCAGTACCTGAGCACATTTAAGAGACTTCCCACATCGCTCCCTACAGCCAGGTGCATGCAGGCAAGTCTACAACAGAGGATCCCACCGCCGCCACCCAGGGATCCTCTAGCCCCAGATTGCAAAGCAAACCTGGGCCGACTCTGACCGCCCCACCTTGCAAGCCCAGGCCGGCTCAATAAGGACCTAGGGATGTCCCCACCTCCTGATTTTTCATACGGAGGGGGAGAGTCCCAACACGGGTCCCACGCAGCACTCAGGCCACAAGGGGGCCTGTCTGGGCTAGCTGGCCACACCCAGGGTGAGCGGCCCTCACTGCGGGCAGGAGGGGTGGGCGGTACAGACAGTGCCCATCCAGGCCCTAGCCCTCGGGAGCCTGAACCTTGGGGCAGCCCCTTCTCACGACCCAGTAAGGAAGGGACCACTATTGCTCCCTGTATCCCGGTGGGAAAACTGAGACCTGGAGAGGAGCAGCGCTTTGTGCAAGGTCACGCGGAGGGGCTGGAAGCCAGGTCCCCCGCGCCCCGCCAGGTCCCCGCGGCGCGCCCTGACCCAGCATCCCTCCCGGGGCGCCGCAGCCCGGAGACGCAGCACACACGCGGCGCGCAGACCAGGAAGGCATGGCTGGCAGCGCAGGGCCGCCCTACCTTGATGACGGCCACGCAGGTGGCGGTGGCGTCCGGATCCGGCTCCGAGCTCCTCGCCGCCCGCCGAGTCCCGGAGCCCAGAGCCACCGCCTCCCCGCCCCCCCACCCCCACAGGCTGGCGGGCGGGGCCGGTGGGCGGGGCAGGAGCCCGGCACAAGCCCCGCCCGCGCACCCAGCGGGGACCACCCCTCCTCCCCACCGCCTTGACTGCGCTCCTGGCCCCCGGGCTGGTCTCCGGGCGTGCACACACGCACGGAACAGGCGCGCACACGCCGCAGTGGCTGGGGCGGATTCCCAAGCGGCCAGGCTGAGGCTGGGGGCAGACCGCCTGGCTTCACGTCCCGCCAGCCCCTCGCTGCCTGGTACCGACTAGCGACTCGAGCTCCCGGAGCCTCCGTTTTCCCCTTGGTGAAATGAAAACAGTAATTGTGTCTGCCTCAAAGAGCTATTTGAGAATTAGCTGCAACGATCTGATTTACCCGCCCGGTAAAGTGCTCGCGCACAGCCCGCCACTAAAGCGCTAGGTAAGCTCGGCCCCCGCGCAAAAGGGCTGGGAGCGCTGCCCAGTGTCGCAAGGACACGCGCTTCCTTCTCGGGGCAGCCAGGAGGGGGCGCTGCTACACAGTCTGGCAGGCGTGGGGTCCTGAGTACCCCAGGCAATCCGAAGATGCGGAGGCCCCGCTTTTGAAGATCATAGCTTAACGCTTACTGAGCCAGGCACTGTTCATTGCACCTTAATACATTACCTCCCTCGTCCGTCACACAAGCCTCTGAGGTTACACTATTACCCACTTATTTTCATACAAGGAAGCTGAGAACATACAGCTACATAGCGCAACACTAGGCAGCCTGGCTTCCAAGCCCACACTGATGCCCACTCCACCTACCTTAAGAAAAGCTTGTTTTGTTCAGTGTTGTATCCCCAGGACCTAGAACAGTGCCTGCAACATAGTAGGCATTCAACAAGTATTATTTCATTTAATCCCGGTAACTCCTTTATTTGGCCACTATGATTACCTCCACTTTACAGATGCCACTAAGTACTTGAGGGCTCTTGTAGATCTCCTTAGAAAGGACAGCCAGGGCCAAAGCCTGAGACTCAGTGTTCACTGGGCCACTGCCCTGTCCAGAGCGGGTGAGCTTCCTGCCTAACCCCCCAAAGCCCAGTCCCTCAGTCCCTCAGTCCCTCCTGCAGAGCCTCAGCTCTGGGCCTGACGCAGGACTGTTAGAGCCGGCCTGCTCAGTAGTGTGAACGCACACTTCTGGTATCAGCATTACAGAGTTGGGTGTCTGATGTCCTCAAAGAGCACATGGAAAATCAGGATGCTGTGGGAGCTCCTTCTACTTACAGTTCAATATTATCTGTATTTTTAATGACACTTGGCGGGGGGTGGGGGGTGGGGGGCACCATAACGTTTAGAAGGCTGGAGCGTCTGAATGTCTTCAGCTGGGGCTTAGGCAGCGTCTCTAGTGCCTCCTCCTGCCCCCTTGCATGCTCACACCTCTGTGCCTCTGCTCACACCTTCTCTTCCACTAGGAATTCTCTTACCGCACCCTCTCCCACTGCCTAAACCTGCTCATCTTTCCTTCCAGGCTCGGCACCAACAACGCTCCCTCCCCAGGAAGCCTTCCCAGCTGCTCTGGATGTGTCCTCCCAGCCTCCTATGTGCATCATCCCACTCTGTGCCGTGAAGGTAGGTGGCTGGGGCTGTGTTTGGGGAAAAGCTGGTTTGACAGGGACTTCTGGGGCCTGTGGGCATGTGGACCAACAGGCAGAAGGGAGGCCATTGGAGGCTTCTGTAATAAGGACTCCTCTCGGAGGTGCTGTGTATGGGGGGTGGCCCTCGCTTTCCTGCCCTTTCCCTTCCCCTAACCCTGGTCCATGTAAGGAAGGCTATTCTCTGACCATCCTCTTCATTGCCCAGATGGGGATACTGAGGCAAGAGTGGAGATGACTTGCCCAGGGGCCTCTAGCTAGAAAACCGCATAATAGGTCTGGCTCCAAAGTTGGCCCCATTTGCCAATACCTTCTACTGGGCCATAACACCTTTCTTCCCTAGGTGTGAACATGGCCTGCTTTGTTTAATCTGCTATGGAAGAGACCAGAATAGGTTGTAGGCTGTGTGTGTGAGAAAGGAAGGAAAGGCAAGCTCTCCATCTACCTGCTCAGCGTGGAGCTTTCTGTACCATATGGCCCTGTGCCCATGGGAGATTGAACTGAAATCGGGGCAGCACTTCCCAGGAGGTGAGGTTCTGAGTGCGGAGAAGGGTAGTTATGAGCACAGGTGGTCTGTGGTGAGGGTAGGGAGCTCCCTAAGTGCCCTGCAGGCCCTTATTCCTGCTTTGAGTCTCTATCTTGGGGATTTCAGCCCAAGAAGCTCCCCTGGGTAATTCCTTCCCCCTCTCCTGTGGAATGGAGTATGGGCCTCAGCTTGCTGGGGTCTCACGTCTGGAGAAGGATGCTCTGAGCAAGAGGTCCCATCCCTTGGGGTAGGAAGGTGGGGCTGGGAGGGATCAGATCCCCCGGCCCTAGAAGGCAGCAGCCCCTGGGGATGGGGGCGACAGCTGCAGCGCAGGACCAGGAACCTGACACCAGGGGTAGGCCCTGAAGCCCTTTAGAAAGAGCTGGGGGAGGGTGGGCCATCTCTGTAGAAGCAGCAGCAGCAGCAGCAGCAGCAGCAGCCGCAGACCTTATCAGGACTGACTCCATCCACACTTGTACCTGCTACAGCCTGCTGCTCAGGCTGCTGGTTTTTCCTCCCCTTCACCTTTGCCTGGAGCTGTCCCTCAGTCCCTACACCACCCAGGAGGCCTTGGGCCAGGCCCACCCTTCCTCCTGGGTCCTGGGGGGAGGTGTTCTAGGTTCTACACAGAGAAGGTGAGCAGGGAGGACCCCCTCCCTGGTTTGGCACTTAGGTAGGGCTTAAACATTCAGTGGCTGTGTGACATGGGGCAAGTGAAGGGGTCAGAGCCTTCTGTTTCTAATCTGTAAACTGAGCTTGGCCTGTAGTGGGCTGGGGCTCCAGGACGCAGTTCTCACTGCTGGATTTGGCTCCATCCATGGGGCTGGAGGAGGCCCCACCCGTCAGACTTCCTCCTCCTGTGGTCCCCCAACCTCTCAGCATGCCATGCCTTTGCTCCACAACAGGCTCCAAGGGGGGCCCAGCACCATTTTGGAAAGCTGCTTAGGAGATTCTATGGTGGAGCCATGGAGGGACCAGGTCAGGTTACACAGGGCTGGGTCAACTGCTGTCTCACCCCACCCCCCACCCCCAGGCACCCAGCTCTGGGCAGAGCCTCTTCTCTGGGAGTAGGTGGAAGGGGAAAAGGTAAAGGGAAGGAAAATCAGGAGACAGAGAGATAGGGTTTGGGGAGAATGGGCCAGGGTGGAGGTGAAGATGAGGGAGGGAGAATGAAGAGGTGGGAGTGGGTCAGGAGGGAAGACAGGAGCAGGCTGCCATTTATCTGTCTGATCTGGGATTGTTTACTTTTTGCTGAGGAAGGAATTTGGTTTTCAAGGCCAGAGTCTGAGGGACCAGCTGAGCCCAGTGTTTCCTGGGGCCTTGAGCCTTTGCTGGCCTCGGGGCCCTTCTGGGACCTTTTCTGCGTGACAGGGCCACTCTGCCCCTGGTGCACGGTACCCTGTGCCAGGCACCAGCTCAGCACCAGCGTCATCTCCTGCCCCCACCCCACAGGGACGGCCCTTATACAGCCCACTCTGTTGGAACAGCCAGGACCCTCTAGTCCAGCTTCACAGGACACCATCCGGTGCTGAAAGGGCCTCAGTATATGAAGAAAGTGTAGTGAAGATGAGAAAGGCCATCAGCCCCACCCAGTGCGGGGAATCTGCAGGGAACCTGGTGTCCTTGGGGAGGCCTTCAGCCCCAATGAACACGATAGGAAAGGAACCCTGAGCACCCCTCCCCAGGGCTGTGCAGCATGGGGGAACTGGGTGCCTGGTGTGCCAACCCAAGTCTACACCTGTGAGGGACGGAGGGCCTGTCTCTGGTCCCCAGTGATGCACATGGCCTCCTTCTGGCCCTGCACGGGAGCCTCAGAGCAGAGTACCCGCACCTGAGTCCTTGGAACCAAAGCCTGCCGCCCTCGGGCTCTGCAGCACAGGCACTCAGGGTTTTGCTAAGAATGGGCTGCCTCAACTCCCTGCCTCCAGGGGCTGGCGGAAGCCTGTCTGCGCAGGAAAGGCCTGGGCCAGCCCAGAACTGATTTCTGACAGCTCTGTGGGGGTCAGGCTGCAGCTGTCCTTCTCATTGCCTTCTCCCCGCTTCCAACTACCCAGTTTTCGAGAAGAGATGACTCTTCTAGCCCAAGCCTACGAAGCTGGTGGTGGAAGATGAGGTTGGACAACTGATCCAGGGCTCTCTACCCAAAACCCACATCAAGTACTTCTTGGTGGTAGGCTGGGGGTTTTCTGGGGAGCTCCCCCACCCAAATGTGCTGTGGGCAGAAAGGATAGCACAGGCACAAGGCTCAGGAACAGACCTTGGTAGGTAGGACCTGGGCCTGGAACGCAAGCCCAGCAGGCACTGGAACGCCTCTTACCCAGGACGACAGGAGCCCTAAGTACACAGGGCCTCAGCTCCGCAGGGGACCGGGAGGGGCCTGGCCCTGCAGACAGGCCCACAGAGACAGCAGCCAGCGGTGACCCAGTCCAAGAAGGCCCTAGCAGTCAACCCAGGAACACGTAGTTACCGAGAATCGTGTAAGTTCCAAAGCTTGTGAACTCTCTCTCATATTTACATTCTTTTATACAGATAAACTTGGAGAATATTCCCTAGGAAGACAGCACTCTTGCTGCGTGCTGCATTGCTCTGAGGAGAAATTGGGAGAGGGGCTGCATCCCCGGCAAGGCACTCAGGAGGTAACCCAACCACCAGACAGTGTTCTAAGGGGGAGACTGGAGCCTGGAGAGGGGGAGGGACTTGCCCAGGGTCACGTGGTGATGGGGAGCAGGGGGCTGGCCGCTGCCCCATGGCCCTCTTCCCATGGGCCTACCAGTCGAGGGAGGGAAAGGGCTTCGGGGAGCATAAGTGGCCAAGTCAGGCCTCCCCATCCCCTTCATCCTCGCTGGTGCAACCCTCAGGCGTCACTGGGTCCATGGAAGCCCGGGTCTCCAGGTACTCAGCCTTGAGCTGCTCCAGCTCCCGCAGCTCGGCCTCCAGCCGCTCCCGGTGTGCCACTCGCAACTGCTGCAGCTGTTTCATTGGAAAGGGGTTCATGTCGTTGAAGGCGATATTCTTCAGCTTCCTGGGGGGAGAGCACAGTCAGCCCAGAGTGCAGTGTCCCGTGGCGCCGACATTTGTGCCCTTCCCAGGCAGGCCTGTGCTGCCCGGCCCACGTGCTGAGGCCACTGACTGGGGGGCGCTCCCTTTCCAGGGAGCAAACGGCGAAGAAGACAATTTCCACCCAAAGTCCTATGTGCTGAGGCAGGAGGGAGCTTAGGGCTCTGGGAGCTCTAACCCACTAAGGAAAGGTTGGTCAGGGAAGGCTTGCAGGAGCAGGGGACATAGGAGCGGGTGTGGCTGGCGGAGAGCAGAGGTGGATTCTCACCGGCTGTTGCAAATGGTCTTGGTGAAGAAGCGCAGGTACTGGTAGATCTCCAGGCTGTCCTGCAGCCTCAGCAGCTCCTCCTCGTTGTACTTGAAAATGGCCAAGGCATAGCGGAACAGCACCTGGGGAAAGGAGCGGGCCCAGGTGGGGCTGGGAGAGGGGCCCAGGGCAGGAAATCCCCACAGGCAGACGAGCCTGGCAGTGTGGAGTCCTGGAACAGGCCGCAGAGGACAGTGTGCAGGGAGGCCACGGCAGAGGGGAGGCTGGACAGCCCAGGGGCAGCTTAGCCTGGAATCCAGGGATTGGGGCCCAGTCCTGGCTCCACCCTGGGGCCCTTTGCTGAGGCCTTGGCTCCGGAGGGACCTAACGGGGACAATGCTGTCTTTATGTGGGGCACTAGCAGGAATCAATGAAATGACAAATCTGAAGGCTCTGTAAACTGTGTAGTGCAGCATGTTCACCACTCGGTGGTGGGGGAGGCCTGTCCAGGGTCTCCTAGCAAGGTCAGGGGCAGAGAAGGGACCAAGCCCAAGTGCCAACTTCCCAATCCAGAGCTCTGTCCAAACAGAAGGAAGAGGAGGAGGGGCCCAGGTGACTTGAATGACAACGGATAGAATAGGGGTGTGTCTCCTGGGTCATGGCTTGAGCTTCCTCACCAGGGAAAAGAACTTCCCCCAACTTTAGGAAGCACCTTTGTAGGCAGAGTCACTTCCTCTCCTGTGTGCATTTTCGTTTACAAAGCCATGCTTCCAGCACATGTCCCCAACAGCCCTGAGGTGCCCCTGCCCTCCCATTTTCCAGGGGGGTGAAGGGTCTTGCCCAGGATCCTCCTGCTCATCCCTGGCGCTGCCCTACCTTGGTGCCCTCGTAGAGGAAGGCGTCCCAGACCTGGAGGAGGATGTTGCTGATGAGACTGTCAGCAAAGACCACGAGGAACCAGTTGAAGGTGATGAAGGAGAGGTCTACACGGTGCTGTCCCAGATGGGCCATCAGCCTGGGCAGCTTCTCTGAGAGAAGGTCCTGGAGCACCCGCTGGTCCACCTGGGGGGCAGCAAGAGGGCCTGTGAGCTGCTGCCTGAGGGAAGGGCTGCCTCCCTCCCTCCCTGCCCCTTCCACCCAGCCACGCGTAGTCCCAGAGCCTCAGTATGGGTCCTGCCCTGCCCAGGGGCTGCAGAGCCAGCCTGGCTGGGAGCAGGTGCAGCAGCAGTTCCTCCGCTGCTGCCGGGCTGCAGCACTGAGCTTTGGCCCAGAGGCCTCTGTGGACTGGCAAGGTTGTGCCCAGTGGACTTTTGGCCCCCTTACCCCTATGAACCTCAAGCCAAGCAGAAGGTCAGTACCAGCTGACACCATGGCTGCCTCTCTACACCCATTTTGGGCATGATGCACAAGGCGCTCTGTGCATGTTTGGGGGATCCCTGGGGGCAGGTGTCTGGAGGAGTCACACTGTTCTGCTACCCCAAACATCAAGGAATCCTCCTAAAGGGGGATGCTGCTGGGCGATGAGTGCCAGTGACCTCTCCCTGTGGCCGCTCTCATGCCTCCACTCTCGTTTCACTTGACGCTGCTGAGTACGTCCCGCACTGGCTCCTCTCCTGGCTCTAGGACACGGTTCTTTGGCCGTTGGCGTCCCACCTCCAAGACAGGTGCATGGAGTCTCCTGCTGCTCTTGTTTTCCTGCCACCGCTGGTTTCTCAGCCCTCCCCTTCCACTTAAGTCATCTTCCAGGCCTCAGCTGCGGCTGCACCCTCCCTTTCCTTCCTTCCTCTCCCCCAACCCCAGGTCTGCTGTGAAGGCCTCGTGTCCAGCTCAAAACCTAGGGTACTTCATTCACTCTAAGATGCCACTGACCCTTCTGAAGGGTTTATGGATGAACTGATATGATGTCTGAGGTTTATTTCAATATCACCAGAGGAGGAGGAATGGGTGGAGGCTTAGATGAAACAGCACTGGCCTCCCAGCATTGATAATTATTGAGACTTGGTGAGGATACATGGAGGCTCACATACTGTTTTCTCAACGTTTTTTGATGTTCAAATTTTTCTAGAAAGGAAACTTTCTAAAAAATGAAAAAAACAAAAAACAACCCACCATCACATATTGATCATACAACACACAACTTCAGGGATGTTAACATGTGAAAATAAAATGGGGGACGTTTCCCAGTCTGCCTCGTATCTGCAGGTGCCTGTGGCACGACTCTGCCAGGGGGTGTAAGCAGGGACTGCTGGGCTGGGGAAAACTGCTTTCAGGGGGTCGGCTTCTGCCTTTCACCCCTGCTCTTGTAGCCTGGGCGTCGGCCATGGTGCCCGAGGTGGCGCAGCCATTCTGTGGCCACGAGGTACGGAGCAGGGGGGTGGAAGCCACAGACCATGATGGCAGAGCAGCGGGCTCCCGGGCAGAGCACTTCGAGGGGCCTTTAGCTTTGTCACCACCTGGCAGGAACTCTCCTGCTGTCTTGCGCTGGGCTTTCCTTCCATGCAGCCGAACACCAGGTAGCTTCCCGCCTGTTTCCTGCCGATCGTAGCTTTTGATCTCCAGCCCTGACCTTTCTACTCCTGAGTGCCCACGCTCCCCCAAGCTTCCCACCCAGGTGGACGGCCCAGGAGGAATCGGTGTTGTGCAACTGTGGTAGGAAAGCAGGACAGGAGGGGTAGGCGGGTAACCAACGGCTTGGTGGGTTTGGGGTTGGGAAGGGACAAAGTGCCCTCGAGGCAGCCTCTCTCCATAAAGCAGATGGCGCTGACACAGCAAGAACAAGACAAGGGTGGAGGAGGGTGAGGCGGGAGAGGCCAGACAGTAGGGATGGGAGGTTTGAAATGGTCCTTCATTGACACCTCTCGGCAAACTCAGGAAGGAGGGCTCCTCCCATTCAAAAGTAGGCAAGCCTGCCTGGCAAACTCAGGAAGGAGGGCTCCTCCCGTTCAAAAGTAGGCAAGCCTGCCTGGCAAACTCAGGAAGGAGGGCTCCTCCCGTTCAAAAGTAGGCAAGCCTGCCTGGCCGTGCGGCTGCTTACGGAAGGGGTCGGCTCTGACTGAGCTCGTTGGGCCCCGGGGCGAGCCCGTGCTCAGTGGGCACTGGGGGAGGCCCGAGAGGCCAGAGGCAGCTGCGCCTTGCAGGAGGAGACGATGAGCATGTGTCAGGGATCGTCCCCACCTCCAGCCTCCCAGTTCCATCTTCCACCCTACCTGACCTCTATCTTGAAATTCTTTACTGGCCAATAGCAAGTGACACTAGCTTTTCTTCTCCTTCTCTCCCTAGGAAATAAATGGTTTCTAATGACATAATGTCACCACTGCAATAACAGCAGTCTACCCTGTGAGCAGGGTCCCCAAAATCCTAAAGGTCATTTGCTCACCAGAACTTCCTAGCTGTCCATGGAGAGACTGCTGGCCCATTCTGAGCGAGTCCTGATTCCGAGATTCACTGGCTTGCAGGAACAACGCAGAGGCTGGCCTGCATAACTACTACTTCCCCTCCCGGCCCTGCTGACCTGGGATGCGGTCAGCGTCTTGCTGTAGTAATCAGCTGGCATGATGGTCTCCACAATGGCCACCAGGCACCAGAAGGCACTCTCCTCTTCCTCCAGGACCAGCAGAGCGATGGCCGCCAGCCTGTGTGGGAGGGAAGGAGGCCTGGAGTGACCTGCACAAGTCACAGCCAGGCAGCTTGTGACAGGCATGTCTCTCTGGGTCCCAGGGGAAAGTCCTGCCTACCCCACCCCACTTCCTAACTGGCTGGTGTTCTTGGCACCTGGGGTGGGGAAACGTGCCTCTGGGAGGACTACATCGGGGATTTCCAGGGCAATAAGGATCATCTTAGAGCAGGAGCCGTGAAGTCCATCGCCTGAGTATCAATCTTGGTCCCGCTACTTCCTTGCTGGGTGACCCTAAGCAAGCCACTTAACTTCTCTGAGCTTCAGCATCCTAATAATCACAGGACTATTATGAGGATAGTTAATGCATGTTAAATGCCCAGCACGGCACCTGCCTGGTGCTAACGTCTCTGAGCCTTCTACCTGCCAAGTGGGATTGCTATCTACCTCCTGGGACTGTGAGGCAGTTGCAGTGAGAAGTTGCTCACCGTCTAGTATATACCAGGTGCTCAATACACAGGGTTCTTTTTCTCCTTTGCTTCCCCCGCCCCTAAAGTTATCATGAGATCAGAGGTAAGAAATATCCTACGGTGCTGAGCAGGGAAGTCTGCCTGAAGGAAGTACTATTTTCTCTACTTCTCCCATCTTTCCTGATAGGCTTTTTTTCCAGAAACAGTCCAGGAATACATTTTCCAAAATGTACTCACCTGCCATGGTGCTAGGTGAACACCAGGCCCTGCCGTCACAGATGTTTAGGGAATGCTGTTATACTCCAGCTCCCTTTTAGAGGCCAGGGATACACAGTATCTCAGCAAAGCCTCTGAGAAATCATGCAGGGAAAAGAACATCAAGTGGCCTTCTAAGCCACGGCTGGCCGTCCAGTAGGGCCGCAGAGCCCCCGCTGCACACCCTCAGTGAGGGCCTACTCTGCAGTGCTGGAAAGGCTCACTCTGGATGGGCATTCAGAGCACATTTCATTGTCCAGGTGGTTATGATTCTCTGGGCTTTTATTGGATTGGATCTATGACCTCCAACCTCTTCCCAGGTTCATGTTTTTTCAGAGAAACTGGGTCAATTCTCAAAAGAAAAGCAATTCCTTTTATCTTCCCAGCAGATTGAGAAGGGATTTCTCTCCATTTCAGCTAAAATACTTGCACAAAGCCTCCTGAGTCTGAGCTGAGCAGATGGAGAAAGCTGTCACAGGTCTCCTGGGAAACAGAAAGCTCTGTCCTCTCAGAGGCAGGGAAAGGTGGTGGTGGGGTGTCCAGAGTTCTTTTAGTTCAGGGATAACAAACGTATGGTACACTGGCCACTATCCTGGACTATGCCCGGGCACACATAACTGATCGGAGCACTCTTTCCTACTGAGTCAGTCTGCCTCTCACGAGACAAGGCCTCAGGCAACTGCCTCCTACTGGTCTAGGTAGTCATTGCTGACGTGGTGAGAATGAGGCCCAGAGGGCAAAAGTGAGTTGTTTAAGGTCACTCGGTTAGTTGGTAGCACAGAGGAAATAGAACCCAGGGCTCTCAAAGTCCACCCTGCTGTTCTCTCCAGCTCACCCCATTCTACTAGAGCCTCAGGATGTGCCTAGTCCTGAAGCTGGCTGCCAGCATCCACTTAGGCTTCTGCACATTAAAGGGAAGGGGAGAAGAGGCGGCTGGTACCAACTAGGGCCTATGAACTGCTCAGAGCTGCAGCTAGACTCCGACTTCAGGCTTTTAAGGTCCAGTGGGTCTGCAAAGCAGGGGGTGTGGCAATGGGGGAAAATAACTCTTAAAGCACTCTACTTACATTTTAAAGGGAAGTGCCTTTAAAATGTTTGCTCTAGGCCCTGGCTGGTGGTACAGTGGATAAGGCGCCAGCCTGCAAACCCAAAGGTTGCTGGTTCGATTCCCCAGTCAGGGCACATAACCAGGTTGCAAGCCAGGTCTCCAGCCAGGTCTGTAGCTGGAGGCAGGTGAAAGGCAACCACACACTGGTGTCTCTCTCCCTCTCTTTCTATCTCCCTTCCTCTTTCTCTGGAAGTAATAAATAAAATCTTTTAAAAAAGTATTAAAATGTTTGCTCTAAATCATTACCACAATACCTGTCACTCAACAGGCAGGATTTGTTCCATATAAGCAGGGCCGACATGCAGTTCCCAAGGCTACCACTAGATGGTGCCACTCGATAAGGGAAAGGGGCCTGCAGACTTGGGTTTAAGGGCCTTGGAAAGAAGCAGCAGTATCCTCTACATTTACACAGGTTCTATTACAAATAACTTCCTACTCAAAGCAGTAACATGAGTATTTTCCTAAATGCCAATAACTGGTTAAAAAAAAACACTGAGAGAAAGAAGTAAAGAAATATCCTGTGATGTCACCTTTCTCTTGGGCTCAGTTCCTCCTCTGTACCCTGCCTCGTTCCTAACACCCCCTTCTGCTACAGGAATTACCCCTGCCTGTCCTGGGGTCTAACTCAGAATTCCCAGTAATTGTACACATATATACTGAGACTGGAAATAAAGTATCAAAAATATCTACCCTTGGGAACTATTCCAGTTTGGGTACGGATAGTCTGAATGTTAATTCTGTGTTGAATAAATGCCACATACCACCTACTCTGAAAAACAAGCAAACTGATTTATGTCATCAATTTTGCTGGAGCATATGTCTGTTTAAATTGAGTCAAAAATTGCTTTGGGAAATATCTGAGATTGTGCAACCTCTACTGAGATGACTGGGGGCCCCTCATGGATGCCCCCACAGTACTGGCGGCAGCAGCCCTAACCCCCGCCCCTGTCTCCTGCTGTTGGACTAGGAGGAATTCATCCAGGCTGGGCCAATTGGAGTCCTTAGGGAATTCTGACCTGAGACATGAGGGTATTGACTAAAGGGAAGATCCTGCTAAATCTAGACTCAGGGGCTGAGTTCTCCATTCTGACAGCTTTTATGGGCCCTAAATACCCATGAAAATGAGTGATGGACAGAGAGGTGGGCCTACTGAAGGGGAAGGAAGCAGAAATATGGACCCAGAGGCCACAGACCACGCAGCCCCACCAAGGACAGCAAGGCAGTGCTATCTCAGAGCTGCAGTCTCTGGAGACCACAACCCAAGGAATACGGAGTGAAGGATGCCCCCTGCGGTTGTGCAGTTGCCTTGGCTTCCAATGACCACGCGGCCTCTAGCTCTATTTTCTTTTCCTGGCTTGGGCAACGTTTCCCTGTAATATTGGCAAATTCTCATTTCCTTCAGCTCTGCTGAGTGAGTTTCGTTGAAAGCAAACGGTCCCCGACCCAGATAGTTGCACAATTTGTGAACTGGGCTGTGTGCTACAACTCCGGGGGGCGGGGTGTGTGTGCTCCCCACATTTTCTTTGGGGGTGGCACCCCACTGAGCACAAAGCCAAGGAGAGAGCCTGGGATGAGGAGCCCTGAGCTCCAACCCACCTCTGTCCCGAACATGTCCTTTTACCTGCTTGTCCCCATCTGCACAGTGGGGATGACATCGAGCCCCCTGGATTCCCCTCTCCAGGTTCTTGAGAGGTCCCCAAGAGGCAGAAGGCTGCTCTGAACGATAAAGGCTGTGTCCTCACCTACCTGTTCAGGCCCTGGCAGTAGCCGATGGAGGGGTTCTGCCAGGAGAAGGCCAACAGCACCCGGCGGAGCTTGTCCGGCAAGCTGGAGGTGGGACAGGTGAAGTGCTTGTTGTTGGGGAAAGTCCGGTTCAGGTCCAGCTCGATCTGGCGGGCAGCAGGGTGCTTGCAAGTCTGGCCCCGGCTCAGCAGCTCCTGGTAGCGGCCGGGGACCTGCAGCTGCCGGAGGCGGAGGCGGACCAGCCACCTCCAGACGCGAGGCCGGTGCTCTTGGGACACGCCCATCCGCAGCAGCTGCTTGAGCTCCGCAGAGGGTGCAAGCTCACCCAGAGCAGCCCAGCGCTCTCGCAGCGGCCGCTCCATGGCCTCATGGGCCAGCAGGTGGTGGGAGCGCACCTCCAGTGCCTGGATCTTGGCCAGCAGCTTCAGGTCTTCCACCTCGTAGTTGGGCACGGTCAGGAAGCCATACTCATCATACTCGCTGCCAGCAGAAGCCCATGTTAGCGACACCTGGCAGAGCCCCTACCCCGATAAGCAGCAGCCAGGACGGGGTGTACCCTGGGCAAGGTTCCTGCCTTGGCTTCCCTGTGAGTTAGCCATGCAGCTCTGGACAGGCCACTCAGTTCTCTGAACTTCAGTTTGCTCATCTGTACAATGGGTAGAGAAACTCCTGTTCTGCCTCATGAAGACCCACTGAGATCCTGTTATGAACTAACTGCTAGGGGCCTAGATAGTGCCAGGCACGCAGTTAGTGCCAAAGAGCCATTTACTAGTTCACTGTGTGCAAATGTAAAGGATCCTCTTATTACTCCATGTTGCCTTAGGCCCAAGGAGTCTTGCATGGCTGATATAGAACCCCACATCCAGTAAGCCCCAAAATGGATGGGGCACAGACAGCACCAATGACAGACAGCGATGGGAGAGCTGGGGATCCATTCCAGATGGCCTTTCATTTATTCAACATTTGTTTGCCCCTATGTGTGCTCTGCATGTGCTATGCCATTGAATTCCAGTAATCTCAGAAGCAGGGTCCTTACATACATCTTACCGAAGCTGCACATGAGGCTCTGACAGTTAATGTGACCTGCCCAAGGTCACACAGTGAGAGACCCAAGTCTGGCTCCAAAGCCTGGGCTCCTGCCACTGGGCCACCCAGCCTCCAGCTGCAGCCCCTTCTGTTGTTATTTAACTGTCCTTGTCCATCCTGCTCAGCAAGAGCTTGGCTCAGGGAGGCAGTTGGCTTGTCCCCTCTCCCCACCTTTCTGACAAAACACCTCCAGGAGGCAGCCTGGGGAGGCAGACCCAGGTCAGGTGCACTAATGTGCTGCATGGCTTTGGGCAGGGGCTGCCTCCTCTAAGCCTGCACTGCCTCAGCTGTGAAATGGGCCCATCCCAACCACACACTCATTCATCTGAAGGTACCAGGAGGTAAGAAATGTGCAGCGTTCACACAGTCAGCAGGGCAGCTGGGGATCCCTGGGCACGCACAGCACCCCCTGCCCTGGCTGCCCGGGCTCACCTGATGGGGCTCAGCTCCACACCGTCGGCAGCGGCCCCGCTGGCTTCCCACTGCAGCGCCTCCTGGATGAGCTGCCCGAGCAGCTCTGCGAACTCGCTGGCCGAGTGCCCCGTGGCCTCCTGCAGCCTCCGCAGCCCTGCCAGGTACTTGCTCTCCACCTGGCAGTTCCTGGCTTGGAGGTAGGCGCACTGCCGGGGGGCGAGGGGCTGGTCAGGCTGGTGCCTGGGCTCGGCTGGCCCAGAGGCCTGTGCAGTTTTGGGCAGCGCACCCTTCTCCCAGTTCACATCTCCCCTCCCCTCCCAGGCCTAAACATAGGGAAAGGAGATGGGCTCAGCAGTCAGGGGTTTACAGCAGGGCAGGAGAACCAGGCCCAGGGCTGCAGCTGGATTCAGAAGACGGCGCATACAAGAGCCTGTGCTGTCTCTGTGTATGGCCTGCAGTCCTATCCTGGTTCAGCTGCTGCTGGCTGGGTGATGAACCGCAAGCTCCTTAACTTCTCTGTGCCTTAGCTTCTTCATCTGGACAATGGGGACAATACAGAGCCTGCCTCAGAGTCCTGGCGGGGCTTGAGGGAGCTGATGTGTGCAGAGCCCTCCCCAGGCCCCCAGGCCTACAGCATGCTCCCTGTAGGTGGCATCACAGACAGTGCCCAGGATGGACATGGAGCTCTGGGCACTGCCCCTGTGCCTCCTGTTGCCACCGCGTGGGCTTCTTCAGTTCCTCCAGCATACCACCTCTCTCCCACCTCAAGAGATAAACGCTGTATGCCCTTCCTTTGCCTTGAAGTCTGTGTTGTTACTTATACAAGCTGGGCAGTACTGGGCCCCAGTTTTCGTCTCTGTAAGTGGAGATGGGACAGATGGGCCTTGTAGCACTGCCATAGCCTCTGGGCCAGCCTAGCTCCTGTTTCATCCTGTATGCAGAGTGGAAGCCTCCTGGGTATGCTGTCATTCTGTGGCACCCCTGCCTGGGTCACCACCTCTAAACATTGGCTGAGCACCGATTCCAAGCATGGGCACTTTCTAAGGTTGCAGGCCAGGTCTCCAGCCAGGTCCCTAACTGGAGGCAGGTGAAAGGAAACCACACATGGATGTTTCTCTCCCTCTCTTCCTCCCTCCTGCCAGCCTGTCCTACCTGTTTCAGCTGGCCCTACCCTGGTGTCGCTCCACTTTTGGGGCTGCTTCGGAGCCCCCTCACTGATAGCCTTCTCAAGGATTCTGCTACAGATCCCAACTTCCTACCTCCAGAATCACCTTGTCAAGTCCAATGAGCACCATGGCTTTCTCAAAACAAAAATCTGAGACCCTCCCCACTCAAAACCCCTCGACAACTCCCAGCTTCCGCAAGTGTGCTCCCAAGTGCACGCCCTCCAGCCTCGTTTTCACTCCACTCCTCCCTGCCTCAGCCCACCGGTCTTGACCGTCTATCTTCTCGGAAGGCCTTTGCTTCACTCTGTCTGGACAACCGTAACTCACTTTTAGGACTCAGCTCAGAAGACACCTCTACCAGGAAGCTTTCTCTGGCTCTTTCTCCTTTAGGACCCAAAGAATCCTATGTGCCCAACTGCTCCTTGATTGTGTTCCGCTCCTCACTAGTCTGCACCCTCTTGAAAGGCCTGGAAAGGACTAGTGTCAGTTCTTTAAATGTTCAGCAGAATTCACCAGGGAAGCCTTTCTTTGTCAGAGGGTTTCCAATTATTGATTCAATCTTCTCACTAGTTACAGGTCCATCCAGACATTCTATGTCTCTGTGATTTACTCTGGGTAGGCTTTGTATTTCTGGGAGTTTGACCATTTCATCTAGGTTGTCCAATTTGTTGGTCTACAACTGTTTATAATGCTCTCTTATAGTCCTTTTTATTTTTGCAGAATCAATAATAATGCCGCCACTTTTTCTTCTGACTTTAATTTGAGCCTTTTTCTCTTAGTTTATCCAGCTAACGGTTTGCCAAGTTTCAAAAAATTAACTTTCACTTAATCGATTTTATTATTGGGTATTTTATTTATTTCTGCTCTAACCTTTTATCTCCTTCGATTATCTTGGGTTTGATTATTTTTCTAGTTCCGTAAGTTGGAAAGTTAGGCTATTCATTTGAGCCCTTTTTAATTTTTTAAAAAAGCGTTTATAGCTGCAAATGTCCTCTTTTGCACAGCTTTCACTGCGCTGCCTGTTTTGGTCTATTGTGTCATCTTCTTCATTTGTCCTGGTGTAAGTACCCCTGCGATTTCTTCTTGGTTCATTGTTTAAGAATTTGTCATTTAATTTCCAGAGATTTGTGAATTTTCTGTTTCACATGTTATTAATCTCAAACTTTATCCTATTGAGGTTGAAAAAGATATTTTGAATGACATCTATTGAGACATAATTTGTGACTTAACATATGGTCTTGGATTCTGTTGGTCCACTTAATGTTTGTTTATTTTTTTCCAATTTGTTCTTTCTGTTTCTCGGATTCAGTGATTCCCATTGCCCTACCTTCACCTTCACTGATTCTTTCTGACTACTCTCATCTTCCTTTGAAAAATCTCCTTAGTGGATTTTTCATTTCAGTTACTGTACTGTTCAACTCCAGATTTTCTTTTGGTTTCTTTTTAGGGTTTCTGTACATTAAGATTCCATTTTGTTCATATGTTACTTTCTTGATTCTCCACATCTTCCTTTATATATTTATTTTTAAAGATTTTATTTATCATTCTTAGAGAGAGGAAAACA
Organism: Noctilio leporinus; assembly: GCA_004026585.1. Taxonomy (NCBI): domain Eukaryota; kingdom Metazoa; phylum Chordata; class Mammalia; order Chiroptera; family Noctilionidae; genus Noctilio; species Noctilio leporinus. The sequence goes on along the minus strand of PVIW01000391.1, from coordinate 106,559 downwards.
GAGAGAGGCAGACAGGGAGTGAGACATCAATGTATGGTTGCTTTTCACCTGCCTCTAGCTACAGATCTGGCTGGAGACCTGGTTTGCAATCTGGTCATTTGCCCTGACTGGGGAATCAAACCAGTGACCTCTGGGTTTATAGGCTGGTGCCTTTCCACTGAGCCACTAGCCAGGGCTACATCTTTCTTTAATTCCTTTAGCAACTGCATTACAGCTCTGGCTCGTGTGGCTCAGTAGATTGAGCGCTGGCCTGTAACCCCACAGGTCGCTGATTCGATTCCCAGCCAGGGCACATACCCAGGTTGCAGATCAGCTCTCCAGCCAGGTCCCCAGCTGGAGGCAAGCGAAATGAAACCATGTATGGATGTTTCTCTCCCTTTCTTCCTCCCTCCCTTCAGCTCTCTCTAAAAATAATGAATAACATCTTAAAAAAAAAAAAAAACTGCATTAAAGTCTTTGTCTAGTATATCTGCCACTAGGTTGTTTTCAGGGACAGTTTTTTGTCAGTTTTTTCCCTTTTTTTTTTACAAATTTTATTTATTTACTTTTAGAAATGTGGGAAGGGAGGGAGAGAAATTTGATGTGTGAGAGATACATCGCTTGGTTGCCTCTCACATGCCCCAACCTAGGGACCTGGCCTGCAACCCAGGCATGTGTCCTGACTGGGAATCGAACTGGCAATCCTCTGGTTTGCAGGCCAGCACTCAGTGCATTGAGCCACATCAGCCAGGGCTAGGGTTTGCTTTTTTGAAAAATTGTTTTTCTTTCTTTCATTGTTGTAGGCTGGCGTGCCAAGAATCAGCTCGAAGTGTAAACTTAAGGTCTTCTCAGGTCTTTTCTGAGCCTCTCCCTGAGCATGCACGGTCACTTCCTAAGCTTTCTCATATATGCTGCTGTTTTTGAATGTTTAGCCTTTAATATTCGGCTTCCAAAAGGAAAAAAGAGAAAAATAAAGGTGGAAAAAAAGAGTGCCAGCTCTTTAAAGTGCCTGGAAGTTACTTTCTCCAGGAGAAGTGTGGAGTAATGTGCAACACCAGCGAGTGCTTTGCCCTTTCCCCTGTACCTGTGACCAGAGCGGCTACCACAGCAGACACCTGCTGTTTGGATGGCAGCTCATGAAGGGCCCAGCGCACAGGGAAATCAGACAGGTAACGAGGAGGGTGAGATAGGGGTGAGACGGTGAGGAGACCAAAAGGGTGGCGGGAACGGGGGTCCCTCCTCTCACCTTCATTAGGAGGGCCCGCTCCTTCTCAGCCACCCTTCTCCAGATCTTGGTGACCTGGTGGATCTCAGAGTTGAGAAAGCGGTTCTGGGTCCGGTAGGCTTCCATGTCATCCTGGAGAGGAGAGCAAAGCAGTGAAGGACTTACACCGTAAACATCACCCTGGTTCTCACCCTCAAATGAGCTGCCAATACGTGCTTTTTTTTTTTTTTTTTTTAAAGATTTTATTTCATTATTTTTAGAAAGAAGAGGAGGGAGAGAGACATCAATGTATGGTTGCTTTTCACCTGCCTCCAGCCACAGACCTGACTGGAGACCTAGTTTGCAACCTTGTCATGTGCCCTGGCTGGAGAATTGAACCTGTGACCTTTGGGTTCGCATGCTGGCGCCTTACCCACTGTGCTACCAGCCAGGGCTCAATACGTGCTTTTTAAAGAAATTTCCAATAAAGCAAACAGAAAAGGAAGTATGAAAGAAAACAAAAATTGCTAATAGCCCCTTTCTCTTGTCTTGATTCCAGGATTAAGTGGTAGAAAGAGCACTAAGCCTGGAGTTCGAGGCCTGGCTCTCAGACTTCCAGGCTGGGAGACCTCACTGCACTGCCCTGGTCCGTTTCCTCATCTGTGACAGGAGCAAATACCAACTACCTGACTGGGCAGCAGGGAAACAACGCGATGTAACATGTAACATAACACTAAGTATAGGGACCAACACATAACAAACACTGAAGCAATGTTTGTTTTTAAAATAAACATTTTTTTGTCATGTATTTGTGATCATACTAAACGATTTTGGGTGGAACAATTAAAAAAAAAAAAAGATTTTATTTATTATTTCCAGAAAGAGAGGAAGGGAGAGAGGCAGAGAGAGAGAGAGAAACATCAATGTATGGTTGCCTTTCACCTGCCACCAGCCACAGACCTGGCTGGAGAATCAAACCAGCAACCTTTGGGTTTGCAGGTCGGCCCTTATCCACTGTGCCACCAGCCAGGGCTAGGTGGAACATTTTTTAACTTAGTGTCACTTTGTAAAATAGTTTTCTATGCTGCTACAGAAACTTCCCAGGGATCATTTAGAATTCTAGATGACTATTTTATTGGGTGAATTTACCATAACTGAGTTATAATCCTTCTGTTGTTTTCAACTTGAGACCTGGGTGTTTAGTTGTTTTTGAGTATGAATAATGCTGTGACGCACCTCTCTGGGCCTAGAGTTTTCCTTTTGCAAGTGGTTCAGTGGAGAGTCAGATCCAGCTGCTGGGTGTTCGAGAAGATGCTGGCCAAGCACTGGGGAGGTTCTGGCAAAAGCCTGAGCCCGTAAAAGGCGCAGCTTTGGGAATGGCTCTCAGTCCTTACTCTGCCTGTGTGGACAGCGCAGAAGCAATGGACAATACACACTCATAGCCCCAGCCAGCAAGTCCAGGGCAGTAACCAGCTGGAACTCAAGCCCTTTCTCTCCCACTTAAGAAGATGCACTGGGCTGAAGGTGAGTGGGAGGCACTATTGCAGGGATGACGTTGGGTAGGTGCTGTTATATCTGGAAACTAAGAACAACTTCATACCTAGCCTGTGCTGTTTCATTATCAGGGAAAGGTCAATGGTGCAAAGCTCACAGGTGATCCTGACCTATCCTGGATGGGTCTTTATTCTGGCCAAGAACCCTCCCAGCCCAGAGGTTTCAATTTGTGTCCATCCTAGGCAGATGATGCCATGGGAGGGCCACATGTTCCCTCCTAGCTGGAAATTAATGTCCTGGTTTGGCTTTATCACATGGCCTCTCACCACACTGTTAGGGCTCTCTGTGATGTCCCCAACCCTAACCACCCCTGTTTTCATCTCTCTCACTGTGCTCAGGCCACAAGGCTGCCCTCAAGCTAAACCTGCTCTCTGCTCTCTCCCGCTGGCCAGGACCCAGGCACTTCCAATTCCCCAGCCCAGCCTTCCTCCTACCCTCCAACTGCATCTCTACCCTGGATCCAACTCTAGACTCTTTCTCTGGGAAATGCTGCTGGGGCTGTTGGGTACTCTTCTGGGCAAGTGTCTGCCTGCCCCCCTTCATGACTCCCGCTTCCTTTTCCTTGTGTGGTAGAGGGTAGTGAGACTGGGTCTCATGTTGCAGTGCGAGGACCAACCTCCTGAAACATCAGAATTTTTCAGGACCACTCTTCACTCCCAGGACAGTTGACACGGCAGTGTAGCACAGAGAACTCATGAACACAGAGGCTGTGCAGGTTCCTCACACCATGCCCCGGACACCCCATCCCCAGGCATAGCACGTTATCTCACGTAATCCTCCCGGCAGCCCAGGGAGCAACCCAGTCTCTGAAAGGAGGAGTAAGTGCCTGAGGTCACAGACCTGGCACCGCAGGGTGTGCCTGAGCCCAGGTCTGTCTGATTCCAAAGCCAAGTCCCAACCACTGCATTTACTGCCCGGCCACTCTTGAATCTCCTTCCCCACCCGAATCCACAAGGAGGCCAGAAGTCTAGTCCCACCCTTCAAGGTTGTCCTTGGTGTTTTCTAGCTGAAAGCACACAGGCTTGTCTGACCTCTCCTAACTGGCAGTGTAATAACGACATGTCAATGACACACATGCTGCCTGAGTCTGGTGCTGCCTGACAGGCAGGACATGGGCTCCAGGGCCACGCTGCCTGGATATAAATCCTGCCTTCACCACTGAGCCCTGGGACAAGTTACTCCCCCTTTCTATGTCTTATGCCTCACCTGGAAAACAGGGATAATAACAGCACCACCTCAGGAGAGGTTGGGAGGAACTGATTAGTCAGTCTAGGCAAAGCGCTTAGGCTGGTGGCTGGCATGCAGCAAGCACAATGCACGTGTCATCTCCCTTGGGAATCCTCATGTCTCTGCTGCTACTGTGGATTCTTCCCAAATGCCTAGGAAAATGAACACGCCTCCAGGCAAGACAGAGGAGCTACCAGTTACCTGAATTCCTACTATGTGCTAGGCCCATTTCCCCCATATTCATTATTGTGTGATTTCATCCTGACCACAGTGCTGTGGGCTAAGTATTAAAGCATTATTATTCTTAAGACTTCTGGTCAAGATGTTGGCATAGGCAGACGTGGCTCACCTCTTCACACAACCACATCAAAATTACAACTAAAATACAGAACAACCATCACTCAGAACCATCAAAAATTGAGCTGAATAGAAGTCTGACAACTATGAAATTAAAGAAACCATATCCATCCAGATAGGAGGAGGGGCACAGATGTAGAACGGGCTGGTCCTTCCCTCACATGTGGTGGAAAAAAATTCTGGAAGGATATTTCAGGAGTGAGGAGTCCGTGCCTCATACAAGGCCCCCCAGCCCAGGGTTCCAGTGCCAAGAAAATAAGTCCCCACAACTTCTGGATGAAAAAAACTGCAAGGACTCAGTCGGTGGAAGAAACTTCTGGAGCCCCAAGCAGTTGCTGTTAAAGATGCCACATGTGGACTCACCTACTCAGATTCACTCCCTCTGAGCTCCAGTACCAGGGTAGCAGCTTGAAAGGCCCCAGTGGTGCACAGGGAGAAACTGAAGTGTCTGACATCAAGGCAGGCAGAGGCCATTGTCCCTTTTCTAAATCTCCTACCCAGCAGAGAGTGGCAAACTGGTGCCATATCTGAGATTCCATCAACCTACCTAACACCGTTTGACCCACACAATTTATGGGCCCATGGAAGCTGCTGTTCCACATGAATGGCTGGTCTCAGCTCATGCTTCGTAATTTCCAGCATCCTCTCAAACAAGCAACAGCTGCCGCAGTGGCCCTAGACCCGGCACTAGCAGCAGCCAGCCTAGATTCACAGCCCAGCACAAGCACCAGCATCTCAGATTGCTTTAGAGCTCAGGCAGGGTGGCCCTGGGCAAAGCATGGAAGGGGGGTCTGACCTTGGCCTGCACGACCTGGGAAACCCCAGGCCAGTGCACCCAGTGACAGCTCCAGACCACATCAGACACCAGCACCTGCCCCTGCACAGCTGGTCCTCCACAGAGGGCAGAGGTCGGTGGTCAGTGGTCACAGCCAGTCCTTGTAGTTGACTGGCCTGGGTGAATCCCTCCCTTGGACCTGCCAACAGCAACCATGACTCAACTACAAGAGGAGGGTGTACTTAGCCCACATGAAGAGGGCACCTTGAGTACCCAGCCTAGGTGACAGGGGAGGCTGTGCCATTGGATCCTACGGGGTTCCTCCTGCATTAGCCCACATTATCAAGACATGGAATCAAAGAAGCTCTACCTAATACATAGAAACAAACGTAGGGAGGCTGTCAAAACAAGAAGACACAAACATGACCCACATAAAAGAATAGATCAACTCCAGAAGAAGAACCAAAGGAAATGAAGATAAACAATCTATCAGATGCAGAGCTCAAAACACTGGTTATAAGGATGCTCAAGGCCATCAGCAGCATAAAAAGATCTGGTCAGAAATGAAGAATTCACTAATTAAAGAACAATTTATAGGGAAACTACAGTACAGTGGGTGAAGCTGAGGATCAGCAAAAGACAACCAATAAGAACAAGAAGAAGAAAAAAGAATCCCCTAAAAAACAAAAATGAGGATAGTAAAAGCAGCCTCTGGGACAACTTCAAGAGGTCAAACATTTGCATCATATGGATGCCAAAAGGAGAAGAGAAAGAGCAAGGAATTGAAAACCTATTTGAAATAATAATGAAGGAAAACTTTCCTAATTTGGTGAAGGAAACAGACATACAAGTCCAGGAAGCACAGAGTCCCTTACAGGATGGATGTAAAGAGGCCCATTCTAAGATACATCATAATCAAAATGCCAAAGCTTAAAGAGAAAATCTCAAAAGCAGCAAGAGAAAAAAAGGAAGTTACTTAAAGGGGAGTTCCCATGTAAGACTGTCTGCTGATTTCTCAAAAGAAACTTTGCAGGCTAGAAGGGAGTCAAAGTTCTGAAAAGCACGGACCTACAGCCAAGATTGCTCTACCCAGCAAAGCTATCATTTAGAATGAAAGGGCAGATAAAGAGCTTCCTAAACAAGCCATTATTATATTAAATGATAAAGGGACTTATTTAAGAAAAAGGTCAACACTATGAACAATAAAATGGCAAAAAGAGTACAAATCTATCAACAATTGAATCTAAAAAACAAACTAAGCAAACAGAATCATGGCTACAGAGAGCATTTTGAAGGTTGTGGGGCTGGAGGGGTTTAGGGGGAATGGGTGAAGAAGTGAGAGGGTTAAGAGGTACAAATAGGTAGTTGCAGAATAGTCACAGGGATGTAAAGGACAGAATAGGAAATGCAACAGCCAAAGAACTTACATGCATGACCCATGGACATGAACAATGGTGAAAGAATTGCCTGAGGGAGTGGAGGGTGCTGGGTGGAGGGGGGCAAAGGGGAAAAAATCAGGACAACTGTAATAGCATAATTAATAATAATAATAAAAAAGTATTATCGTTCTCCTTTTACAGGTGAGGAAACAGGCCCAGAGAAGGTGAGCTCTCCTCAGTCACACAGCTGGTATGGAGAGAGGCAGAACAAACCCAGGTGTGTTTGGTCACTGTAGGAATGGAAAATTACTTCCAGGTAAACAACACTGGAGAGTCCGCTGCAGGAGCATGCTCTGCACTATCACCTGGTCCTACCTCCTGTTTCCATCCCTCTTTCCTCATCCTGGGCCCTGGCTTTGGACATGTTGCATAGGATAAAGAGGGAAGGCAGACTGAGCACCCCTGGAGCAGCTGTGGGGGTGGGTCGGGGTGAGGGTGGCATCTGGGCAGCACCTTCCTATTCCTATTCAGTTCACTGCCCTACCTTGAGTGTTCTCCTTGGCTCAGGACTGTAGTGAAGAAAAAGAAATCTCAGAGGAAAGAAAAGCCACATGACAGTTATCAGTGAAGCAAAGGGGGAAAATAGCACTGAAGAAAGGGGACAGACAGGAGGAAGGATTCTGCCTGCCTCCCACTACAGGGACCAGGAACCTGGGGTATTTCTTTGGGGAACGCTGTGTGGGAAGGCAGAGGATTGGGTGCAGAGAACCCGGAGTCTAGTTGTGATGCTACTGCTTGTGCCATGTGACCCTGGACCAGTCACTTCACCTCACCAGGGCTCAGCTGTCCCTGCCAGAAAATGGGAGGCAGGCGGGGCAGACTAGATCTTTGAGTCTTTCCAGTTCTGATGTTTAAAGTTGGTGATTCTATTCTCAAATTGACAGCTTTAACAACGAGGTATTTCCTTAAAGTTGGCTCTTCTCAATCTTAGGGCAAGCAGGAAATGTGAATGCACTACGTCCCAAAGCTCAGACAATGGATTCTTGATGGGCCTTCTATTATTTTCTAGATCAGACCCGAAAGGCTGACAACTAAAGAACTCTAGTACAAGATGCTGGGCCCCAGAGAGTCAACTATAGATATGTGTGGTTGGTATGAATCACAGCCAGAAGCTCCTCATATCTGGGCTCCCTGATAGATTAAATCTCTACACATGCAAATTCAGGGGCACGCACAGTCTCCCAGGTGAGTCCGGTGGCTTTACCGTGCCTTCCACAGTGGGTTCCAGCAGGACGGGCACGGCTGGGCAGGAAAGCAATCTGCTGGAAGCCATTGCCACTGCTGTGTGAAGGACTGAGAGCTTCTAACAGCCTAGCTGCACCTGTATTTGAGAGGATTTTCTTTTCATTTTGAATTTTAAAACATCCGATTTTAAGGAAGAGGACTCAGATTGATTATACAGTTTTTCTCACTGAAAGAGGGGAAGGGAATGGCTTCCCTTATCTTCCCTCATCCTCCTAACAACTGTACCGCTGTTCCACACTGCTTACTGTCCTCAAAAGCTACTGCATTTCTTTTCCTCCCCTCCTCCCACAACAGTTCTTTGGTCCAGCAGCACAAGAGTTCCACGGTTATGCATATGTACGCTTGTGTGGTGGAGAGTGGCAAGGTCTGGGGCAGGACTGGCCCTGGCTATAGGGCTGCCTTTACGGACAGTTGGGGCCATGAGCGCCTATCACCAGCCTCAGGCCTCCAGGTGTGCTGGTAGCTCCTGTCACCACCCTCCAGAGATGGTGCTACAGTCCATGGCAGGCACCTAAAATCAAGTTCCTGCCTCCTGTGCTACCACCGACCTCTGTGGACTGGGGCAGCCCTCCCCAGGTAAGAGTCACCTCCTGGGCAAGGAGAGGCAGGGATGGCGGCAGTTGCTAGAAGAGAAGCTGGAAGGCAGCAAAGCAGACAGACTAGTCAGAGGTGTGCACTCCAAGCCAATTCCAGTTCCTCCCCTTCGTCAGCCTATGACCCTGGGCAAGTATCTGCATCTTTTTTCAGCCTCAGCCCTGTCCCCTGCAAAGTGAGCGGCACACAACTGGCTGCTGCAGAGGGTTGGTGTGAGCATTACATGAAACGAGGCAGGTGAAGCCCTTAGGACAGAGCAATGACCGATGCCATACTATGAGGAGGGACTGGCCAGCTACAGGATATCTGTACTGTGTGCAGGCTGCTGGGGGGAGGCCACCTGGAACTGTGGGGGCTCCCAAGGGCACCAGTGTGACCCGTAAGGAACCTGACCAGGCCAGGCCCCAGGTGTATAGCTGATCTAGCCCTCAGGAGTTCTGGCCCATCTTGGGCTCCTCCTAATTAGATGAGCTAGGGATACCTTTCCTTTTCAGGCTAGGACACCCGGAACAGGCCACATTGCACTGGGTCTTCTGGTTAAGAAAGTGAGAAAGTATGTAGCAATATTTCCACCAACATCTCCTTCCAAGATGAACATGCCAGTATTCAGTGCCATCCCTGCTGTATCTAGAAAACCCTTTAGGTGGAGAGCAGCGCCCTCCCCAGGGTCCCTGGGCTTGCGGGAGGGGCTCCTACCTTCAGGTGCTCCATCTTCTCCTGTTGGCTCAGGAAGTCCCTGTCAGCAGCATCTGGGGGCTCGAGGGACTTGTTAGGGGGTTGCATGAAGTCCTGGGTGACCTTCTCGGACAGCTTGCAGATGACCTGCTGCTTGGCCTCGTTCTTGTCCATGAGCAGCTGCACGTGCTGCTGCAGCTCCTGCACCTGCTGCTCGCGCAGGCTCGCTGTCTGTGCCAGGCTGTCCCGCTCCTGCTCCAGGGCCTCCACTCGCCGGCCCAGCTCGGCGATCTGCCGCACCTTGTGCCGCACCAGCTCCAGCCGGTCCTTGTCCTCTGCTGCCGCCAGGTAAGCGCTGGTCGCCCTCTTCTCCTGCTGGGCGGCCTCCAGGGCCTTGTGCAGGATCCTCACCAGCTCCTGCTCGGAGACACAGAAGCTTCGCATGAACTCGGGAAAAGCCTGTTTGGTGCCAGAGGTGAGGCAGGTGCCCTCGCCAGTGCTAACAGCCCTGAGAGGTGGCCAGCATCTCCTCTGGATGATCGCACCTCAGCACCCTTTTCTCGTTTTCTGTCCAAGAGTTTTAACTTGACACATGGTTCCCCAACTCAAGACTACATTTTCCAGCTAAGCTTACAGTTGGGTGTGGCCAAGTGATGACTGGACCTACACCGCTTACAAGAAATGATGTGGGCAGCTTCTGGGACATACCTTTGAAGCCACTAAACACAGGGACCCTCTGGCTGGGAAGAGGCAAGAACTACGGCAGCCACACTGGGCTCACAGCACAAGCTGCAGGTTGACGATGGCAGAGTTGCCTCACAGAGCAGACCTGCTGGCCTCTTCTATGAGCTTGTGAGAAATAAACTTCCAAACTGTTTTAGGCCACAGTACTTTAGAGGTTGTATCCTACGTAATACCTGTCTATTTCAAAGATGAACAAACGGAGGCCCAACAGAGTAGAATGGAATTGAATCCCAAATCGCCTGGACTCCGAAGCCAGTGCTTGGGCAGTAATGAAAGCAGGGGTGGCCTGGCACATGTGCATTGCTCTCCCGCCTCTCGCTTCTGTGGCAGGCCTTACCCATTAATCTCAATACTCCTTCCTTCTGAGACTGAGTGCAGGTCTCAGGATCCTTCTGAACTTGGCACCCAAGTAGTCACTACCAATGGAGCTGACTGAGACAGTCACAGAGGAAACACGTTGGCAGTCCTCACGCTAAGCCACACATAGAGCCTCAGCCAATCCATTTGTGCCCAGCACCCACGGCCCACCAAGCAATGCCTGCAAGGCTGCTGCAAGGAAGCTCTAGAGAACAGACCTCAATTTATACCTGACAGAGCATGTGATTCATTCACATGGAAACTCAAGGTCTGCTTGGCTTCCAATGCCTTGGAGGCTCTAAACTTCCCAGGACCTGTCTTGTCTTAAAGCAGGGGTGTGGATTCATTCAGGGCCAGGATCAGGTTATTAGAAGCCAGGCTGCCTAGCCGCCAGCCCCACACAGACCTTGCACCTCACAAACCTCCTCGAACCTTGTGAACCTCCTCGGACTTCACGAACCTTGTAGGGAGGGTCTTTAGGTCACTGATGTGCTCCAGGCCAGCCTCATCTGGAAAACCATGGTTTCCTGGAAACATCTTAACTGTATCTATGCCAAAGCATTTAAATAAATGGATCATCTGGGAGAGGGTTATTTGCTAAGAACAACTCTACTTAGAGAATAGCCCCAAAACATGACTTTATATGAAAAGTTAATGACAAGACCACATTAGTGTGCATCTTCTAAAACCTTGGTACTATTCCTTCTCTGCTTCTCCCTTCCATCCAACTTTTATGAAGCATCCACTCAGTGCTGAGCTGTGGGCCAGCCGCTGGGCCCAGAGAGGGTCTGGTCATACCTTTGAAAACTGCAAAGGCTGGTGAAGTGAAGGCAAACCACTGTAACAGAGTGATTTCCTTTGACAGAGGGAAGCCAGGGTGTTTGTGAGGGCCCGGAGCAGAGAGCAATGACTTCTGCTTGTGGGGGAAGAGTGGCATCTTCTACAGAGAGGGCAGGAGAGGGTCAGAGATGGCCAAGCAGCAGGTGGGAAATGAGGGCTCCGAGGGCTCTGCAGACGAATGAACTACAAACAGCTCCTGCAAAGCCGCAGAGAACTGTGGGCAGGTGAAGAGCTGTGGGAGCCCTTGTGTGTTGAAGGAAGTGGGGACGGTGGCTGCAAACCAAACTGTGTAGAAATCCCTTCCCAGGCTCTGCTCAGAGAGGAACATTCCTGTGGCTCCCAGGTAACAGGTAAACCCAGACCAGCTTCGGGCTCAGCTGAGATCTGGAGATCACCTTATTAACTGCCTGGTGAAATAACCAACAGCCACCCGTGTGCAGACTGGCCCGAGGCTCGAAGCAGGTGGGTATTCCTCCAGAACTTCGGGACAGTCAACTCTGAAGCCTATTTCATTACATTCAGCTGTCTTTCCCTTCCCACATCTGGCTCTCGAAATTCAAGACCAAGACACTGGTCCAGAAGGCTCTCCTTCCCCTCAGACAGACAGGAAGAAGGGGAAGGATGTGGGGGAGGGGTACAGCCAGAGTAAGAAGCACAAAAGGTGGAGGTAGAGTGGATCACGGCTTCAGAAAACCTGGAGGCTAGAAGGCCCTGGGAGTCCTGGCCCAGCCACTTGGCTATCACATGGGGAGACTGAAGCCCAAGAAAGGAGAGAAGAGGACTAAGCGGACCTGGTAGATGCCGAGAAGTAGAAAAACATGCCATCATGGAGAGCTCCTAACTCTAATCTAGGATCCCTCACTTCTCCATGATGCATAGTTAATGGATTTTGCATTGAAATGCTTCTTTCAACTTCTTTAAAAATGGATTCCCCAGCCAGGGCACATAAGCAGATTGCAAACCAGGTCTCCAGTCAGGTCTGTGGCTGGAGGCAGGTGAAAAGCAACCATACATGGATGTCTCTCTCCCTCTCTGCCTCTCTCCCTTCCCCTCTTTCTAAAAATAATGAAATAAAATCTTTAAAAAAAAAAAAAAAAGGAAATAACTCATGTTCGTAGCAGCATTATTCACAATACCCAAGAGGTGTAAACAACCCAGTGTCTATTGATGATGAATGGGTGAAATATGGCACGCACGCACACACACTCACAAGGGAATATTATTCAGCCTTAAAAAGAAGGGAAATCCTGCTACATACTACACATAGATGAATCTCAAGGACATTAGGCTCTGAAATAAGCCAGTCACAAAAATACTTATAGATACCTTACAGAAATATTAAAAATAAAAATGGAAATTATGGAACATGCCATTGTGAAGCTGCTTTTATGCTGTAAGAAATAATATAAAAGAAGCCACTTCACAGGGAGTGCATCTGGAAGTCTCTGGCTTGGCTTCTGGGGCAATAATAGGCTGCCCTTCACCCCCACTGAATTTCCTAAACAAATTATATGTCTTCACATAAGTAATCTCAAGTGAACAACACTGGCCCCAGAGGCGTAGTCAGGGCCTGGGAGGAGTCCCTATCTCCAGCAGCCAGCAGATGGTGAGTATCCCCACAAACAACAACCTTTTGTTCGCCAGAGCAGACAGCCCTCAGGTGGTGCAACTCTGCGGACCCTGAGAGCTGAGCCACTCAGCCAGGCAGCCATCTGGTGGTGTCTCCTGGAGGCCACATCTCTTGAGGGGCCAGCAAATCAGGGCCTGGGATAGAGAATGACTCAGTAGATATCAGTCACCCTGTGGTTTAATATGACACCAGGGAGGCAGAGAGAGTTTGTGCTATTTTTTTTTGAAGAGCAGGTAGATGTGTCTGGCCCGGCTATTCCATGAGACCATGGAGAGGCAGCCTGTGATGAGTCCTAAACCTGGAGAAAAAGACCAGTGCCCTCCATAGCACCCAACTGTTGGCAAAACAAATTCTTTAAGGATCATTAAAGCTATTGGCCATGGCCACCTGGCTGACTGGGCCCAAAGAAGACCTCCCGCTCCCACGTCCTCGTGTAGTTTTTGGTAGGAAGATGGTGCCTTCCCACTGAAGCACCATAGGACAGGCATTCTTGGAGATGTGGGCCCTGGAAGTCTGGGCTGTTTCCCCAGATGAGGAACTGGGCTTGGAGGGTCAGATGGAGACTTGCTCTCCGACCAGTATTTCTGAGTGCGCAGGGCTCAGCCTCCCGGGGCCGTGCCAGCCTCCTCAGCTTTCTCTGCCTCCTCTGGACCATGAGCTGGTCACCTTTTCTCTTTCCCTTCTTTGGTTTTGGTATCTGGCTGCAGATGAACAGGAGTTGGTAGGGCTGGGGCGCCACCTCCCTCACGTGGAATGACACCTGACCTCCACCCATCACTGCCATGACCCACAAGCATGTTCCCTGGAGGCCCTCATGGGTTCACATGTGTTTCCAGAGCTCCTCAGAAGAGTTCTTCTCAGAGCCCTTAAAAGGGGGTGTGTCATTCCTCCTAAGATGGGAAGGAATCAACAAAAAGGGCAGGGAACACTAGTAATGCCAAAATAATCAAAGTCTGAATCTGTTGGGCAACTGCTAGGGGCCAGGCTTTCTGAAGCTGGACACAGGCCTGTCCAGGAAACATGGTTATAACTCCATTCACAGAGGAGGAAACTGAGGTGGAGGTGAAGAAACATGCTCAGGGCTAGAATTGGGGTCTGCACCATCTTGCTCTGAATTACCCACTAGACTGAAGTGCAATTGTGTGATGGGTCAGAGAGCATGCAAATCCACTCACATTGCAGGTCAAAAGCTCAACCACAAGGTCTATTCTCTTCCTGACAACCTGCTCAGGACAGGACTGAGGTTTGTTGGAAAGTGAACCAGTAGGGATTCTTCAACGCTTTAACAAGTTTCCTCTTCTCATTCTCACTCTAATGGTAGGGAAGTCAGCAGCCAGGCCACCCTTCCTCAACTCCAGGACCTTGCCTTTGCCCAGTGAAGACCAGTGCACCCTCCCTCCAGGGCTGCATAGCTGTCAGGGGCAAACCGAGATGACAGCTTGGTCTCCCAGCCCTCTCGACTGCATCTGACAGTTCTTAATGCCTTAGAAGGAAAGGCCAAGTCAAGGAGGCTGCTTGTACTTCCTGAAGGGAAGGGGAAGAGACGGTGCAAGGAGAAGTGGTTTTTACACTTCCAGATTTCTTTTCCTGTGCAGGTTTGGGTATGGGATTAAAGCTGTTACTGGTCCAGGGGTCAGGCGGCTGCTCCAAAGAGAGCCTGACGCCCAGTGCTATAGCTGCCTTTGCGTCCCTGCCATGTGATCCTCACTGCTGTGTGAGGTTGCCCTGGATATGAACATGATTTACCTCTACCTCTGGGTTGCAGAATTTTTAAAAAATTATTTATTTATTTATTAGTTTTAGAAAGAGGGGAAGGGACAGAGGCAGAGAGGGAGAGAGAGACATCAATGTATAGTTGCCTTTCACCAGCCTCCAGCTATGGACCTGGCTGGAGACCTGGCTTGTAAGCTGGACTTGTGCCCTGGCTGGGAATCAAACCAGCGGCCTTTGAGTTCGCAGACCAGTGCCTTATCCACTGTGCCAATGAACTTCTCTCTCTGTAAGCCTAAATCTTCCTCTCTGTTATTGCCCCCACACTGGGCCTGACTCAGCTCCAGGGCAGTGAGAGCTGCCTGCTTTCTCTGTCCTCTAACAGCCCTTAAGAGGCCTGTGCCCGGTTACCAGCTGCCAGGTCAAAGGTCACCCCTGGTTCCTTTGGTGGTTCCTCCCAGAATCCTGCATCCAGATCCTCCTCCTCCTCCAAATACTGTCCCTCATGCATAGTTAGTCCTTCAGGAGGGGTCTGAGAGGCAGTTATTAAAGTAGGGACCCTGCCTTTGGAGGCTTCCTGTCACCTAGTTTGAGTGACAGCATGTCCCTGAGTAATCAACAGCACAGCATTTCCAAGTTTGGCTGGTAAGAACCACAGCCGGCAAATACCCAGAGGGGTTTACTGGAGCCTAGGGCCTCTCTGGGGCCAGAGCTCACCTTCTGAGACTTTAATTCCTTGGTAAGCACCAGAACCTCCTGCTCCAAGGCCAAGCCTTTCTCCTGGGCAAAGCGGTTCCGTGTGAGTCCTTCAGCAAAGAACGGGAAGGTGTTATTCTGGCGCTTTGCTTTCTGAATGAGATTGGCAGTCAGGGAGGACTTGGGTGTAGGCTTCAGAGAACCCGCTGGATCTTTCCCTGATCAAGAGGAGAAATGCAGAGGTTATGATCAGGGGCCTTGGCAGCTCTCAAACTTGAGCTTGCTGCAGAAACACGTGGAAAGCTTGGTAAAGTGCAGATTGTGGGACCCCACCCCCTGAGCTTTCTATTCCAAAAAGCTGGGGTGAGCCTTGGGAATCTGCATTTCTAAAACACCCCTAGGTGATACTGATGCAGCCTGCACTGGGGTGGACAAAATAAAGATTATTTACATTGTGCTGGCCAGATCATTCAGCCCATCCTCTGGGCTTGCTGGTCTCCTGCCCATGGGTCCCCACCTGCACCGGCTGTGTTTGCCAGGTGGTCAGCCTCTCAGTCATAGCCCTGACAGAATGTGTTTCTTTTGTCAGAGTGCCACTTCTACCCTCTGGGCAATTTTCAAAGTACACAGGCCTGTCTCTTGCTAGGAACATAGAATATATCTGTGCTCTGCATTCTTGCCCCAGACAGTAGCTCAAACTCTCAGTTGATTCTTATGAGAATCAAATGATGCCAAGTTAGCAGGCATTTCCTGCAGTCGGTTGCCTCAAGGCTGCATAGTCCTTTTAGTATTTGTTCTAGAGCCAGGTAGGCCATGGATGGCCCACAGGCCAAACCGAGCCCACTGCTTGCTTTTATGAATAAAGTTTTGCTGGGACTCAGCCACGCCTGTTGGTTTGTGCACTATCTGTGCTGGTTTCACCCCACAAGGGCAGAACTACGTACTTGCAACAGGGACCACCTGGCACACAAGGCCCATGTATTTACTACCTGGCTCTTTGCAGAAAACATTTGCCAACCAGTGCTAAATTTTATTCTTAAATCAAATCCAACATCAGAGAGCCATTTACTCAGGCCACCTTGTCCTGCCCTGTCCCCAGTCTTTGCTTTAGGGCTCTGCCACCAGTCTGCCACCAGGGATATTTAATGATCTGTTGTACCATCAAGAGATCTTGAGAACTGAGTTTATATGGCACATGCACATCATGCTGATGCAGCTTGCACAGGGCCGGACAAAATATACGGAATTACTCCTCAGCCCTCAGAGTCAGGAAAGGCTTTCTTCTTCCAAGGAAATATGTATTTAGCTTATGCACAATGGGAATAATCGAACTACTCGCCTCTCCCACTTTGCTGTGGCTGCTGAGATGCTCAGAGTCACATCTGCTGCCTACTTTGAAGGATCTTATCTAAATTTTCTAACCCAAATTACTCATTTAATTCCCCAGATATGTATTTTAATAAGTTATCCCTGGACTAAGATGTTAAAAATAAGGACGTGGAAGATAATCCCAGGGGAGGGGACCAGTGGGGTTTGGAAAACAAGCCAAGTGACATAGCATCTGTCATCTGGGGACCAGGCTGAGTGGCAGCCAAACAGTCTTGAGCAAATAAAGAACTGCTCTGACTGGTGTGGCTCAGTTTGTTGGGTATCATCCCACAAAGCAAAAGGTCGCTGGTTCAATGGTCGGGCACATGCCTGGGTTGTGGGTCCAGTCCCTGGTCGGGTTGTACGGGAGGCAACCAATCAATGGTTCTCTCTCACATCGATGTCTCACTCCCTCTTTCTCCCTACCTTCCCCTCTCTCTAAATATAAAAAAATAAAATAAAATAAAATAAAAAGAACTATCTAATAGGTGATAGGAATCAGAAGCTCCTTGAATTTGCTGGGTAGAAAAACAGAATGGTTTCATTCCAGACTTAAAAGACTTTAGGTGGAGCTAAGAACAAAGCAAAAGCTCAGAGGAATGCAATGCCTCGTCTTCTGGGCGAAGGACTCTAGCAGTCAGTCCAGGTGGCTCAGACCTGTAGCCCTGCTGGCCTTTGAAACACTCCTGTCCACCAGCCCGGAGGGCAGGCAGGGGAGGGATCACTGTGCTCATTGCATAGTTGGAGAAAATAGCCCTAAGACAGAGTTTCTCAATCAGTGTCCCAGGATTTCATGAGAGAGCTGACTCAGAGGGCCTGAGGGTGGGGACCAAAGGCAGCCCAGACTCCCACCTGTGACTCAACTCAGCTTTCACATGCTTTGCATTTTAGATTTCGTGTGGCAGCAAGGTTTCATGGAAATAAAGACATCATTTTAAAAATTACTGATTTAGAAAATGAGGCTTCAGGCTGCAATATGGGGTCAGAGTGCTCAGCCTGAATCCCAGCTCTGTCACCCACTGTGTGGCCGTGAGCCAGTCACTCCACTTTCCTGCCCTCTGTTCCTTCATTTACAAAATGAGAACAACGTCAGTATCCTCCGCTCAGGTTGCTGTAAGGATTGAACAGGTTCATGCAAGTAAAGTGCTTAGTGCATGTGGTTGACACTTGAAAAAGTTCTAAGTGAAATAAGCCAGTCCAAAAGGACCATGCGCTGTATGGTTCCATTTATAAAAACTATCCGAAACAGGAAAATCTTGCAACAGAGACCACCTGGCCCATAAGACAGAAAGGTGGTTGGTGGTTGTTTAGAAATGGAGGGAGGTGGAGATTGGGACTGATGGCTGAGGGAGGTATGATTTCTTGTGTGGCATATTACAAATGTTCTAGACTTGATTATGGTGATGGTTGCATTGTAGCTCTGTGAATATACTGAAAACCACTGAACTGTATACTTCAAATAGGTGAATTGTATGGTATGTGAATCTTATCCTTTATCTTATCTTAACAGAATTGCTATTGCCCCCCAAAGTGCTTAGAGTAGCCCTGGCACAAAGTAACTGCTAGATGTAAGTGCTAGTTCCATCATTATTATTGATTAGATACAGTATTGATCTAAATTGTTTTTGTGATCTGAGGGGTCTCCTAGGCACTGCTCTAAAGGGGCGTTTTTTTCCTCAAGTCATTTGTACATGTTTCTGCTAGAAGAAGACCCCCAGAGTGCTGCCTCAGCCAGTTTTCTCCTGACTGCTTCTATGCTAAAATATGTCCTAAAGGCACCAATGCTACTTTCAAGGAGGCCACCCTTCCCCCAGTGGTGTGGGCCACTCACATTTTGTAAAAGAAATACTAATGTGCCATGTCAGCTGGGGCAGATACCTAAAGGTCATCGGCTCTGCTTCTCCAGGCAGAGCTGACTGCTTTAATCATTCCAGAGTGGCAATTTTATATCCTTTCCTTATAAATTAAAAAAAAAAAAAAAAAAAAAGAGTAAGAAAGCGAGTGAGATTTCCCTTGATTACTTCAGGAATCACAGCTAAGAATTTCAGTTTGGGAAGATGCAAAGGTTCTGGAGGTGGATGGTGGTGATTTTTTTGCAGAGGAATGTGAGGGTAGTTGATGTGCCAAACTGCACACCTAAATAAAACTGGTTTAGTTTTATGTTACATGTATCTCACAACCACCACCCCCACAATAAAAATAATAAATCATTGCTACTAGACCCATAAACCCAGGGGCAGCGACCCGGAGAGTTCCACGGCTGGCATACAAAAGCACACTTGGTCTCTGAAGGCAGCTCAGACCTGGGCAGAGGCTCACCTGGGGCTCCAGGGTCAGGGGGTGAGGGCTGCTCCTCCTTCTGAGGCTCCCTGCTCTGCAGCGAATCTTCCCCTGGAGGTCCGAGGTCTGTTCCCTGGGCCTGCCTGTTGCCCCGGATGTTGCACACTGTGTTTCTGAAGGAAATCAGAGGAGCGGGAGGCTGAGAGCACTGCCACTCTGCACCTCTCCTCTCTGCTGTCACTGTGGGAGCTCAGGCCGCATCCCTACCACAGTCACAGCCTGGTCAGTCCGCCAGACCACAGGGACCCTGCGTGACACGCCCCACCTGAGGCACTCCCAATCCCCCTCACTCATCTCCTTTCTGTTATTTCATCATTCTTATCACCTTCCACAATATTACTTATAAACAAATGTATGCTTCACTCCCCTGTCCTAAACCCACTGCCAGAGTATAAGCTTTCCCAGGGCAGGATGTTTGTTTTGTTCACTTAAGTACTCTGACTGCCTAGAACAGTGCCTGAAATATAAAGGGCCTTCTGCATGTATGTTGAATGAATTTTGAATGTACTTGCCAAACTGATGCTCCTAAAACCTCCACCTGGTCTTGTAACTTCCTGGCTCAGAAACCATCAGTGGCTCCCTATTTCTGCTGACAAGTTCCGACCATCTCCTAGTCTCCTTCTTCTTTTGCTTTCTTTCCCTGCTCTGATCTGTTCTCTCTGATGCCTTCACTGGTCACCTCATGGCCTCAAAGCAGCTCGCTGCATTTCATGAACGGGCCACTGTGTGACCCAGTACTTGCAAAGGCTGAATAATAATGATGTCTTTCCCTCACGAACTGGGCACTAACCTACCTGCCTGCCTGCTGACACCTGGCACTGGGGTTGCAGGTACCCAGAGTGCAAGCTCAATAACACTTGTTTGGTTTGCAGGAAGGAGCTAGGTAGCACTGAAGCCTGGCCAAGGACCAGGGACCACAGAGAAATTTATGAGTCAGATGAAAAGACAGTTCAATTGAGTTTATTTTCCCTTTGCAGAGATACGAAAGTAGACAAATTCTAAAATTAATAACAAGGAAGAGGAAATGATAAAAGGAGTTCAGTAGATCAGTGTCTTTCCAAATAAAAGTTAACAAACCGCCCTGGCTGGTAGCACAGTGGATAAGGTGCCGGCCTGCGAACCCAAAGGTCGCAGGTTCGATTCCCCAGCCAGGGCACATTACCAGGTTGCAAACCAGGTCTCCAGTCAGATCTGTGGTTGGAGACAGGTGAAACGCAACCGTACATTGATGTCTTTCTCCCTCACTGTCTCTCTCCCTTCCCCTTTCTAAAAATAATGAAATAAAATCTTTAAAAAAAAAAAAAAGTTAACAAACCATTGGTAGATTGTAAAATCAGTTTAGTATCATGACTAGCATTTAAAAACAAAACGGAAAACATGAGAATGTACCCCACTTAGAGAGGGTTAATAGTTTATGTATATACAAAACATGTGTGTGTGTGTACACTGTGATCATGGTCAAAAGTTAGGAAACACTACACTAAGAAGTCATTTATTTCTTTGGGGGGAATGGGTGGGTGGGCGGGGGGACAGAGGGGAGCAAAAAGGGGATGGATGTAATACAACAACAATAAAATTAAAAAAAAAAACAAAAACAAACAAACAAACAAAAAAAAAGAAGTCATTTATTTAAGGGCAGCAATAGTGTGGTCAAAAGACAGGAGGATGTGAAAGTGTGTAGATCTGTGATGGAAACTTGGCTTTACTAGATCTCACTGATGTGCAATGTGTACCTCCAGTAGTATGGGGGCCCAATTACTCTGCAAAAGCTTTATTCTAAAACACCTAGGTGCTAGGTAAATATAAAACGTATTTCATAAATATTCAGCTGAATTCCCAGGAAAGGAAGAGAAACCCCTACGTACTGAACATGAAAAAGGAGGAGAATTCAAGTGGAAACATAAGAAGAAGATGAATGTGTAGATTATTGTTCAGCAAATACAGTCACACCTTAATTTTAAAAACACCTTATTGCTAAAAAATCAGAGATACCTTAATTTAAAAAAATACCTTATTGCTAAAAAATACCAAGTCTGCTGAAAATCTGGTGATTGACCTATACTCAATTTGGGGTTACCACAAAACTTTAAGTTGTAAAAACTGCAGTGCCTATGAAGTGTAACAAAACAAGGTTTGCCAGTATTCACTCCTTCCTCTCCTTTACCAGTACCTCCCTCTCCCTCCCTGCCTCCTATGGATATGGGTGTGGCCACATGACTGACTTTGGCGAAAGGAATGTTAGCAGATGTGATGTACACATAGGCTTGAGGAACATGCCTGAGGGAGCTGGTCCATAGAAGATGAGAAATTCAAAGATGAGAAATTCCTGGACTAGAATTAGATTACAGTCTCAACCAAGTGAACCTAGCCTTTATCAGCTGAACCCAGATGGGTGCAAAATAAATGCTTACTATATGACACTGAATTTTGTGTTTGCAGCAATACTGTCGTTAAGAGTTGACTAGGAAATAGGATAAACAGTTCAGGAATCAATTTTTTGGTTTTTTTTTTAACATTGTGATAATTGACAAATAATATTCTATTTGTTTCAGGTATATAACATGTATATACATATATATTCACTACAATAAGTCTACAAGTCTAGTTAACATTCATCACCATGCATAGTTACAATTTTTTTTTCTTTCTTTCTTTCTTTTCTTTTCCTTCTTCTTCTTCTTTTTTTTTTTTTTTTTGGTGATCAGGGATCAACTATTGATACCAAAAACCTAGGGCCTTAGTTACAAGGGAGGACAGAAGACAAGGCTTGGTCTCATACAAAGTGCAGAATTGAAACTGAAATTTTACATAAAGCTGGGATATGAAAGTTCATATGCTTCTGAAGAGCTGAATTAGAAAAAAGGTGTTTGCTGGCAAAATTATCAAGAGGAAATTCTAGGCAAAGGCTCTGGATATTCAGGGAAACACTAGCCTTTAAGAATGAACTGGGACGTGCTCTCTCCTTTTTTGGGGGGAAAGTTGGTAAAGAATTGGTATTAATTATTCTTTAAATGTATGGTAGAATTCACCAGTGAAGTTAGGTAGTCCTAGGTGTTATTTTTCTGTTGCTTCTTTTTGTAAGTAGTTTTTTGATTACTAATTCACTGTCTTTACCTGTTATAGGGCTATTGAAGATTTCTAGTTTCTTCTTGAATCAATTTTAATAATTTGTGTCTTTCCAGGAATTTGTGTATTTCATCTAAGTTATTTATTTATTGGCATAGAACTGGTTATAGTTTTCCCTTATAATTCTTACTATTTCTATAAGGTTGGTATTATTGTTCCTTCTTTTGTTCTTAACTTTATTAGTTGAGTCTTATGTTTTTTCTTGGTCTGTCTAGCTAAAGACTTGTCAATTTCATTGATTTTTTTCCCCCCAGAGAATCATTACTTAATTTGAAACTTCTCTTTAAGAGAAAATCCAGTTTTTTGGTATAGTTGGGTCCAACATAAGAAAAGAATCAGATTGTATTTTAACGAAGAATACAGCTCACTGATGGAGGGAAACGTTAATCAGTTAAATGAAGCGTGTAGAAAAAGTTAGAACTCAGCACTTCCAATACTTGATTTTGAAATTTGGTCTCTGACTCCTTTTACTCTGTTATTATTAATGTCCTATTTTAAGAAGCCCCTGACTCCAGTCACCTTCCCTTCTCAGTTCTTATTTGTCCCATCTAAAAATAAAGGATGGTGGTCCTATTAAAAAGAATGATGATGCCCATGGAGGGGGGGCACTATTCATTTTGTGCTGGGGCTTGTGCTGAGCCCCATTACAATGTATCTCACAAACCACAAGTCACATGATTTGTAGAGGACCCAGGGACACATCCCTCCAGCAAAGGAACTGGCTGTGTGGGGTGACCCACACTTCCCCTTGCTCAGGGACTGCAGCCTCCCCATCATGTCCAGGAGCTCACAAGCATCAGCCCTGGGGTACGGGAGACGTAGAAACCCAACTTCAGGTCAGGCAAGGGCCTTCTAAGCTCTCGCCCATATCTCCTCTGTGGATGGGGAGCTCATTGACTACAGACACAGACCAGGTGGCTACTACTCAGCCAAACTATTGTGCTTCGAAGAGGCACCTCCATTTCATAACTTTATTGACGTGGGTTGGAGCAGTTGACAGATCATTTTCTGTGTAGGTTTTAGCTCCAGGTCTGAAAGCCCTGGTCAGCATGAAGGTAGGGGTTATAAAAGCTTGTTCTGGAAAGAAAAACTTGGGCAAGCCATTTATGCTCTCTGAGCCTGGGCTCCCCCATCTGCAATGGGGATGAGGGACATTTTCACAATGAACAATGAGGCCCTTCATAGACCAGGCTCTAGCCTGAACACTAGTGATACAACTCATTTAATTCTCACCCACATGCATTTAATTCTCACAAAAGTCCAAGGGAGTAAGTACTATTATCCCCTCCATTGTGCAGAGAGGAGAACTGAGGTTCAGAAAGGCTAAGTAACCAAAGCCATAGAGCCGGTGAGTGGTGGGACTGAGCATCAGACCTGGACATCTGACTCCACAGGCTGAGAACTTAACAACTTAACTGTTACGATAGCACTTCACAGGTTGTCCGCACAACTCAATGAATATAAAGCACCCAGTGTAGTGCTCAGGAAGCCCCCTACTCCTCTCCTCAGACTGTGACCCGGGCTCATGGTAGACCCAGCTGGAAG
The DNA here is from genome assembly GCA_004026585.1 of Noctilio leporinus. NCBI lineage: Eukaryota > Metazoa > Chordata > Mammalia > Chiroptera > Noctilionidae > Noctilio > Noctilio leporinus. The sequence goes on along the minus strand of PVIW01000391.1, from coordinate 83,154 downwards.
CTCTAACACCAGCCATAGCAAAGGGGCGCCAAAGCCAAGGGCAACTTTGATCTTACCCGGCTCTCCCCAGGACGCTGCCCTGCATTTTCTGCAGGTTATTGCAAATGTGAGGACGGAGGAAACTAACTGATCCCCTACGCTTCCTTCCTTCCTTCTCTGCATGTTTTATTCCACTTCTGCTGTTTGTGGTCTCCACTGGCGAGGAACTTAGCTTGCTCTTGGTGAGAACACCCTGGATACAGCTACAGTGTGTACTGGCTGGATGGCTGGACTTCTCAGGTCCCCTCAAACCTCCCATCAGGCTCGGATTGCTCCCAGATCCCTCCACCTCCCAAGGGAAGGTCCCCAGCGGGGGACTCTCCTTATCCACTACTACTGAGGGCTCAACCCCGCCCCAGACCCCCAAGTCTCTCCCTCTAGCTCAGATCTCTCTCCTCTGAGTTCCAGGTTCCTCCATCCAGTACCTGTTGGATAGTTCCACCTCCAGACCCTAAAGAGCACTCATCTGTTCCCTGAAACCTGCTTCTGTCCTAGGAATAGCACCACTACCCCTCTAGTTACCTAGGCAAATTCAAACACCAAAGCTGACAGAGGGAAATGCTATGCCCGAGTAACACACAGCCAGGGGTTTCTATTTTAAGTCCAGTGAACAATCTCTTCTGTTTCTAGTTTGTTTGAAGTTCCCACAGAAAATATGCACCTAAACAGGATTAGTATTAGGTATAGTTTAAATTCCCCAGAGCTTCCATTCCTTCAGTTAGAACAACAATAATAGCAGCAGATAATACAGGGTGGGGCAAAAGCAGGTTTATGGTTGTGAGTATGTGGAACCCAGAGTTTATCCTTGTATTATTATTTACTCATTATTGGATTATTTTTCACATGAATAATTGTCCTGGCCTTTGCCCCGCCCTGTGTTATGTGCCTTTCCACTGTCAAGGGCAGTTCTAAGGCAGTTAGCACACACCAGCCATTTAACCCCAGTGCTGATCTTACAAGGCAAGCACGGCTGAATTTTATATTTACTAACAATTTAAGTGGAGAACAGAGAAATCAGACAACTTGCCAAGGATACCACAGCCCATGACTGGTGGAGCCAAGATACAAATCCAGGCAGTTTGACTCCGAAGTCTGGGCTATATCGCTGTCTTCTTCTAAACTGAAAAAAGCCTGCTAGTGGGAAATTGTACATGTAATACATTATTAAATGAAAGGGTAGCTGAGATAAGATGGACGTAAAACAAACGACATGTTAAAAGTGAATAATGTGGTGCGTCTGACACATGTAGACATTTATGAAGCCATCACCACATCACATTCAGTAGGATCTCAATCATTCATGTCTGTGTAGAGAAAATGAGGAGGCAAGAGATCCACCAAATGCTAAGAATGCTTGTTTGGGTGACAGGATTATGGATAATGTTGAATTGGTATCTTTCAAGATGTTTCTGATTTCCTACAAAGAACACGCACTACTACTTTTAAAATCAGAACACTGCATGTAGTATTTTAAAGTGGTGACGTGATGAATTGAAGATAAGCCCCGAGCCCCCTCCCCGGACCCACCTCCTCCCTGGGAATCACCCTAGATCACCCTAGCTCTGAAGAAGGGGCTGCCTGCAGCTTGGCCAGCCCCTCACCCCACTAGCACTTACTGTATTTCAGTTCCCAGGTGCTTGAGGGAAATATTCTGAAGGGCCAAGGGCAAGGCAGGGGCTGGCTGCAAGGCAGCGGCTGCACCCACCAGTCCAGTGGGCGTTTTCACCGGGAACAGGAACTCCTCCAGTTCCACCTCCTCTTGCTCTGGGGAAACAGAGAAAAGGGAAATCACCAGTCTGTCCACACAGTTAGAAAGGCCAAGCAGGTGGGTGCTAAGGGCTCAGCTCCCAACTGGGAGCAGGCAGGAGTCAGTGAGAACATGCCTTCCCTGTGGGTTCAGAACAGCCAAGGAGGCAGGCAATTCACTGAATGTACCGCAACCAGTCAAATGATGCATTTTGCTGCAACAGCCTTCGCAGAGACCCGTTAAAATTATGCGGAACTACCAATATTTGTACATCTAAGAATCCACCCTAAAGAAGTTGTGTAAAACGCAGACAAAATTTTATGAGCCAAGAGGTTCATCCTGGCACTGTTTAACCTCCAACTGAAAATAACATAAAGATCTAGGGAATGGTTAAATCATGATGCCTTCAGACAATGGAGTTTACTTAACCATTTAAAACGATGCTAAGGAAGAATGCTTAAGAACAGGGAGTATGCATGGGACGTGGCCATGCTGTGTCCTTCTTTTGAGTTTTTCCCTTCAATTCACTTTCTCAGCAGTTTGGGCATCTACCCTGAGGTATCCTGGTAGGTGGGGCTGGGGAAGAGAGACAATCAAAGGCACAGAAAGCCCCAGCTTCAGAAACAGTGAAGAAGTGCACACTTTAGTTAGACCAATTGGGTAGAAGCTGGAGGGCAGGCCAAAGTGCAGGGAGTTCTGGGAGGTGGAGGCAGATTCCTTCTAACTCAAGTCAGGAAGACTTCCTAGAGGAAGGACATTAGAACTGGATCAGCAGAAAGAGTAAGGGAGGATCCTTCTGTGTAAGGAGAAAGGGGTTTCAGAGCCAGAGTTGAGGATGCTAGGAAGGACCCAAAGGAGAAGGAGCTGATAAGGACAAATGAGATGGCGGTGGCTAAGCAGGGGTCTCAACTGGAATGGCAGAGACCCCTGGGGGTTTCAGCAGGAGACTACAAAGGGCTCCAGCTGTGGAGTCAGACAGAAGACCTGAGGCCAAGCTGCTTTTGGTGAGAGGACACTGTCACCTGGCTGTTCATTTTCTTTTAGCTTCAGGTTCCACATTGTTGAAACTGGAAGGCTACTCTATACTCTGACTCCTTCAATGTTTAAGTACATGAAAATATTTTGAAAACCACATAGCCCCATACTGTGGACACACATCTTTCAAATTACCCTTTGATCCAGACCTTGAGCTGATTCAAAATAATTAAGGTTTCCTTGTTTATCAGCACTTTCACCAACTTTATTCTTCCTCATTCAGAACAAAAAGTTACCATCTATCTAAGATTTTATTTCTTGACAAGTACTTCCCTTAGCTGCCAATATGTTCTTTAACTTCTATCTGTGGCTCTACTCAGATCTACTCTGAGGCCACAGGGAACGAAGTCTTGGGGGTAAATATTACCACTGGTTGGTTTCATCAGTGGGGAAACCGACTGCTCAGAGAGGGTGAATTTTGCAGCCAAGCTCACACACTTGCGAGCCGAGCCAGGGATTTCACCCAGTTTTTCACGTTTCCTTTTTGACAAGCAGGTCCAAGAACGAAGGGGTGTCTAGAAAGGTGCAAGCTCCCCAGCATGAAAAGGTATCCACAGGATAAGAGGCACATGATGGTGAGGCCACAGTGAAGGTCACCACTTCCGGGAGGAAACAGATTGACCCAAGAGCCTGGTCTGGGGCTGCTGGGCCCCTCTCCAGCCTGAAGACATGCCCTCAATGGGCTGGCCACACAAAGAATTTGCAGCAGCATTGACTTGTCACTCTCTTTTCGCCTGAACCCTAGAGGCTGCCCCATCATCAGGAAGAAGAAGTCATTGACTAACAAGTAGGCACTGGTTGCCTGGAGGGCCCTGGACACATGGCCGCTTGCCTCCTCAGCTTGAGGATGGGGGTGTGAATCTGCAGACCACGGTTAAATTTCAGCACTGACATTTCCTTACTGTTTGACCTTGGCCAGGTCCCTTGGCCTCTTTAGTTTCCTCTTCGGTAAAATGAGAATAACAGTAACTATCTCATAAGATTGTTGGGGTGATTAGATAGATGATGCATGTCAAGTGCTACAACAGTGTAAGTGGTGTGCAAATTTTATGATGCTATACGTTAATAAAAGTGTAAAATGTGTCCTGCTTTAGCAACATGTTGTTCTCAATCGGTTGGCTTCCCCTTTATCTTTTTTGGCTCTGTGGAGACCAGTGCTTAGGTAAAATATTAAATAAAAGGTGTGAACGCTTAAAAGCTGTAGAGAACATGCCTTGCAGACGCTCAAAGGCAGTCATGAGACGCTCTACAAGATGAAACGTCTGTGACTCAAAGTCAGATGTGAGTCAGTAGGTTTCCACTGCCCCTGCTTCCTTCCAGGAACGGCAGAGGCCGGAGAGGTGGGGCAGCCTGCTCCAGACTGCCAATCCAGGGCCTCCCAGCTTGCTCAAGCCTCCAGAAATGTCTCTCTGGGTCAGATGGGGAAGCTTTCACAGGGGCCCAGGGTCTGGAAGCGGGAGGGCTTGCTTCAGGATGATGCAGGCTCCAGAGAAGAGGCCTGCATCCCTGCTTCCTGCATCCCCGCCCACCCCTCCTTGGGAGACTGGTGCCCTGGTCTGCATGACAACCTCTCCCCTGCCCCCAGGGCCATAGCTGGAGCTGGCCCAGAAGAGGCCCACCGAGTGTGCTGAGTCACAGCCACAGAATTCAAGAACTTGGAAGAGCTCAGCACAGTTGGTGAACCTGTGGGACCCCAAACCTACCCTTGTGATAATTCTATACTTCCCATTTCAAGTCAGGGAGGGTTTCTCCTTGCTGTGGCCCGGGTCTGATGGGAACTTTGTCACCTAGGGCTGCAGTTTTCAGCACAACTGGCGTTGTTTGGCTCTCTCAGAGGCAGCATGTGGTGGATGGAGTCAAAGCATTGAAGCAAAAATAAAGAAATCCTTCCCCAAAGAAAGCCCTTACAAGCATAACACCAGAAAGTTCTTTTAAGAAATTACTTATGATGATTATAACAATAAAAGGACACAGTCAGCCATGGCTGGTAGCATAGTGGATAAGGCACTGGCCTGTGAACCCAAAGATCGCTGGTTTGATTCCTAGCCAGGGCACATAACCAGGTTATGTGCCAGGTCTCCAGCTCCAGCCAGGTCTGTAGCAGGAAGTAGGTTAAAGGCAACCATACATTGATGTCTCTCTCCCTCTCTCGATACCCTTCTCTCTAAAAATAATAATAAATTAAAATAAAAAAGGACATAGTTATCACAACAGTAATAGTGTAGATGTACACATATAGTAATATTAATTGGACAGCTGCCATGTATTGAGCACTGTGTGCCTGACATTATGCTAAAGGTTTTACATCCTTTTCCTCATTTAATTATAATATTCACTGTATTTGCTCATATACTCACTCAACGAATACCCAATGTGCCAGGCAAGGTACCAGATAGTGGGGACAGAGGTGACAGACACAGCCCCCTCCTTTGAAGGCTAGTGGGCAGAGACTGACAAGATACCCTAATTAGAATACAATGTCACAGGCCTTGAAAATGGTCTGAATGTGTTGAGGGCTCATATAAAGTCCAGCTAGCAAAGCCCCAGAAGGCTTCCAAGAGGAGAAAGACCTGAGGAGGAGGCAACACCAAAGCGTTGCCAGAGGAGAAGCAGAAACTTGCCAGGCAGAGGTGATGGCAGACACCTCTGGTGCAGCGGAAGCGGAAGCATGAGGCAGGCCCTGGGGAGCAGGCAGAGGGGGAGCGGGAAGGCTGGGGCCTGGGACACCGGGAGCAGCCAGGCAGGGGGAGTGGGGCTCAGGCTTTCATTTTAGAACGCTCACTCTGGCAGCAGTGAGGAGGACTGTCAGAGGTGGCAGGCTGGGGCCTGGGGACACCAGAAAGGAGGCCGCTTTGATTTTCCAGCTAAGAGCTGAGGCCTGACCCATGGCAATGGCAGTGAAGGGGGGGCCCAGGTCTGTCGTGCAGGCCAGAGGGTGGACAAGGCCAGCACTGGTGACTGACCGGCCTGGTGAACTGAGATCCAGGAAGAAACTGGGTGGTTCCTGGTACTTGAGCAGCTGGGTAAGTGGGGAGACTTACTGAGGGAAGGAAACCTGGGGGACAAAGTTTCATTTTTTAAGATATCCCAATAATGGTCATCAGAATAGTAGCTAGCGCTTGCTGAGTTGTGCAGGAGACTGGTGCCCTGGCTGGTACAACAACCACTTAAAGTGTATGAATTCACTTAATCCTCACCATAACCCTAAGAAGTAGGTCTAACTTCTCTATTGACCTCATTTTACAGGGAAGGAAACTGAAACTGAGAAAGGTTAAACAATGAGCCTAAGACCACACGAGATTCAGATTTGGGCCCAGGCAGCCTGGCCTCAGAGCCCATATCCCTGCCCGCGATGCCATCCCGTTGCCCTGGCAATCTGCAGTCACATCCCTGGCTGTCCACTCCTTTAGCAGAGGGCTCCTCCCACTCACTCCCAACAGCAGGTACAGGCTTGGCCACCAGGAGCCCCGGTGTGCACAGGAGGCGAGCCCATCGGGTACCTAGCTCAAGGCGCAGGGCAGGCTCATTCCCAGCCAGGGCAGCGTCAGGGGCGGCGGGAGGTGCAGGCAGGCTGTTGTGGAACTCCCAGCGCTTCATCTGCAGCTGCTGCAGCCAGTACAGCATCACTTGCTTGGTGGCAGCCTGAGAAGCACAAGGGTTAGTTGGCAGGGCCCTGAGCCCGTAGGGTGGCACTGGGTGTGGGATGTGGGAGGTCAGGCGAGACTTAGTAACTCTCTCCTTCCCCGAAAAAAAATTTCACAGTGCCTGGGTGCCCACCTTGAAACACCATATGCTTCTGGGCCATAGAAAAAAATCGGGCTCTGGGCTCCCAGTTTGAGGTTCCTTAACCTTTTTGGGCCTCAGTTTCCTCATCTGTACTATGGTGATGATAATACTCATTCCATACGGCTGTTGGTTATGAGGATGAAATGAGGTAAGGAAGACAAAGTGCCCAGCATAGTACCTGATGTACAGTAGGTGCTCAAAATGTGCTCACGGGGTAAAGGAATCTGGAAGTGCTGAGAGAGGGTGAGCACTTTGAAGTCTGACATGGTTACGTCACTCTCTCTAGTTCTCTGTGTGACACCTCAGTGTCTGTAGCTGACTTCTGTGGAATGGAGACTCCCTTCTGCTTTGTGGATACACTGAAGTCATGCATGTAGCGTGCAAAGCCATATGCATGTTATAATACAGTAGCACCTTCCCCAGGCACCCTGAACCAGTTAATGGCTGATGCTGATCATCAGTCTCCCAGCACTGAACGGTCTGGTATTCAGGGTGTGGTATTCTCACACCCTTTATGTCACCAGATCCTCCAGAAAGGAAGCAGGCAGAAGTGATCAGTCCTTTCTACCGATGAAGGAACTAAAGCTCTGAAGTCCCTCAGGCAGATGGCGTTAAAACTGGTGTCAGAATCTCAGTCCCCCACTTCTTGACCAGAGCTTGATTGTAATTACGGTCAGGAGATGTGGCTTAGGTAGAGAAGGCCTGGGATCAGGCACAGGAGTTAGGCAGCTTGCTGGGAGTGGACAGTGAGCCTCACAGAGCTGTTCACAATGAAGGCCACATGAAAAAGGTAGCAGCTACAGGCAACCAAAGCAAGCTCCCCTTTTCAAGAGATTCCCAGGTGAGGTGTGCCGATAGTCAGGGGGCTCCATGAAAGATGTCCTTGGCCTGTCATGAAGGTATCAAATCAAATAAAATGATGCCCACCAGGCCCTCAGGCCCTCTCAGGGCTTCACCATGACCTTGTGCTGACAAGCTCCCGCCCACACCCAAAGGCATTTTATGAATTTTATTGGACAGGTGTGTACTGAGCACTGACTATAGGTGTCAGGGACTGTGGCAGGCACTGGAGAGTCTGTGGTGAGCCAACAAACACACATGGCCTCTACTGTCTTGGCACTTCAGAGTCTACTGAGGGGGCCGTACACCTGGATGTCCTCCTCTCCTCATCTGGGGTTCACTCTTGTCCCTGACTGGCCCAACTAGTCATTAGCTACCCCTGATTCCTCTCTCACATTCTTCCTGCCTCCCACCCCTGGCCACCGTCTCCCTGTCCATCTCCACAGTCACTGCTCTTGCTCAGCCATCATTCTCTCGTGGTCCCCTCCTGCTGGACTCCCTGACCACCAGCCTTCCCTTCTAATTTGTTCTCTACCCTATAGCCAGCCTGAGCATTCTAACATTCTAATACCATAGTGCTTCCTTGCTTAATGCTCTCTGACAATGTCCCACAGCCCATGGGACAAAGACCAAGCTCCCTGTCACAAATCACAAATGCTCGTAAGTAGCTGATGTTGAAGCAGAATCCAATCCTTGTTTGATCTCAAAGCCAGCGGCCTTTCCTTTGGTTCAGGCAGCTGTCATAGTTAAGCATGGTGATTAAACAAAACCTCCTGATTGGGAAACAGGTTTAGATAAGCCTTGATGAAACAATCTAGACTGGTTAGTGAAGCCTAGATGTTTACCTCCCAGTCCCTGCCAACATTTTCTCAGCATTCATTCCGCTTGGGCAAAATATCAAGAAAAGTGATTCAGGATCTAGGCCTTGAGAGAGTTGTTAAGCTCGTATCTTAACCATATATATATATACTTCAGCCCCAAGTGAGAAAGTTAAGGTAACTGCATTGTCAAGTACACCCAAAAGGGAAAGTTTTGACGTCTGAGATGCCAAGCGTGGGCTGCCTGCACCTCTCTCTGGATGCCTGGCCTCCCGCCCCTCCCTTCATCTCGCAGCCTCAGTTTCTGGATCCCCACGATGGATCCAACACTCCTGACTTTGCTGTGGGAACCCAATATAAAGTGGGTGTGAACGCGCTTGGGAAAGCGCAAAAGCCTGGCACCCAGCGTTCCCTGGGCGTTCAGGGTCGGTGATCTTGATTCCCGTAACCTTAACTGTGATAACCTGCCGGCGCCTGTCCGTGCCCTGGAAACTTCCACACCTGCTGAAAAAGGAAAACCCGCTCCATTTACCTTTAGGGTAACAACCCGGCCCGGAGTCTTGATTTCGAAAGTCCCCTCCTCGGCGTCCGCCTTGCAGTCGAAGACGGCACTGGAGAGCTCGATGCTGTCCAAAGGATTGGCATCCTGCGCGGTCCGCGAATAATACAGGTGACATTTCCGCTCGTCGTAGAAGAACCAGCGAGATTTCCAGCCGCGGAGGGGCCCCTTACCGCCGAACTTACTTAAGTAACCACAGAGTTTCTTGGGACCCGTCTCCGGCGGCCGGGCGCAGCCCTCTGGCTCCTCCGGGGGAGACTCCTCGGGAGGCAACACCTCGAGGCCCCTGGCCGAGCCGGTAGACTCCTCAGATCCAGGCGCAGAGGGTTTTTCCTGGGCGCCCTCCATCGCCGCTCTGAGCCTTGAAAATCTGGAGAGCCGCAGTCCGACTCGGAACAAATCTCGGAGACTCAAAGATGGACCTGGAAGGGAGAAACAGTGTAGCCCCGTGCGGGGGCGGGGCCGGTGGTGACCCGCCTTTAGGACTGGAGCGGCTGGCCACACCCCTCCCGGCCTCTCCGCAGCCTGACCACGCCCACGACACGCCCCCTGCCGGCTCCTCGTGTTCCGCCTACTTCCGGCTTTTCTTCCGCGTCAGTCGGCCATCTTTACTGAGGGGCCGCTGCAGGATGTGAGGAGGCCCTCGGGTTGAAGGCATGGTGTCACTGAGCAGAATTAATCGGCGAGAGAGAGAAAGGGGAAAGACGCCTGTCTATGACTAGACTGCCCTGGCGTAGAAAAAGAGTTCTTGCTCACGCCGTAGGGGCTTCCGCTTTTCCTCGCCCGGCGCGTGCGGGTCCGCGTCCGACGGCGCATCGCGCAGCCATTGGCTGAGAGGGGCGCGGAGCTCGGGGGCGCCACTTCCGGTGTTGCTCTAGGTGCGCCGGCTGGTGGACTCTTCCGGATCGCCTTCATTTAGGCGCTTTGGTGGAGCAACCTCCCGCTCGCCGCTTTCCCTCCCCGGGGCAGGCCCCGCTGCTGCTCTGGAGGAACCCAGGGCCACTTCTGGGTGGGGTTGGGCTCAGTACATCCTGTACAGACTAATAAGTAGTAAGTGCACCTAGGTCCTGCCTCCTCTGCCTCGTTCTACTTTTGCCCTTAACTTCCCCTCCTTCCCTCCAGCCCTAGGCGCGTTCTTCCCCGTCTGTCCGCCTCTCGAGCCCTTAGCTAGTCCCTTCACTGCCTTTCGCTTCCAAATTTGTTCGTGACAGCGTTACTTAAAAAATTGGAAGCAACATAAATGTCCAAATACCTGAATTTGGTTAAGTATCTGATTAGGTACGTTTTGCAGAAGGATGTGGAATGATACTGAAGATACTGAGTTAGGAAAGTAGTCCAGTCCGGGAGGTGTGACTCAGGGCACACGCCTAGGTTTTTGGTTTCAGTCCCTCAGGACGTTTATGGGAGGCAACCAATAAATCTCTCTTTCCCTCCCTCCCCCTCTCCCTGCCGCCTCCTCTAAACTCAACAAACATATACTCCAGGAAGGGTTGAAAAAATGAAAAAACAGGCCATGAAACTTTTTGCAAACAAAAAGAAGGTATGTGTATGAAAGTAAGGTTGGAAAGATGATGTGTAATATTGGTAACGTTTTCTCTTAAGTGGTGGGTGTAAGGATAATTTTCCTTTTCCTTTGCTCCTCTGTATTTTCCATGTTAAAAAATTTAAAAGTTCTTTTAAAAAATATTCTGTTCCTGTTTTTTAATGGCTCCGAAGTTGAATATGATTTCTTCAAGAATGGGAATCAAGCCCTGGCTGGTAGCACAGTGGATAAGGTGCCGGCCTGTGAACCCAAAGGTCGCAGGTTCGATACCCAGCCAGGGCAACATAACTAGGTGGCAAGCCAGGTCTCCAGCCAGGTCTGTGGCTGGAGGCAGGTGAAAAGCAACCATACATTGATGTCTCTCTCCCTCTCTGCCTCCCTCTCTTCCCCTCTTTCTAAAAATAATAAAATAAAATCTTTAAAAAAAAAAAAAGAATGGGAATCAAACCTTTTTTTCTAAACTCAACTCCCACAGAAAATGAGTTACATGGAAAAAGATGGATTAAGGAGCTTTTTTAGAGAAATACACAATATCCAGTTCTCTGGCATTGTAGGTTAAGGACACAAACCAAAACTCATTCTCATGGTAAGGGGGAATTGGAAGGGGTCATGTAGGTTTCTCAGCTTTTTCACCTGTTACAGGTTGAATTGTTGCCCCCCTAAATTCCCATGCTGAATCCCTAATCCCTAGTACTTCAGAATATGACTTTATTTGGAGACAGGGCCTGTAAAAAGGTAGTTAAGTTAATATAAGGTCATTAGGGTGGGTCCCATTCCAATCTGACTGGCCTTATGAGAAGAGGGGATTGGGGCGCAGGGGGAAGCCCATGTGAAGACACAGGGAAGAGGGCCATTTACAAACCAAGGAAACAGGCCGCAGAAGAATCCAGCCCTGTTGACACCTTAATGTTGGATTTCTAGCCTCCAGAGTTGAGTAAATAATTACTGTTGTTTAAACCACCTAATCTGTACATGTTACAGCAGCTCTAGTGAACTAACCCTGGGCACTAAAAAGAGAGTGAACTTCCTTGGAAACCCATTGAGGATACACAGTCCCAAGTGGCTTAGAGCACCCACGCGAATTCCCAGAAATCTTATTTTATAAACACAAATGAATTCAAATTCGTGCTGAACATTTGCATATAAAATATTTTACATTAATTTCCGAAAATCAGAATAAACTCCCAACCATCTCCATTTTGAGGGATGGTCGGAGGGGCAGGGAGGGGGTAGAGTCTCTGGTTGGGATGGTGGGTGTCAGGAAACTGCCATTGGAATTTTAATTGGCTGATTACAACCCTTGGTTTTCTCATCTGTAAGATAGGGATTATACTGAATGTTAGTGAAGACCAAAAGGTAATGATGAAAAATTTTCTGATTGGTATGCCTAATCTGCAGCAATACCAAATGTGCTCAGGGTTGCTCCAGGGGTAAAAAAAGTAAAGAGGAAAAACTTGTTTTTAATATTAGGCTTAGGGATATTAGAGGAAAAGTTCTGTTGATCTAGATGCATTAATTGTTGCCTATCCTAGTAGGTACAATGTTTTTGTAATTACAACGAAATACAGTTAACATCCTCTCTACCTTCCCCTTCTTGGAGGATAGTTAGCTGCAAAGCAAGAGGTTGTCTGAAAGTGACACCTTGTGGCCTTTGTGGTATACTGCCCTTGGGTATATTAAGTGTTTCTAAGCTTTTTTTTTTTTTTTGGTCAAAGGGCTTACAAGAGGCACCAAAGAATATCCCTATTCCCTCAACATATGTCAAACGGGCAGGTTAATAATTTGACATCCTTAAAAACAACCTATTTTACATATTTAACCCATTTATTTAGTGAAGGTAAGAGAAATGGACTTTCAACAAAATTATGTGTTTCTTTGTGTTCTAAGGCTACATGCACTTTGTACTTTGTTATTTGGAGCTGTCTTCCATGTCGAATTCTTTTCTGTCCCTTACTATGGGATGATTTTAGTTCTCTTATTAAGGAAAGAATACAGTCTTACTGAAAAATGTTTTAAAGTTTTTAGGCTTTTTGGTCAACAAAACATTATCATTACTTGATTGCACACTTATTTTTGAATAATATCATTTTCAATTAACAGTAAACCCAAAGAATTCATTTTTATTTGACATATATGATTTTCAAATACATAATGTGTAAAGGAACTAGTTTCATTTCAACCCACAAGTCATTTGCAAATGGGGTTCTCATTGGCAGTTTTCCTATAAATTATTGAGTTGGGCAAATAGAAAAACAATGTTTACTTTTGCAATATAACATGATCTTCAAGGTCAAAATTGGCTCCCCAGCTACTTAGCAGAATCATTGTAACAAATGTCCACTCCATCAGTCAAATTTTGGATGACTGAACATAATGGAAATTCAGTTCCACACATCAAACACATTTATAGTGTGTAGTTATAGAATATTGAAATAAATGACCTGACAGTGCAGACATTGAATGTTGTTCTATTTTATATTCCATTTCAAATTCTGAATGCAAACCAGATTCTGCAAAAGAAACTTTAGTTCTAGGGAAAGTTGCTTTTAAAATTATTTATTTTAAAGAATCAACATAGGGAATATTTTAGTTTTCACAAATTTATAAGCCAGAGATAAAAATCTAGACTTCCATGTTTTATGTTCTTGGTATGCTTGGTAAGAAATGTAGCAACATCATTTAATGGGTGGGGAGAGAGGATTCTAACAGAAAATTAAACACCAAATCTTGGTGGTAACTTCATGTCTCTAGTGTCTCTGGAGTTAGACTAATTTAATTCTCACTCCATAATTCCTACAAGTGTGACTTTAAACAAGTCATTTAACCTCTTTGTGCCTGAGCTTCTTCATCAGTGTAACTGAGGATAATCACAGTACATGTAGTGTTATTACATGAGTATGTGAGATAAACCACATACAGTGCTTACACAGTATCTGGCCCATAGAAGGCATTTAGTAAGTGTAAGCTACTAGAATTAATGAGTTCTAGGAAGCATCAGTTCTTCCAGTTGTTAGGGAACCCTTAGCATTCATTTGATCCAGGTTATTGTCCAAACTCTCTTATTTTTATGAAAGAGTCTGTAACTAAACACTGTACAACATGTGCTGGGTGCATGGGTACCCTTGGAGGGGATGAGTTGCAGGGAAGATGGTATGGGGGTTCTCCCCTAACGGAGGAGGGGAAGGTTATTCCAGGAAGAAACTAGGAGAGGGAAGGAGTTAAATTTGGGGGTTTCTGACACTACCTTGACCCTTGAATTTCCGCCCACTTCCGCTCCTTCCTTTCTTTCATACCTTTTCTTCTTTTTCTCAGCCCATTGTCTAATCAATTTATTTATATAATCTCCTGTCTCATAGAAACCAGGTTTTTCCCCTGGATCAATTGGTTACAGCATCAGCCAAATACGGCAAGGTTGTGGGTTCGGTCTCTCATCAGGGACAAATAAGTAGCAACCAATGAATGCATAAATAAGTGGAATAACAAATTGATCTCTCTCATCAATGAGAGATTTACCCCCTCCCCCCCACATTTTACTAATTTTTCTGGAGACTAGAACCGTGAGGTTTGGCATTTACTTCTGTTCCTTGCAGAAAATATTTTCCCAAAGTATGTTCATTCTCAGATTGTTGTGTGCTGCTTGTCTTTATGCTGCAGAATATTCAAAGACTCTAATGGATTTTTTTCCATTGCTTTTTTGAGAGAGAGAGAGGAAAGGGAGGAGAGCAAGATCAATGCAAGAGAGAAGCATCAATTGGTTGACTTTGGTATGAACCCAGACTGAGATTGTACGTGGCCTGACCAGGGATTGAATGTACAACCTTCCTGTTCTGTGCCAGTGCTCCACCCAACTGAGCCACAACAGCCAGAGCTCTAGGGATTCTTTTTTTACTATCAGGTTATTTTTATATATGTTATCTAAAACATACATATGTGTGTACAGCCCAAAGAATTTTAATGAAGTGAACACAGGCCTATAACCAGTACTCAGATCAAGAGCACCCAGAAGCCCTCCTCATACCATCTTCCCCACCAAGGTTAACCACGATTCTAATGTCTAATAGATTAATTTTGCTTGTTTTTGAACTTTTTAAAAAAAGACTTATTATTTTTTAGAGAGAAGGGCAGGGAGGGAGGAAGAAATGGAGAGAAGCATCAATGTATGGTTGGTTGCCTTTCACCTGCCTCCAGCTACGGATCTGGCTGGAGACCTGGCTTGCAGCCTGGTTATGTGCCCTGGCTGGGAATCGAACCAGCAACCTTTGGGTTCTCGGGCCAGCGCCATTCCACTGAGCCACCAACAAGGGCTGTTTTTGAACTTTCTATAAATGGAATCTTACAGTACATCCTCTTTAATGTTTAGCTTCTTTCACTATACATTTTAAAATTTTATTTATATTGTCACATGTATTAGTTTTTCCCATTGTCACTGCTGTATAATAATTCCACTCTGTGTACTGCATCATATGTTTTTCTGTTCTGTTGGTGATAGCATTTAGGTATTTTTCAGTTTTTCCAGCCTGGTCATTTTTTTTTTTAAGATTTTATTATTTTTCAGAGAGTAGGGAAGGAAGAGAGGCAGAGAGGGAGAGAAACATCAACGTATGGTTGCCTTTCACCTGCCTCCAGCCACAGACCTGGCTGGAGACCTGGCTTGCCACCTAGTTATGTTGCCCTGGCTGGGAATCGAACCAGCGACCTTTTGGTTCACGGACTGGCCTCTTATCCACTGTGCCATCAGCCAGAGCGCCAGTCTGGTCATTTCTAAGCAGCAAATATTGTATCTGGGGCTGGCATTTTCCTCAAAAGGCTGAGCATCTTTTATCTTGCTCTCCCTGGCCTGGGCTGCTGGCAGAACTCTCTGCCAGATCTTGGAGGCCTGAATGCTCCAGATTCAGTGGTCAGGGGTGGAGGATGGGGGGATATGGGCAACTAGCAACTTAGGCGGAGTTTTGTTTCTGCTGCCTCCATGCTGTTGGCTTGCTTGGGCTCCAAGACAGTAAGGATGCCCCACTCTCAAGTTGCCTGCACCAGCGGTGCCCAGTCAGGTCAGGGGTTTATAGCCTCAGGGGCATCTTACCTCTCTACCATAAAAACAAATTGTGTTTTCATTTTAAGGTCATCTAAAATGAATGAAACAGGCATATTCTGGGTCGTCTGAATGCAGCTACTTCCGATAAGGCAGTTTAAGGACTCGGTGGAGAGTGTGTCCCGTGTTCAGATTCCCACTCAGCATTCCAGCTGCGTGAGCCAGGACACACTCACCCCCTGTGCCTCAGTGTCCTTAGCTGAAGAAGGGCGGCAATCATCGTTCCTCCTCCAGGGCCTCCGGGAGATCTAAATGGGATTATGACTGCAAGGCACTTAGCCTGGTGTTTAATGAGCATCAGCACTCAGTCAGCATTTGATTTGTGTGACTGTCACCAGCTCATGAGAAAAATGCAAAGGTGGATTGAATAGAGGAGTAATGGGAGCGAAGGCTAAGTGACACCATGGCCTGCTGAATAAATGAAGTTTTCACAGCAGTTTAAATAAAGAAAAGCAGTGTGATAATTGAGTCATCGCACCAGGCAGGCTGAAAGCCAAGGAACGTGCCCCAGAGCGGTTGGTGCTGCGCTTGCAGCGTGAGTTGCAATTTATTTTTCAGCAAAAGCTCCTGTATCCCATCGAATCAATGTTGCTCATATGTTTCTCTTACTGGTTTTGTCACATTGTTTGCATTTAATTTATAAACTTGTTTGGCTTTTATGGTAAGGATATACGCATGTTTATATTTAGAAAGTACCTAGGTGATTTTCTTTGTAAGAATAATGTAAGTCAACACCATGTTTTCAGAGGTGTCCCTACAGTTTCCACGTCTGAGGACCACTGCCCTGGGTCTTTTGCTTTGGAATTCAGATGGAGAAAAATCACATGTATTTCCTCTTGGCTCAGGTCCCTGACTCTCCAGCAACAGGCTTGTGGACCAGAGCAGAGAGGGTACCTGTGACCCTGGGCAAAGACGGCCAAACTACTGGCGGTTCAGCACCACCAGAGCCTGCCCGGGGGCAGCTGCTCCAGTTCCACCCCACTCGAAAGCTGTGAGCATGGACTCTGATACAGGTCACTGTGGTGTTACTGGTCTTGCTTTCTAGTATTCCTTTGCATTCTGGATCTTTAAAATTTATGGCTCTATGGGATAAAAGGTTTCCTGTTACTTACATAATAACCTGGATGTCAGCAGGGGTGATGGTGCCCAGTGAGAGACCTAGAGGGGATGAACCCAAGCACCTCCCCCCTCCTCCAGTGCCTTTCTGATGCTTCTGTGACTTTCTGGGGAGCTTACATGCTCACCATCACCTGGGGCCCCCACATTTCTGCTTGTGTATTTTCCCTCTGCATCTTTTGGTTAACTTCTTTATCCCCACTTTGGCCTCTACCCAAACCCAAAGAGTATCTGTTTCTATCATTTCCACCAACATCCACAAGACCTTTGCTTGTGTAGTAAATGTTCCTGAAGGTTTTTAGGGACATTTTGCAGGGGTTGGGGGTGGTGGTGGTAAAGGGAAGGAGAGGATTTATTTCACAGCAACACAAATGACTTAAAATCAGATATTTGACATCTATTTCTGTTTTTAAAAGTCTTTTGGCCACACTGCCATGTTACCTAATGACCATAATTTTCTTCCTCTTTCACCTTTCTCCTTCCATTAAAAACTTTCTAGTCCTTTGCAACAGAACTGTTGCCTCTTTTTTAGCCTTGTCTCCAGAATCTCATTCCCCACCTGAGTGTGTGAAAATATTTTCCTTAACAGTCCCCGACTTTAGGTGCATTCCATTGTCGGGAGTTTAGAGGACTGTTGGCTGCCCCACTGCACTCCCTGAAGCTGCTCACTGTACAGGCTGGGAATAGAACAAATACCATCCACAGGAGCCACTGGATGAAGTATCATACCCATTTTACAGATGTGGGTTCAGGAGCTCAGGGAGGTTGAGTGGATCATCCAAAGCCACATAACTAGGTAAGTGGGGAAGTAGTAATCTGCACCCAGGCCTAAAAAGCTGGAGCTATGACCCATATCATCACATACAGACAGGATGGGTGCTATCTGATCACCCAGGATCTGAGGCCACTTGGATCCTGGTATAAATGATTAACATGTGACAGCCCAGTGGCCTTGGGAGCAGCCCCAGCAGGTACACACATTCTACAGGAGTTGGACTGCCAGGTCCCTCCTTGTGTCTTCCCCTTCCTTCCCTCCTCTGCTGCTTAGCTCCTGCTCATCTTCAGGATGAGTCCTACGTATAGGACTGGTTACCCAATCTGTAGGGCGTAATACAGACTGACTCTTGTAAGTGACTGCACAGGTCACACACCCATGAAGCCAGCCCTGTTTGGAAGTTACATCCCCCGGAAAACATCTCTGGCTCCCCGTTCTTTGCTAGGTGCTTATCACATGCTACTGTCATTTCCTCCTTATGCTCTAGTCTCCCCACTAGCCTATGAACTTGAGACTTGCATTCTGTTCACAGCTGTTCCCATGGTGCCCTGTGCAGGCCCTAACAAAGGGCAGTGGCTCAGCAGGCCACATGGGGGCCTGGGGCTCCTCGAAGTGAAACCTGGAAGAACCAGGCAGTGAATTGTTATCTCCATGCGGGACCCAACCTGGACCACCTGAGGTCAGACCGAGCATGACTAAGTCTGGGATGCTTGCCAGGGGTTTCAAGTGTAGGTGGAGGTGGTGGAGGGACTCATTTCTCTTTAAGAGAGTATGTTATTCATTTACTGTCCTGGATCTCACAAACTCTGCTTCTCAGGGCCAAGCCAGGTATGACCAGCCAAGGAGGTGGGGGACAGGCAGGGGACAGAGTACAGAACAGATACAGGGCCCTTCCTGAGGCCACACAGCTTGGTGCCAGCCCCCTGGTTCCCACTCTGGATCCATCACCTGTGGCTAGAAGCTGGGTCACATGTCACATGGTAGCTGTCAGCAGAAGGCAGGGGAGGGCAGACAGCTTCTGAAGGAAGGGACAATGCTGAGCAGGCAACCTTAGAACTGTCCCTTGAGATTCTGAACAGAGGAACATGGCCTGAAATGACCTGCATTTTGGGCTTCAGCATAAGCATTAAAGAGGACAGTTTTTTTCCCTTTTATTCATAAAAACAAATTTGCAACAATTTATTAAAAATTGGTACCATGCAATAGGGGTATGAGAAATTCCTCATTTACATTTGATTCTGGCAGTTCCAGTCTAATTTAAAGCATTTGTGCACTAACATCATTGGAAAAACACCTTCAGGCTGAAGCCTTTTTGGAAATGTACGGTGTGTTTGCTGTGTATAAAAGAACAAACCGTTACATAGCTAGAGTCACTTCTGTGGGTCTTATTATTTGCAGGGAAATTAAAAAAAAAAAAAAAAAAAAGGGTGAACCTACAGTATCATTAAGACAGAGAATGTACTTCGAGGGTTAACCTAGAAGACTGCGCACGTTCAGGAGTCACGATAGGGTTACAGACGCGCACACTCACCTCCAACGGTCCAATACTTTTGTTTCTTTCTTTTTTTTTCTTGCTAGGCTGGAATAATATTTCTACAGGTATTTTTGTGTGTGTATACAGTATGTACAATGAGTCGTCTCTTTCACTTTGAAAAATTAGTGTGGCCCTTTAAATGAAATCTGATTTGGGTGAAATCAAGAAAGCAAGTGAATACTGGTTATACACAGTGAGTGACAACACCGATTTTTAGTGCCAAAACAGACAAATAACTTCAACTTGACCTGTGATGTGTTAACATTGTTTTTTTTTTCCCCCCTAAAAGCTACAGTACCTCCATAACCTCTCTTTGGGGGAGGGGCAAGAAAGCTACGCTACGTGAAATAGGGTGTTTTGAAACGTTGGCGATGGTAGGATTCCTGCGGGCCCTTTTGTCAAAGCCTGGTGGTGACAGCAGCATGTTCCTGATGTCAGGGGTCTGGGAGATTATTGCCTGCCTGTTGAAGCTGCCATTAGGTTTCTTTAGGGAGCGAGCAACTGCTCAATTGTGCAGATGTCCCAGACGTTGTCATTCAGGCTTTTCTTTAGCAAAGAATGAACCTGTCTAGGAATGTCACGAAAGTCACAGGGTGCCTCTCTTCAGCCGACTAATCCTGGTAGAGGGCTGTGCCGGGGGCTTCTCTGGACCACTCCCCCTGGCTGTTGTGAGGGCTGAGGGTCACGGTCATCCTGATACCTCATGGGTCAGGGCCACCTCACTGTTTGGTCTGAAGCTTTCCTGCATCAGATCAAGTTCTGATCCTTAGAGTGACCCTGTGAGGTAGGCAGGATGGGTGTTATTTCAACCCCAACTTGTCAGAGACAGGAAACTGAGGCTCAGGGAGACACCAGTGACTTGCCCAAGGTCATGGAGGGAGTCAGCAGTGGAGTGAGGACTTGAACCCAGGTCTGTCTTACTCTCGGGCCAGTGCTGTTTGGGGTTCAACAAAAAGGGAAACGTTATCTTACGAATGAGAATCAGTGTGCTGACTGATCACCCCTGGGACCCCCCAAGGGCACAGCTCACTGGCTTGTCGGGACTGAAGGCTGCCTTCTGGAAGCCGAGGGGAGCCCTCAGCTAGCTAGCAACTCCTTCCCGAAGGACTACAGGGATGTCTTCTAGAAGAATGCCCATGATTCACTTTGGTTAGAAACAAAGTCAGTGTGGTGTGTGGGGAGTGGACCAACCCGGCAAGCCCTTGGGCCCTGATGAGAGAGGTTAAAGTGCACAATCTTTCTTTTTTGTGTATGCTGGGATCAGACATTCCATGATTAGCTCAGGTGGCCCCCTTATTACTGGGGACACCTAATATAAACACAAGGACATGGCCAGCGTGGTGGGTGCTGTGACCAACTGTCAGTGAACGCTGCAGAGCGTGCCTGCAGTGACGTGCCCTAAACCCCCGCGGTCCAGAACGGGTGCTATTGTGATAATGTGTGGCATTTATCAGAGAGTAAGGACCCACGGGGAGGCATGCGAGCCAGCCCGCTCCTGCACCGCAGCCCTGGCCGCCCACCGCCACAGAGCTGGCCAAGCTGCCCTTCCTTTAGGCTCCCTGCTTCAGGAAGGCCGGGGCTGGACTGGCAGCTGGGGGCCTGGCTGCCCTGCCCACTTCCTCCCCCAGAGGGGAGAAGGGCTGGCCTGGGGGGCGCCACAGCCCGAGATGTGTGTGCAGAGGCAGAGGCCGTTTCTCCAGAAGCCCTTTCTCTTCCCAAGGCTCAGTGACTTCCAGCTGGAGTTCAAGTGACTCTTTCCTTGTCTAGGGTTTTTTCCCCCAAAGTTTCAGATATCCCAGTTTCTCCTGTCTCAGACATTAAGGAAGAAGTCATTTCCATCCCTCTTCTTTGTGAAAGAATCAAAACTTCACAAATAAGGCTCGAGGTCAGGTGCCGGGTGTGCGCATCCTGCCCACCGGAGTGCCTCCGACCCGTCCCTCCAGGCCAGCGGTGGCGCCCCGCTTCTCCGCAGCAGATCCTCCGCAGCAGATCTGACCGTGCTCCTGCAGCAGACACCTCTGCTCTGTGTGGTTCTGTCACGGGGGAGGCCCTGGCCCCAGGCCGACCACCCTTACAGGCCCGAGACCATAACTCGGAAGGAGGGCGGCACATGTCTGTGGCGAGGGCTGGCGGTGGGGCTGACACAGGGGCTGGCACAGCTGGCGTCCACGCCTCCGATGGACGGGAGGTAGGCGTGGTGGAGGATGGGGAGCTGGAGAGACAGCCTGCGCTGGATGCTGTGACAGGGAGGGAGGGGGGAGAGAGACATATTAACCAAGGCTATCTGGCTGCTCACCAGAAAGTTCCTTGGAGTTGCTTTGGCTAAGAGGCCGATGGTAGGAGCACAGTTTTCTTGGATTTCAAATTCTGACCATCCTACCATCTAACTGTTCACTATCTAGCAGGTACTTAAGGTAGGCCCACCTGTGCCCACTACCGCCCTGGGAGTAACCAGGGAGATGGTAAGCAAGGAGGATGCTCCTTGAGCTTCTGGTGATTCCTGAGAACAAGGCTTTGTCCTTCCAACAGAGCTTGGCTGCAAACACAGACAGTTCTCCTTCTCTGCTCTTGCCGGCCTCCCCATGGGCTAGGCTTTGGGTTGCATCCCTGAAAGACTTCCCAGCTGATCCGTCCTTCCCTGTTGGCTCTGCCTGTCCTGCCTGCCCAGGACCTCAGCCCTTCTTGCTGGGCCAACTCCCATAGGTTCCTTCTTGCTTGTTGGGCTTCCTTGGTGACTGGCATTATGTTTTCAATACTGAGAATGGGGCACTCAGGGCTCTCTAAGAGCTGCGTCTTGCCAAATTCTCCAGTTGATCTTCTACCCTCTCTTTCTGTAAACACTAACCTCTGGTGGCTGGTTTCCCCTAAAACTGCTCACAGCCACTCTCTGTGCCTTTACACATGCTGTTTCCCAGACCTGGAGAACCTGTGCTACCTCCTAAGCTGATGAATTGCTTTTTCTTCAAGATCCAGTTCTCTGTATTACCTCCTTCAGAGACTGAGCCCCTGGAGCCCCGGGGAAATTGCTGAGATGCAGCCAGCAACCCCAGAGCCAGGAGGCGGATTTTTGTGACTGGTGGAGGAGCAGAGTGGAAAGGGAGCTGCCTTCTGACTGCCTTCTTACCACCACCACTTCTGCACATGCTTTCTCGTCAGTCTTGACCGTGACTGGCAGGTCAGGAAGTCACCTTAGTTGGGGGAATGCACGCAGGCCACAGCCCCTGCTCTGCTCAGTTGCACTTTGTGTGCTTCTCTGTGGCAGCTGGAAGCTGTGTTACCTGTATTCTTGGGCCTTCTGTGTCCCCAGTGCCTGATTATGCAGGTGGGATGAAACCCAGACCTTTATAAAACCCCAAGAGGCAATGGCAGTATCCCCATTATGAAGATGAGTTTCTGTAACTCACAGAAATAGAGTCAGAAATGAAGCAAGGTGGGACTCTTGCTGAGCTTTGTCTGGGAGGAGGGGCAGGCAGTCAATTCACTGGGGCTGCCTCATTCCAGCAGGTTGAGCCCTGGATTGTAAGGAGGGCCCTGGTGGGGATCTGGGATGGAAGGGGACAGGTGCAGGGCTACCCCATAAGAACCTGCTGGCTAGAAGAGCTTCTCTCAAGACGTATTTCACAGATGCACATGAGATAAGGGTGCTGGAGACCTCATTTTGAAATTAAAGTTGAACCAGGGTAGTATCAGCTATGATCACTTCCTTTAGACAAGATGGAGTTGGCAGAGTCCCAGATCAAAGACCTAAAGCATAAACTCTGACCTGGGAAAGGGGGCCCTGTCTGAGCATGCCTGGCAGGGCCATCTACCTGGGCAGGTGGGCATGTCTGGTTGTCAGAGTCATAGAATTCTGCTGTCTGGTAGGATCCTGTTTACATTTTCACTCATTCAATGCACACTTGCCAAGAACCTACATGGTGATTGAACCTGCGTTCAGTTGAAGGGGCATCTGAGGGACCCTCATCTTACTGTCAAGGTGCTGACACTTTAATGGAGGGAACTGATAGGTAAACCGCCGACACTTGCCACGCAGCCATCAGTAACCATTCCGGACTGGAGGCCAGTGAGCCTTGGAGCTAACTGGTTTGAGAAGCAATTAACGCAACACCAAATGGCCCCAAATGACACATCGGTTGGCAATTCAGCTGTTTTTGCTGGTTCCTCACCGCATGTCACTTCCCAGGAACCAATGGGCAGGGTTGACATTTCTAATTTCTGTTTCTAACCTGCTGTGAACTGGGAAGAACTAAAAATTGCCAGTGGAAACACAGCAAACTGAGATGCCCAGGGAAGAACTAAAAATTGCCAGTGGAAACACAGCAAACTGAGATGCCCAGGTCTCTGCTTAGACATTACCTTATTGAGTCTCCTCTGACCACCTGTTTTAAAATTATACTCCTAACCCCCTTTCCCTGCTTAATTTTTCTCCAAAGCATCTTTCAGTTAACATACTAGGGTTTGCTTTTTAAATTAAGTTGTTGTCTTACCAGATAGATTGGAAGCTCCATGAAGGGAGTGATTTTTGTCTGTTTCCTTCACTGCTATGTCTGACACGTAATAGGTCTCAGTAAATCATTGTTAAATGAATGCACTTAGCAAGATTAAATTTTATACATAACAAAGGCAGCGTACTACAGTGGAGAACATGGGGTTTGATATTAGGCAGACTCGAGTTCAAATCCCATCTCCTGCACTTAGCAACCAGGTTAGCTTGGACAAGTCACCTCGCCTTTGTAAGTATCAGTTTTCTCATTTGTAAAATGAGCATTATCATCCCGCCTGCGTCCTGGGGCTGCAGCAGAGTTCAAATTCAATAAAGCACATGAAAACATGGTGCAAATGGTAAACTGTTCTGCCGGAATCACATACTTCGGCAACAGTTCTCAAGGAGAAGGTACTTACTGTTCTGGGGAGTTGATGTCTTCTACGGGATCTTTGCATGTTCGTGAGGGCTCTGTTGTGTTCCACTGTAGCTGGGGATTTTGATCGAGGTGATTTTTTAAAATGGCCTTTCCCCCATCTGAATGCAAAACAACAATATCATAACACATTCTATTAGCTTGATTTAAAAAAATAGACAAGGCAGTCTTTTTAGGATGCTGCCCAAGGAGAGAGAATGCAGAAGGGCCCAGCATCTCCCTGCACCCTCAAGCCTTGTTCTCTTCCACAGCTCTCTCAGGACCAGGGCAGGGAGTCGAGAAGCCTCTGCCCAGGGACAGAGGTGGGGTGCTGGAGAGGTGTACGGTATGCCTTGTACCCTCCTATTCTCCAAGAAAAAAAAAAAAAAAAAGGGTGAGGGGAATCACCCTTTGAACGCAACTTAACAGACATTAGAAGTGAAGGCCCTTTTCACTGGTGCATAGGGATGTAATGACAAACAAAAAACTCCAAGGTATATTTTCCAAGAATTTAAAAGAATAATAGTAGTCATCTGCTGGGAGTTTAAATTGACACTATCTTTCTGGAGGGCATTGTCAATAAGCATCACACACTATAGAAAGTGCATATATCTTACACTCAGAAGTTCCGCTCCTGGGAACTATCCTTAGGAAGTAAAAGATCTGTGTGAAGATACACACAAGACATTCAAATCAGTATTGTTTACAATATCGAAAACTTGGAACTAATCCTAATCTGCCTAGTAACAAGGGATCAGTTATATACTAGTAGGTATATACGGGGCCTCTATTCAAAGAAAGACTGTACATACACAGAGCATGATGGTATTATATGTTCTCAGCCCTCTCTGTGCTTCAGACCACCCAGGAGGCCGGGGGAGTTAAAGAGGTATAAGATATGAACACTTGCTCTCTGCTGAGAGATCTGGAGAGGGGCCTCACTGGTTTCCTCTTCCCCCACAGTGGGCAACATTACCCATGTCATTTTGCACCCACGGCCTGTAGTCAGTTCTCCATATCTATGGGTTCTGTATTTATAAATGGTCCTACTCACTAAAATTTACTTGCAATACCAAAATCAATACTTGTGACATTTTTGTGGTCATTTGCTGACGCACACCAAGTATTGGAAAATTGGAGTTGCCCAACACACACATTCCCAGGTGAGGTCGACTCTGTCTTCTTGTTTCAGCTCTCATTCTATAAATGTGTTTTTCTATGGTCAATTTAGGGCCACATTTTTCACATTTTTGTGCTTTGTGCCAGTGATTTTACTCTTAAAAATGGTTCCCAACTGTGTGCTGAAGCGCTGTCCAGTGTTCCTAAGCCATGATGCGCCTGGAGAAAATATGTGTGTTCATTTAGGCATAAGTAATAGTGCTACTGGCTGTGAGTTCAGTGTAAATGAATCATCAATATATATTCAACAAGGTATCTTTAAACAGAAACACACAAAGTTTTGTGCTGATCTGCTGACAAAAATATCAACCTGCTGGAGGCCTGCAGGGACCTAACCCTGTATTTCCCCTAAGAGCAGTAGTGGGTCAGGAGTCATGAACTCACTTCACCATCACTTTTTAAAACTTAATCCTAAATAATGACAGTGGCCTGTATAGCCTTGGATAAATTCCCAAAGTGGAATTGCCGGATTAGAACAAGTTTTACTTCAACTGGCAGTGTTTAAGACTGCCCATTTCCCACCTGTTTCCTCTCCTTCTCAGCTTTTTCCATCTCTGAACTCTGCCATTCTTAGGGGCAAAGAGGTATGTCACTGCAGATTTAATCTGCTCTTCTTTAGTAAGGAGCAAGAGTGAGATCTTTTCACAAGCATAAGAACCACCTGTATTTCCTTTGGTAAGAGCTCTCTTGCCCACTTTTCCTTTGGCTTATTGGCCTTTTTCTTATTAAGTTTCATATAATTATATGTATACATTTTGTATACAATTACAGATAATTTCTCCTTATACATAAGGAAATAAGCCTGAGTTACAGCATTTTTGGGTTCACCTCATTGTTTAATTTTTGACTATACTTATAATGCCATTTGCACTATTAAAAATTTTTCTTTTATAGTTTAATTTGTCAGCTGTTTGTGGTTCCCATGTTTTACAGCAAACTTAAAAAGTCTTTCCCTTCTTTGAGTTTATAAGATAAATTCTCCTAGTATATTCATGATTTCACCTTTTACATTGAAATCTTTTATCTACTTGAATTTTGTATAAAATGAGGTAAGCATCTAACATTTTTTCCCAATTGGCTACGCATTTATTCCAGTGAAATTTATTGAATAACTCATTCCTTCACTAATTTGAAATGCCCACCTTTTCCAGATAAGAAAATTAGTAGGAATAATTTTATTATTTCAATTCCCTTGTCACCTCAATTTAAACATTTTTAACAATAAATATCTTATACAATAAGTTTATAATTCTGCTTTTATATTATACACAATGAAATTAATTATAATTTTATATATTAATTTTATAAGAATACTTATTACTTGTGTAACAAGAAGAAAAGAAACAAGATTTTCATTGATTTAAAAATTAAACCCTGGCTGGTGGCACAGTGGATAGGCACCAGCCTGCAAACCCAAAGGCTGTTGGTTCGATTCCCAGCCAGGGCACATAACTGGGTTGGAAGCCAGGTCTCCAGCCAAGTCCGTAGCTGGAGGCAGGAGAAAGGCAACCACACACTGATGTTTCTCTTCTTCTCTGCCTCTCTTTCTTCCCCTCTCTCTAAAAAAATAAAATCTTAAAAAAGTTAAAAATTAACTTTACAACAGAAATTAATATATGCAAATGATGAAATACAAACAACAGATAAGTATATGAAATGAAATGTTGAAATTCCCTTCTCTCATATCCTCTGCACACACTGGAGGCTGCTGTTAACTATTTGATGCCTGTTCTTCCAAATCTTTTTAAAAAGGTACTTACACACGCACACATGTATGCATTTATATGTATCATAATGTTGGCCTTCATCTTGCTTTTTCACTTGGCGATCTTGCCATATCTGCACAAATAGATCCACCTCACTTTTTAAAAATGTAATTTAATTTTTATTTTTTATATTTTTAACAGATTTTATTCATTATTTTTAGGAGAGAAGGGCAGGCAGGGAGGAAGAAAGGGAGAGAAACATCAATGTATGGTTGCCTTTCACCTGCCTCCAGCTACGGACCTGGCTGGCTTGCAACCTGGTTATGTGCCCTGGCTGGGAATCAAACTCCCCCTCAATTTTTAATAGCTGTGTTATGCACCTTGTTTGGTTGAATCATAATTAATGAACCTACCCCCCAACATGGTCATGTAAGTTCATTCTAGTTTTTATTCCCTAAAAATAATGTTGTGATGAACTGGTGTGTTCTTTACCCAGGTGGGAGTGTTTCCAAGGGCAGGCTCCCCTCAGTGGAACTGCTAGGTTGAAGGTTTCACATCATAACATTTGGAGAGTGCCGGATTGGCTTCCAAGACACTGCAGGAGGATGCTAATTTCCACATGCTTACCAACAATGGTAATCTTCTAGAATTTTGCCTAAATGTAGGTGTGTTATTTCAGCTTGCATATCCTGGGTGGCTGGGGAGACTAGTGTCATGTCATGTCCTAATGACCACTCCTTTCCTGCACATAGATCAGGTGCATTGGGAACTGAGAAATGTTGGCACTCTACAAGAACAACACACCCTAGTCAGGAAACTGGGAATGCTGGCCATGTGCATCAGTGGGCAGCTGGGCCTGAGGGTCTGAGAAACGGAAGCCCCAGCCCCTGGCGGAGTGGAGCTCCAGAGATATGGGTTCCAGATGCCTCAGCGCTGCTAGTGTGACTTCAGGCCAGCCCGGCTGCTCTCTGGCCTGTTTTGTTGTCTGTGAAATGGAAGGTTGATAGCTGGTGTCTGATACCCAGGCCCCCACATTTCAGGGGCCCCACCTCCTCTTACCTGTGCTCTCGGTGAAGTTCCCCAGGTTGAGGATGTCGTTGAGCTCTTGGTAATGGTTCTGTTTAATGTAGGTTGTCTTTTCTGGCGTATCCTGCAGCTGCATGGTCACCTCTTCCAAGTCTTTATCCAGCTAGAAGACAAAGGCTGCAGCTGAGCTGGAGCCCAGGCCCAGCACCTGCCCTGGCCGCCTGGCCTTGAGAGCCCTCCTGGGCCTTGGGCTGGCTTCGGGGGGCACTGAGAGCCAGAGGGGCTGCTGCCTGTTGGGGAAGAGACGCAGAAGGCGCCTGCCAGCTTTTGTTCCAGGAGGAGCTGCAATGAGAGAGGCCTGGGCTATGCCACGATGTGCCCAGTGCAGGCTTTGTCTTTATGGAGCAGCCCAGAGGGGCAGGGGGCAGGGGCAGGAGTGGAGCTCACAATGCAGGCTCTGAGGCTGCGCAAGCCTAGGGGCAAACCCAGGGCTGCTCCTTACTGGCTGGTGAGAATGGAGTCTCAGTTCCTTTATCTGTAGAATGGGGTAATAACAGTACCTACCTCACAGGAATCTTGTGAAGATTAAATGAGATAATATAATAAAAGTTTAGCCCAGTGCTTGGCACATAGCATGAGTACCTCCTGCTATAATATTACTATTGTTGATACCTGCAGAACCCTTGGTGTGGGGGGTGGACCAGATTTGCAGGACTGGTCAAATCGGTAAGGGTGCCCTCCGAGGTGTTAAGTAGGATAGGGCACAGTCACCTCCAAGTTACATAAAAATCAGATGCAAGCCCTGGGCAGTTCAGTCCCCGAGAAGCTTGGGGAATGTGTGTGTTGGGGAGGGGAGCGGGCATCCTCCTACAATAGAAAGGAGGGGACCATACAGACTGTAAAGTGCTGTTTTGATATCAAGAGCACAGCCATGAATTGTTTAATAGGTTTTCATGTGGAGGAGAGAGATACCTTTTTCTGCAGGACTCCATAGGCAGGGCTAGGGTCAAAGGCTGGAGGCAGCAGGAAGCCAGATTGCCAATCAGTTTCGGAAAAAACAACCCTTCCCTTTGGAGTTTTGACAGTGGCTTGGAGTTTGGGGTTTGGGTTCCTTAAAGTGAGTGCACTCTTCATTGCCGGAGCATGCAAGGGGAAGTTGAGGGACAGAAACCTTTCCTACTTTGCTCCGGTGGCCAATGGAGGGCTGCCCCGTCCTAAAAGCCAGCTTCAGATGCAGAGAGGGCTGCGCAGAGGGGCCTTCTGACAGACTGCCGCAAGCCCCCACGTAGATTGGCAACTAAAACTACAGAACGCTCCGTCACATTTGCACTTCGGATAATAAGGAATCATTTTTCAGAATACGTAGATCCCAAATATTGTATGGGCCATACTTATACTAAAAAGTATCATTGGTTGGTTGTCTGAAACGACAGTCTAATTGGGAGTCTTGTATCTATTCGGACAGTCCTACGTCTCACTTCTTCCTTGAGACTCTCAGCTCGAGGCTACATTTCCCAGCAGCCCCGTGGCTAAGTGTGATGCACACGTTCTGGTCAATGTAATTAGAGCAAACCCCACATGTGCACAATTTTGTCTCATTTGCTTAAAAGGCAATCCCGCCCATGGACTTCGTTTCTCTTTTCTTCCTGAGACTGGGAACAGGCCAGGTCTTCCCCCTGGTTTTCCCTGTGCTGCTGAGGAACGCAAACGCGCTGGGCAGACTAGAGTGAAGGGGTCCCGTCTGGTAATTACCTCGGGGAGCAGAGCTGCCCACCCCCTTTGGACCTCTCTCCCTTAACACTGTTATGTGAGAGAGAAACAAATATGTATTTTTTGGGGGGCCGCTTTATTTGGGTGCCTCTTTGTTAGAGACACTTAGCCAGTATCCTAACCAATACACTCTCCTTTGCTCCTCTCCTGTCCTACTGAATCAGAAGTCCTCTATTAGACACATGGCTGGAGTACCAGGGGCCGAGTCCCAACTCTTGACCCAAAGGGAAGGGTGGAAAGAAGCAGGTAGTTTGGTTTCCCCTCCCTGGAATAGAAAGTGCAGAATTTGAGGTTAGGCTGAGCACAAAGGAATCTAGCTTGGGCCTCACGGAGACATTCAGGAACCAGTTAAGGACCTGCAGGACAAAGGTGGGTCTGCTACAGCAATCTTTCCCTCCTGAACATTTGTCTCCACTTCCTTCTCTCTTGGGCTATATCATATAGATGCAGGTGGTCACAGGGTGTGTCAGGAGAGTGAAAATCTGAGGTGGGGGCACACAGGAAGCTACTTGTGAAATAGGAGATAGATTTTGTCCTCTGCCACCTGGGTTCCTGACACAAGGCTCCTGAGACCCTTGTAAGAGATGTGATAAGTGTGTTTTTGTTTTTTATGGTTGCCTTTCACCTGCCTCCAACTACGGACCTGGCTGGAGACCTGGCCTGCAACCTGGTTATGTGCCCTGACTGGGGAATCGAACCAGCGACCTTTGGGTTCGCAGGTCGGCACCTTATCCACAAGCCAGGACTTGTTTTTGTTTTAATGAGGCAACTCTGGGTGGGCTCCTGGAGGAAGGCTGGTCATCAGAAAGACCAGGACATGACTGGAAGCTTGGGATTTTCAGCCCTGCCCCTATTCTCCTGAGAAGGGAGAAGGGCTGAAAACGGACTTTGTGATGGATCAGGCCCCATGATGAAGACTCCATAGTCATCCTAGAAATACAGGGTTCAGAGGCCTTCCCAGCTGGCAGATACCTCCGCATGGGGAAGATGGTGCGCCCCAGCTCTGTGGGGCAGAAACTCCAGCCCTATGTGTCTATTCATTGGGCTGGACCACCGTCTCCTTTATCACACCCTTTAATAAACTGATAAACATGAAGTGCTTCCCTCAGTTCTGTGAGCTGCCCTAGCAAAGTATTTGAACCTGAGGAGGGGATCATAGGACCCTCCGATGTGTAGCTGAGTCAGACAGAAGTTTGGGGTAACCTGGGCACTTACTACCACTTGTGGTTGGCATCTGAAGCGGGTGGGAGCAGTATTGTGCCTTTAACCTGTGGGATGGGACAGTCTCCAGGTAGACAGTGTCAGAACTGAGCTGAATTGCAGGACACCCCGCTGGTTTCGCAGAGGGGTCAGAAGTGATGTGTTCTGTGTGAGTAGTAAAGGGGACACACCCGAGGTGTGCAGCTGAGGTTCTCCAACTCACTGCTGCCACCTGGAAGTTCATAAATCTCTAAGGACGCCCTTGTCTCTGGGGACATCTTGAATCAGGGCATTGCTGGACCCCAAGAGCCTGGCCCACGTGGGCAATGAACTCCTGATAGATCTGACCAACAGCCTCTTGTAGCTCATGCTTCCCTCGTTCTTGTGGCTCTAAGGGCAGTGGATGGGCCTGCACAGCCGAGATGCAGCGGTATCCTAGGGACACATGGTGGAAGTGGCAGCTCTGAGAGTCCCTGCATCGGGGCACAGGGACCAAGGTCGGGGACAGGGCCCTGGCTGGCAGCAAGGTGGGCGGTACCTCTGTGATCTTCATGCGCAGACGATGGTTTTCAGACTGCAGACCCTCTAGGCGGGATGTGCTTGCTTGGTTCACGCTGGTGACTGAGGTGGATGTTTTAGAATCTTCTTTCTTCTGATTCTGAGTAAACTGGAATCGTCTGTTCTGAGTTGCTGCATCAGGGTTTGTTCTCAGAGTGATGAGCTGAAAGGACAAAGGTGGCTTTGAAGAGGGAACCCTGTGACCCCCTTTCCCCTCCTCCATCCAGTCCAGTCCTCCCCAGCAGGTCCTGCCCTGGAGGCAACAGGACATAGAAAGGACACCCGTGCCATTCGCTTGCGTGTGACCTGGAGCAGGCCCCTTCCCTTGCTGAGTCTGTTTCCTTCCTTGTCGGTGGAAGTCTGGTCTCCCAACCCCGAATCCGCCTGTACCCCGACCATGCTGTGAAGCCTGCCCAGGGACCCATAGGCCTGGCTCCAGCTGAGCCTCGCTCGGTCCTAGCCTTGCTCACTCCAGTGGAAAATACACCGGAATGTGACGGTTGTGACGACAGTGGGATGGAGGAGAGTGAAGGCTTCTCCTTTCTAGAACCACTGCTGAGTGACTAGTAACTAGCTCTGTCACTGACAGTCATTTAGATAGTAAGAGAGAAGGTTGCCACTTGACCTTGATCTTACTCATTTAGTTGAGAAACATCTCTGGTTGAGGCAGCTCTGGGCTCAGTGCTGGAGAGCAGGGGCGGAGTGAGCCAGGAGCCCTGCCTGCTAGGACCTCATGGCCCAGGGCTGAGGGGCTGACTCTGGAAGGTCTGCAAGCATGGTGAGGACAGGGAAGGCTAGGGAGGAATGGCATATGCCCTCACAGGGAGGCCTGGGACTCGGGGTGGTTACAGAGAAGGGCCGTTTGGGTGGTGAACAGGGATTTCTGGGAAGACTGGAGGAGACTGAAGGGTCCTGAAGGGCAGCCCAGTGTCAAGAGACTTGATCCTGGAGTCAGGGGGGCAAGGAGGCCCTACTGAGGGTGACTGAGCAGAGTGACATGATCAGAGCTGGGCTTAGAATCATCTGGTACCATTTACAAGACGGAGAGAATGTCAGGGTGCAGGAGGGCAGTTGCGGCATCAGCCTGGAGCCTGGGCAGGTGGTGACAACTAGAGAAGGAAGGCACATGTGCCAGAGGCCTTCAGGGCAGAGCTGACACTGCCTGGGGGTGACAGGGCACTGGAGGACGCAGGGGCACTCACAGCCTGCAGGGGAGGAAGGACCCTGAGTGACTGATGGCTCCTCTCCTCTTCCTCCTGGGCAGATGCTTCCCCACTTGGGCACACAACTCCTTCCCCACTGTCTGGTTCCGGCTCATGTCTCCACTTGAGACCCACTGAGGTCAGGCTCCCCGCCTCCTGCTGCAGGAGCTCCTGAGAGCTTGAGGCCTCTGGGTCCCCTGCCTGCTGCTGGTAGGACAGTGTTTGAGAACTGCCTCTCAGGGTGGTCCTGAAGGCTCTTCAGATGAATGAAAGAAGTAAGTGGCTATTCAAGTGATCATTCTTTGTGATCCCCTAATACTCCTGCCAATCTACCTTAAGGGATAATTGGAATTAATAAGGAAAATGTGTTATGTAGAAAAAAATGTTGCTTGTAGTATAAAAAAACTGGGAACCACTGTAATGCTCACCAATAAGAGATTAAGTGGACAGGTAAACATGGAACTTCCCTCAATGATGGTTAATAAATGTGGGGAAATGCAAAAGACAGAAATTAAGTGGAAAAGGCAAACTACAAAGCAATTATATATATGTGCTATAATTATAGTTATATCCAAAGAAGCCTCAGTGTCTATTAAAAGAAAAAACAAAACTGAACGAAGCACATCAAAAGCAGTGAAACACTAAAACAAAACCTTAAAAGGGATTACTTTGGGGTGGTGGGACTATGTGAGATTTCTCAAAAATCTGTTTTTTAGTTTTCTGCATTTTCCAAACTTTCTGTGACATGAACTGTGTTCACCATTAAAAGGAGCATGTATGAAATTTAGAAAGTGGAGGGAGCTCAGCCATCCCCCTGTGAGAGTCAGAGGCCGGAGGCTGGGGGCCAGGTGGGGAGCCCGGGGTACCTTCGGCACAAACACCAGGCAGAGGGTGATGGTGCTGCAGAAGATGATGACCAGGGCCACGATGCAGAACTGCACGTTGGGCTGGTCCCGGGTCAGGAAGGAGACGGCGGCCCCGATGATGCACATGATCCCCACGTTGTAGACGCTCATCCCGATGTACTTGCTGTCATTAAGCGCAGGGATGCTGACGTTGCGGGTCTCCCAAGCTAAGAAGCAACCAAACAACTGCAACGGTGAAGAGAAAGGGAAGAAGGTCATCACCCAGTGGTGGCACACAAGGGTTGCTCAGGAAGTGGCGGCTGTGCTGTCAGCCAGGTCTTCTGGATGTCATGATCTGTCTCCACTCATGGCCCCGGGTTGAATCTGGGGGTGCAGACTGGGAGTGCTACAGCTGTCTGGTCGTCCTCCACCCCTACCCCTGGTTCATGCACAGAAGGCCACAGAGGGAAGATCAGAGATGATCTCAATCACCTTCCCTCTTCTATAAAGAACATTGAGGCCCAGGGAGAGGAAGGGGCTGGCCCAAGGACACACAGCAATACAGTGGCAAAAGTGGACTGTGTCTCTAGAAGTTCAGTCTTTTTTCTATTAAACCAGGTAGAGCTTCTGTGTCTGGGACTTTTGTTACCCCCACAATGCACATAGCTGCCCAGAATAGAGCCTATTTCTTAGTCTGTACATGACTAGGTTCTGGGCAATGCCATGTAGTATGTACAAGTGTGTACAAGTTCTGGGAAGTGTCTTTAGAGAGAAAGATGTTTCTTTTCCTCTTTTCTAATAGATGGAGTAAGATGTGATGGGTGGAGCTTCAGCAGCCACTTTAGACACATAGGGAAGTGGCATGGTGAAGATGCGGGAGCCACAAGATACAAGAGCGCAGCTGCTGGGTGCCCCTGCACCTTTCCTAGATTGCTTACTTGAGAAGGAAATTAACTATCATATTAACCACTATCATCATCATCATCATCCTCCTCCTTATTATTTTTGTTTTAACCGGTATCTCCCAACAGATTGAGCAGGGTAGAACTCAAATTGAATCTGAAGCAGGGTGTAGAGAGTTTTCCTTCATAGGTGGTCCATGGGGAGGGCAGGCTGCAGAAGGAAGTACAGATAAAATGCAGGGTGAAGTTAGAGGTGTGGGTGGGATGAAGAGCTGACCTAGACTGCTGGCTGGTGCAGGGGCTTCTGCAGCAGTCCAGCTCTCCACGAGGCCTTCCCTCAAAGGCCCCTCTGAAGTGTCACTGCAGCTGAGCCATCCCACATCTGCACAGGCCACCTAACATCCCAGTGAGGTTTGGTTTGGTTTGGCAGCACAGTGCCGTGTAGCAAAAGTGAGGCTGAGGGCTGGAAGGTCTGGAATCTTCACCCTCCAGGACCGCAGCTTCAATATCTGCAATGGGAATAATAATGCCTACATCACAGGGTATCTTTCCAATGAGATGAGAGGATGGCTGTGAAGGCATTTTATTAGCGAAAACATCCTGTACAGAATTTAAAAGGCATTTTGTAGTCCGTATTATTTTATGCAATCACGGTTGCTTTCCTCTCCTTTTCTTACTGTGTTATCTCACAGACTGACTCATTTGGAAAAGTTTCCGTTTAAAATGAGGAGTCAGAGGCCCAGGAAGCAGACACCGAAGGAGGACAGGAAACCAACAGCTACAAAAGCCTGCTCTGTGCCGGCTCCGTTGGATCGGGGCCCCTGTGATCCCACAAGGGTGCTGGGCATGCTGCCTGCATCCACAGTGGAGGAAGCAGAGGCTGGGCAAGGCAAGGTCACCTTCCCGGGTCCCCTAGCAGCAAGTATCAGGGCCAGATGGGTGCCGGACCCCCTCTCTGCCATACTGTCAGCAGGCCACCAAAACAGCATGAAGCATGGGCAGGTCTGTGGACCTGCTGGCTGGCTACAAACCTCCGAAGAGCGCCAGGAGGAAACGGAGAGTAACTTGCTTTTAGGCCTTCAAAGAGTGCAGTGAGGGTTCACGGGCACAAGTTATGTGGAGGTCGAGTTCAGCTGAGGATAAAGAAGAACTTTCTAGAAAAGCAACCCCTCTGTAGTGGGTCGCATAGCGGTGCTAAAAGATCATGTCTACATCCTAATCCATGAAAACTGAATGTGACCTTATTCGGAAAAGTTTGGGCGGATAAAATGAAGGATGTTGACATGAGATCATCCCAGATTATCCGGTGGGCCCTAAATCAAGTAAGAGTCCCTACAAGAGACACATGGAGGGCAGGCTGGAAGAGAAGGCCACGTGAAGAAAACATCTGGCAGCGGAGCGGGCCTACAGGGCTGCCTGCACAAGCTCTTGCCAGCCCTAAGATTCTGAGGTTCCAGATCAGGAGGGAATATGGGGGGCAGTTTGCTATAAACCTAGGAGCCGGGAGGGCCGTGGATAGTTCTGTGGGCACCTGGGAGAAGTAAAGCACTTGTGCTGCAAACACAGTTTTGTTGACACGATCTAATGAAGGTATTAGCTTTACTGGAAGAGATACAGTCATCTCCTACCACTTTGGAAGTAGGTGGGGGAAGATAAGGAATGGCCAAAACAGAACAGATAAATCCAGTTAAGAGTCCATCTGACTCACATAATCTAATTTCACAGACGCAGGATCAAGAGCATGGAGGCTGAAGGGATCCTGGAAAGAGTCTACCCAACAAGGGCCAGGGGAACCCAACTGAAGGATACTGCGTACTTCCTGTGCCAGAGCTCATTCCTTCCCCGGGGGCTCTATCGCTTCTACAAACACTGGTCTGACCTACAAAATCCTTCCCTACATGGGCCAGAGGGCTGCCTTCTGGCAACTCTGCCCACGTGGGTCTGTGCCACCTGTTTCTGACAGCTCTGGTGACCATGTCCCCAGAGGGTGTCCTTCTCCAAGCCTAGGACCTTAGTCTTCAAGGTCCCGTTTCCATTTGGGGCACCTCCTGTGGACACCTCCAGGTGATTACCATGTGAGACTCAGATGGCCGCCATGCACTTCTCAAGGGCCCTCTGGAAATGCCAGCTGGTTTCAACTAGTACGAAGTGGGGACAATCTGCCTAGAGTCCCCTAACACCTCTTCTGGAGTGGCCGCTGGAAGGACTCAGGGTCAGTCACTAACAGCAGCAGGTGGGGAAGCATGTGAGCGGTGTAAGGAATCCCAGCTTATCTGACTTTTGGAACAGGCTTCCTTTCCACTTCTAAGTGGGGGCCACACCGAGGCAGGTGGTGGCTTAGTTTCCCTGAGGAAACTTCAGAGGAGGGTGCAGTAGCCGCTCCTTGTCACTGGAGGACTTTTATGTGGAGACTTGCTTTTCACAGGATGTGGAGAGAAGATTCAGGGATCCATCTGGGATAAGGTGAGGTGGGGCTGACCTTTCAAGTCCTTCCTAACTTTGCAATGGGTATGAGATCTTTGATTTTAACAAATGAGGAGAGTGGAAAGTGCTGGGGTCCGAGTTTGGAGGTTACCAGGTGGCCTCTGTTGAATCACTGAACCTCCCTGAGCCTCACTCTCCTCAGCTGCACAACTGGATGAGTCCACTGACCCCCATGGATTCAGAGGACCCCGGGACGTTCAGGATGTGGGCATGCGCTAGATGTCAACAGACTGCCATTCCAGGCGCGGCATCGTGGCCGCTGCACAGAGGCGCACACACAGGTTCTGGGATCAGTCTTGTAATCCTGTTTCTAATTCTGCTGCTTGCTAGCTCAGTGCCCTTGGGCAAACAGAGCCTCGGTGTTTTCATCAGCGAAACGGGAACACTGTTTGTACTATCTCACAGGGATGTTATGGAAACCGCTGTAACATGTGGGTGGCACAGGGAGCACATGGACTCAGTGCTCAGTCCTGGGGGCTGCTTATTTGTATGTTGATGGGGGTCCCTAGGACAGAGTTCGACAGAGAGCCATTCCTTGCACTCGGCCTCCTGCTCCGCACCTACCATGAGAAGCCCCTTGTAGGCATAGACGATGCCAAGCCAGATGGTCATGTGGGTGTTCTCGCAGTGCTCCAGGAGAGGGCGGATGGAGATGTCCCGTCCTGCTGGGTCCGGCTGTGCAAAGGAAAAAGAGAAACCCAGGGATGGCACTGGGCACCCCTCCAGCAGCTGGATTCCCATCTGGCTATACTTGTCATAAGCCCCAGCCAGTGACTGTCCAGGAGGCTTCCTGGACCTGCCTCTTTCCCCACCTGTGTCTTCCCATGAGGGTGGGCCTCAGCCACCATCCACTGTCTTCTGTTGGTCATGATTCAGCCTGCGCTAAAGTTATCTGTGTTCTTCATGTCCTCCCAACTTGAGTCAGAGTTCCTGAGGGTGGGGACTGGGTCACCTCTGTGCCCCTAGAACTTAGCACAAGACTGGACCCAGGGCAGGCACCTGTAGCAGTTGGAAGTGTGAGGGTGAGAATGAGCTACAGAAGTAGGTCAGGAGGCTATTAGGTATCCCTGGGACTAACTTGGGGAGCTGGAGATACAGATCTACTGGCTGGGCCAATCACGGGGCCTGCCATGGCCTTCCAAGGAGATCCTCTTGCTCACCCCACTTTCAGGGACCTGTGGTGGTAGCGATGCTGTGTACCATGTGACCCATCTGTGGCCAGAGCTGACTGGACAAGGGGTGGGCACCTGACCCTACGCAGTCAATCCAGAGGCTGGTCAGAGACCTATGAGGTTTCCTAGTGCAGGGTGCTCTGCCCAAGTTGGGTGGTTAGACAGTATCCTACCCAAGCTCAGGAATCAGAACCAGAAAACTCTAGGAAAGAATCAGGTAGGAGGTGGCAGGAGGAAAAAGATACCCAGGGAGTGAAAAAATATATACTGTACATATGTTTTTCCTGAATCACTGAGAGTAAGTTGCAGACATCGTGACCCTTCACCCCTAAACATCTAGCCTGCATTTTCTAAGAACAAGGAGATTCTCTTACATAACCATACACACACTTACCCAAATTCAAGAAATTTAACATTGATACAGTGTGTTATCTAATATACCATCCACTTTCAAATTTCACCAATTGGCCTAATAATGTCCTTTAAGGCAATTGTGAAACCATGAACTGCATTTTCTTGTCATGTCTTTAGTCTCCTTTAATCTCAAACAGTTCCTTGGCCTTATTTGGTTTTTCATGTCATTGATGTTTCTGAAATATCCCGTGCAGGTATTTGGTAGAATGTCCCTCAGTTTGGGTTTGTCTGAATGTGTTTTCACGCTTAGATTTAGGTTATGCATTCTTGGCAGAGATCCTACATAAGTAATGTTTTGGCCCCCTTGGTGTTTCATTTCAGGGGCACTTGATGGCATTTTGTCCCATTATCGGTGAAGTTAATTTAACTGCGATCGTTTTGCTGAGGTGATGTCTGCCAGAACTCTTCACTTTAGCGGTACCATCTCCCCCTTGTAATTAATAAATAATCTGTGGACAATGCTTTGAGTCTGTTGAGTATCCATTCCCCCACAAAGAGCAACCTGGTGGTTTTAGCATCCATTGATGATTCTTACCTGAGTCACATTGTTTTGGTGCTTGTAAAATGGTGATTCTCTAACTCTGTGATTCCATTTAAATCCTTGGCATTCAACTGTAAACAAGATCTTCCCTTTCTGCTGATTTAAAAATGGGTATCGATATGGACTTACACAGTTCCATTTAATTCAGTGTCAATAATGCAATTATTAACTTTGATGTTCAACTTTTCCCCAGATTTGATGAATAAAAAACCTCTTCCTGATGCCTTCTGTGTTTTCAATATGTCTCCATCATCTCTTTGAACATCTTCCTAATTCCTGGCACAAAGTGTCCCAAGCTCTCCTCCTACTTTCCTTACACCAGTCTTGGAATCGGTTATTTTTCGAAGGAGGAGTTCTGGTTCTTTTTTAGCAGAGGCTGGTATTCAGAAACCCTCTGAGATATCATTACTTCTAGGTCCATGTATATATGAATGTGTGTAGGTATTTTCCATCCATCCATCCATCATCATTCTATCTATCTTTCTATCATCTGTCTATAGAGATAGATAAACTCTAACATCACAGAGTTCTTGCTTGCTTCCCTCTAGTCCATATTTGCATCTTTCTTCTTTTACAGAGAGAACACTGGTTTCCAATAATATCAAAATAGTCTCTCATTTGGTTAATCCTACAAACATACACAAAATAGTTTCAAAATTGCTACATCCATACACTACCAAGAAATGTATTAAGTTGAAGACTTTTTTGCAAGTCTGTTTGTCTTTAGTTCAGATCCACTGAGGATATCTCATCAAAGAACTATGAGGTTGCTGTCCAATTGAGGCCCAGGGTAAAGTCACATGCTAGAGGGAAAAGGCTGGGAAGAGGGGGCACCTCGGTGATGTAGAAGGTGGGCCCTAGGCAGGTGGAGGATGGAAACCCTACTTCTCTTGGTTCTCTGGGCCTGGCCTTTGAGGCAGCAATGGCCTGGGCACCTATGAGTGGGAAAGCAGGAGTTGCCTGGAGAGGGTGGGGCCTATGGGCCCAGGCCACCTTATAACCCGATCATCCAGTTGCATGCTCTTTAGGGCCTGATTCCCCTTTTGTTGTCCCAAGCCACAGAGAACCTGGTTCCACGGTCACTGAGTCCATACATAGGCTGGAATGCCAGAGGGGAGAGGAAGGTTTCCTAGGGCTATGCAGTGGTGGCAGTGGGTGCTAATGAAAGATACCCAGGGGAAGGTGATCTCCAGGAACCATAATCAGCATGGCCAAGGCTAGAGACTTTCCCCTCCACCACGACCCACCTAGAAGCTGGGCTGGATTCTACCAAGGCGGACGGGCGATTCCAATGTCCTTGCATTGTTTAACTGATGATCCTGAGAAAGGACTTGGCCCCAAGGTCAACAGTGACCTTGGGGCAGAAGCTGGGTTTCTCTCACATCCCACAACCAAGCAGACATCACAATGAAGTCGCACAGGCCCATTACGGTCATGCATGAATAGCAAACCCATTAGTGATCGTGTCTGTTGTTCTACAATGAAAACGATAATTTATGATGGATTCTTAGATTCTCTGTGAAGAGGACTGATTCTGTCATACACCCTTGTTATGATAAATGTAATGATAAACCTATTCACAGGGAGCTGACAATGGTTGTCTAGCTTATATGCCCCCCAGTGACAGACCCCTCCCTCCACTCTTGAACAAGAGCCTTTTCCTCCTGTACCCATTGGTCTTTCCTGGTGGGCTCTCCAGAATAACCCCAAGCTCTATCCTTGAGTCTGCACCCTCTTCTTCAGGATGGGGAGAACTACAGTGAAGGACATATCACTTCCCCCCCACATGTCAACCTGGTCCTTTCATCTGTCCGAGTTTAGCACTGATCTGTAGGACTATGACTGAGCTCACCCCCCTGGTTAAAGCGAGCCCACCTGCACCCTTTCTCCAGATTCCCTTGGCTTTGTCGGTAACTACCTTCCACTGGTGATTCAGATGTTCCTTAGGGTTGACTCAGACACCATCAGGTAATTTTCATCCAACTGCTGTTAGCTCTGTCTTCCTGCTTCTGTAGCTGACAGTCCAGCCTGGTTATCGCTCCCTTGTTAGTAATCACCCTCCTCTCTTCTATGACCTCCATCGCCCCACCAACTTCCTTCCCATCCTGGTCTGCTCTGACCTTTCTGAACCCTGAAATCCTAATTCTAACATCTGGTCTTTGAGACCCCCAACCATCTCCATTATCTTAAGCACAGCCTTGGCTGCAGAGCTGGGAGGGCAGCAGAAAACCAAAGGCCCACTGAGATTTCAGAGAAGTCCGTGGTCCCAGGGGTGGGCAGTGATGCCCACTGCCCCAACACGCAGGTTGTGATCCGGAAAGAAGTCACAGCGATCTCCTGGTATGAACATCACCCGCACACAGGTGTGCGCACACTGGACAGGGATCAGAGTGGCAGGGGTGGGGGGTGGTTTTAGGAGTGATGAGGTTCACGTTCAAGCTGGGGGATGGTGAATCTGAATCAAGTCACAAGATCCCTACACTGAATCTCAAAACCAACTCTCTGAGCCACGCCCCTTCTCAGGGGCGCCCTGAGCCCCATTCTGGTCGCCTTGAGCCAGGAGTTCAAGGCGGTCTGAGACCCTACACTAGAGAGAGAGGAGCCCGCCCAGGAAAATGGGAGGGGGGACATGGCCACGGCCTGAGTGCTCCCTGGGAGTCAGTGTTGTGCGCCAAATCGCCACTAGAGGGCACCAAAGAACTGTGCAGAGTCCTGCCCAGCGCCGCCTCCTCTGGCCGGGACAGGGCTACATCTGTGCCCCGCGGGGCTGCACGTGAGGAAACCCTCCGCAGCATCCCGTGCTGCTCCAGGCGGCGCCCACTGGCCTCAAACAGGCCAGGTGCCCAGGCACCATGGAGCACCCCCACCCTTCTCCCGGAGCAGTGGGGATGAGTAGGGTTGCGGGGCTACTACTGAGGAGCTGGAGGGCCCCGGCTGCACCTGCGTGCCCCCTTTCACCCTGCTTCTACTGCGGGCCAGCCACGCCGCCTAGGCCAGTGAGCACAGGGCGCTGCCCCCCACAGGTGCGGAGAGGGGACCTCACACCAGGGTCTGAGCCAGGACTTCAGGCCCACTTCCCGGCACAGCTGTGGACTATGCCATCTCCACCGGCCCCAGAGTGTTTCCTCTTGCTCTCCATGCTGGCCTGCAAGCAAGCTCCACTTGCTTTCTGCTCTTCTTTGTTTTTGTTCCTTACCTGCTGCTCACCTTGGCAATTACCCAAGTAGTCATTCCCTCACTCATTTAATACATTTAATACCTAACTATCCAGCATTTGCCAGGCAGAGTTCTGGGCACGGGAAATGCAGCAATTACCAGTCCTGTCCTCATGGGTCTTGCATTCTAGCAAGAGCAGGATAATCCCATGAGAGGCAGCCTCGGAGGAAGAGTGGGTGGACTTCACCAATAGCAGCCACCCTAAGGGCACCAAGAGCTGCTTGTCATGAGGACAATGATGATACAGCTGCAAGCTCTATACGTGTTATCCTGTCAAAGCCTCCTAAGAATCCTTGGTATTGTACTCATTTTACAGAGGAGGCACAGAGAGGTTAAGTAACTTGCCCCAAATCTCCAGCTAGAAAGCGTCAGAGCTGAAACTCAAACTCAGGTCTGTCTGACTCCCAAACCAGTGTTCTTTCCTCCCTCACAATGTGCTCTTCTCAACTTGTCCTGCCCCTCTCAAAGCCTCCTGTCAAATTCGAAGGAGATGGTAGATAGAAACCTGCTCTATGAACTGTGAGGTGCTGCCTGCCCGTGGTGCTACACGTTCATTAGCGGTTTCTCCTGAAACCCCTGAAGCTCTGTGAAGGCTGTTCTAGCCAACGAAATGCTCTTCCTGCTGGCTGGGGCTGGGTGGGTGCAGTGCCCAGCAGAGGCCATGCCTGTCAGTGATGGCCAGAGGCTGCAAGGCTCACCCCGGACTCCTGGTCCAGCCCCAGTGCAGCGGGAGGCACGCAGAAGCTGCTGCGGGAAAGTCTCCCCCATCTGTGCATTGGAGGGAGATCAGCTGGCCTGAGAATCCCTCTGCATAATGAAATTATTCACAATGTAGGTCAGTGGCCCCTGCAAACAGCCTGCTTTGTCAGGCTGCACAAACGACAGGCAGGGGGTTTCAGCAGGGGCTGAGGCATTGAGTCCTGAGAGGTCAAAGGCCATGGTCCTGCTATAGACTTGCTGGGTGACCTTGGGCAAGTCCCCACCTCTTTCTAGACCCGAGAGTTCCTCATTTGCAGAGCGAGCCCATGGGCTAAGTTTACAGTATAGTTAACAGGAGACTGGAGAATGGAGGGATGACTGGATTTGTCCTACATTGACTCATTCAGGAAAAAAAAATCATTATTTTTCACGTGTCTGTTGTATGCCATGCCCTCTGCTCCACCCTGGGGCCCAGGTGTGTAAGAGGAACAGGCCTTAATGGAGTGGCATTCTAGGGGAGGCCACAGAAGACTGATGAGCCCCACGGCACAGCTCAGAGCAGAGCGGTGACGTGTGTTCCTAAAGAGGAGCCTTGTACTCTGAGGGGTGCTAGCAGGGGGACCTATTTCACATCAGCTAGTCTGGGAAGGCTCTTCTGCGGTGGCGACCAGCCACGTGAGAATCTAGAGGAGACCATTCCTGGGGGAGAGAACAGCAAGTGGGAAGCCCCTGAACTGGCAGACTCTGGCGTATTTCAGGACCTGGAGGGAGGCCAGTGTGGTAAGTGAGGGGCCAGCACACAACCACCTCACGAGCTTGGGAACAGGCAGACGGGGTCAGTGGACCCTGAAAGAGCTGTGACAACAAGGTGGCATTTGGTCCTCACTTAGCAGATCTTTGGTTAAGAGCGAAGATTCCAGGGTCATTCGCACACCTGTGACACACAGTGGCAGCTGAGCACAAGGTCTGACTGGCCAGGGCTGGTCTGTGTTTGGACCCTGGACCAGATCCCGGGGTACAGTGCATCTGTGCGTGCTGCGGGGTTGGCCCGGCCAGGGAGGGCGAGGAGCCTGGGCGCGGGGCACAAAGCAGGCCACGAGCTCTCCCCATGACCGCGGGGCTCTTGGTCTTTCCTGCTGTCACTGCTTGGGTAGCTCACACTCTCAAGCCCCACCTGCCAGTGCTTCTGTGAAGAGGGGTCCCTTCTACCTTCTGAGCCAGTCCCAGAAGCTGGCTCTCACAGCCTGTTCCCTGGGCCAATCCTGCTTTGCCATTTTAAATATTTTATTTATTATTTTCAGAGAGAGGGGAAGAGAGAGAGGCAGAGAGGCAGAGATACATTAATGTGTGGTTGCCTTTCACCTGCCTCCGGCCACAGACCTGGCTGGAGACCTGGCTTGCAACCTGGTTATGTGCCCTGGCTGGGAATCGAACCAGTGACCTTTGGGTTCGCAGGCCGGCGCCTATCCACTGTGCCACCAGCCAGGGCCTGCTTTGCCATTTTAGTTTCAAATTTGATTTATGAAATATACGGTAAAATTAGTGGGTGAG
Source organism: Noctilio leporinus (assembly GCA_004026585.1). Classification (NCBI taxonomy): domain Eukaryota; kingdom Metazoa; phylum Chordata; class Mammalia; order Chiroptera; family Noctilionidae; genus Noctilio; species Noctilio leporinus. The sequence continues at coordinate 38,913 of PVIW01000391.1, read as the reverse complement.
TATAAGTGTGTATGTTCACAGGATGGTTGCGGAGGGGGGATGTCTAACCTTTGGGCTGCGTTTCAGGGTCTTGAGATGCTTCTCTTTTCCTAGGAAAGCAGGTGAGTTGACATCGTCTCTCGTGTGAGGGGGTCCCAGCAAGGATGCCTGGGCAGGGAGGGGGAAGGGCACTTGGTTCAGGTCCCAAGTCCGTCCCTGGCCAGCGGTGTGACTTTGAACACATCTCTAAGCCTTTCAGAACCCTGATCTCCTCATCTGCAACCCCCTAGCTTTGGCAAGACGGTCAAAGGAGGTAAGTGACGTGTTTACCGGCTTCAGAGAGGGGAACGCCTGCTCCTTCTGTGCAACTGTGGTTATCTCCAACCAGAGGCACAGAGCGCTGGAGCCAGGAGGAACCGTCCCGGTCCCTGTGGGGCTGGGCTGCTTATCTGATCAGCAGCCCCACATCTCGGAGGCTGCAAGGCTAGACGCTGTCACTTCAAGGTAAGACTTGTTCTCTTTTTCTAAGAATGTTTGATTACAAGTAAGAGAGGCTATTTTCAGAATCCTAGGTCTGGAAGGGACCTGTGAGATCACTAACCAGGGTTTCTCAACCGGGGCACTTCTGGCATTGCTCTCTTTGGACGGGGCATGGTTCTTTGAGGTGAGGAACTTCAGGAAATGCTGGGCAAACAAGAGGGAAAGCTGGTGAACCTGGCAAAGGGCTTCAGACTAGCCCTGGGTGACATGGGGCGGAGGAGAGACCGTGTCTATGAACCAGGGCCTGGGCCATGCCTGTAAGAAAGGCTGGGAAACAACAACATCTCTAGTAGGCTCAGGACGCTCTGGGTCTCGGCACCTTGGGGGTCTCAAGACCCATGAGGCCCCAGGTGATGCTGGAATGCACAGAATACGGGTTGACTATTCTCATGGTCACCTGGGTTTTGCAGAAGCAGCGTTACTGAAGGGAAAGGTTTGGCAACCTTGAGCGAGCAAGCCCGTTCCCCTATGAGTTCCTGCTGGTGCTGACATCTGGTGATTCCATGGCAGCAGCCCCAGATGGATGCATGTGCCTCCCAGACATGGCTCCGGGAGTCTGGCTTTCACTCACCCTCAGCAGGACCAGGGTGCCTGGATCCCTCATGCCTCAACCAGGCCAGGCAGAAATCTGCAGACCTGTTTCCCAGGGCATACATGGGAATGACTGTGGCTAAACCACCTCCACCCTGAGGTCAGAAGCACACTTCCTTCCTGCAGCCCTGGACTGGCCTGACCCCCACGCAGCTCGGTATCTGGGCAGTGGGCAGAGGAGGGGGGTCCGTGGCTGAGCTTCAGGGGAGGCTCTGGGGGCCCTGACCCAGGCGGGCAGGGGATAAACAGAACAGTGACCGGAGAGCAGAGAGAGACACCAGGGGATGAGGAGAAGGGAAACTGTCCCTCATGCTGATACAGTATCAAGTAAGATATTCTGAGGTGTTGTTAATTAAGCCTTGAGAATGGATGAAAACAGGAGCTTAACAAGGGAATAGTCACTTGGTCCCTCGGGAACTGGACCTCACGTACTGCGGTCCACCCTTGACTCTATCACCAACCTCCTCCGTGGCAGGGGCCACACCCTCCCTCCGGGTCTGCTGATGTCTCTCGTCACCCCCTCCCAGGGGTCTGCTGCTAACTCAGCGCACAACCTGGTTGCTGACTCACGGCAACTCCCTGCTGTCAAGCCTGAGCCCAGCTTGGTGTGAAATGGGAGGTGACGGAACTAGGGTGCAAAGATGCTCTAAATCAGGAAGCTGCAGCATGTGGGATCCTGGACAGAGTTACTCTCGTCCACCACTGCTGTGCACATGTACTCAATTTTATGGTTTTCAATGCTAATAGGTCTGCCTAGCAACCCGAGGAGTTTAGGAGGGCCATCGGCCTCGTTCCCATTCTGCGTGGAGAACGCTGGGCCCGGGAACAGGCTGGAGCTCACCCAAGGTCACACAGCAAGAAACCCGAGGACCTGGCACTTGAGCGTGCTGTCCTAGCTCCCAGCCCTGGACCCTTTCTGGAACTCTGGCTAGTTGTGGGGTCCCAGCTCAGCAGGGACAGAGGAAGCTGGCTGCCTGGATGAGCCTTAAGTGTTCCCTCTTGTGTTCCCAGCTGCAGTTCAGATTTTAATTTGCCCTTGGCTAAAAGGCAGCAGGGTGACCCCGCGGTGCCCCGGTGTCCTGGACGGCCACTGGCCTTGCCTCTGGTCCGGGGCCGTCACATGCTCACTCTGAGCCCCAGGTTCTCCTCTGAGAAGTGCTGGAGTCACCTGCTTTGAGGGCTGTTCTGAGCACTGAGCGGGAGCCCGGAAGACAAAAGACTACACGGCCCAGACACACACACGCCCGCGGTAATGCGTGCAAGAACAATGTATCCATTTCATTTGCCTGCTGTCATTCAGGGAGGCGAGCGGGCTGGGAGCCCCAAAAGTGCAGCGTTGCAAAGACTGTTCCAAAATAGGATGTTGTAATTGCTGCTGCTGCCACCGCTGGCTGGGCGCGGGAGTCCCTGGGCCGCCACAGGCCCCTTCGCTCTGCAGCAGGGCCATTTCTCCTGTGCCCTCCCAGTGCTTTCCGCTCCGCACCAGTGGCGGAGTTTTCGGCATGAACGTGAACATGATACTCCAACCAAGGACAGCTTCAACACTGTTCTCAACTCATCTCACACAGCACCCGTTAACAACAAATATATACAAATTTATGTAAAGATGTATCTTTGGAGGTCACAGTATTCAACTATTCTATTTGGTGCAATCAAACTTTTGCTCAAGACATCTTCTTTCATTTCACTTCCCTGCCTGAGTGAGCAGCCCCTGCTAAGAGCTTTCTTTGCACACCTCTGCTGATGGGGCACTCACTACCTCCTACGGAAGCCTGGTCCACTTTGGGACAGGCCAGTCTGACATGTGAACGTTCTTCCTCATCCTAAGATGAACTTTCCCCCTGGTCTTGGCTCCACCTTCTGGGGCCCCGCAGGCTTCGGCTCCTCCTCTGACCCCAGGACAGCCCCACTGGAACTGAGAGACAGTGTCCCTTTGCGTCTCTCTTTGCTGGGTTGACCTCAATCCCGCCCACGCTGCACAGCTTCTTCTTTGCCCATCCTGGCCGCACTTCATCTTGTCACTTTCTCCATAGGGCCTGGGGCTCCTATGAAAGTCCAAGTCTCCAAGGGGATCTGAATAGGGTAAGAAGAGTGTCCCTTCCCTGTGCCTAGAGCCCCACGCACCTGGGTCTGTCCCGTGACCTTGGTTGTCTGGCTGCCAAAGCGCCCCATGGCACTTGGCAAGCCACACTGTTGTTGCCCATGTTTAAGGGAATAGAGGTGCTTGGGAGAGATGCACGCACCATATATCCTGTGATGCAGAACCGAGAGTTTTCTGCCATCCAGGAGGAAGGCACAGGCGGTCCTGTCATCCCTCATGACACTTTAGGGTCTCCCTTTCCATGCAGGATGTGTTATCAAGTATGCAATTCCAAAAACAGGCCACCAAAGGCTACTGATGGGTGGCTTTAATGATTTCACCAAAAAATTTTAAAATACCCAAATAGAGACAGCGGGAGGGGCGCATGAGCAATCCAGAGGCAAGACAAGGTTGGGGAATAAGGCAAGGAATGCAGATTTAAGGAGAACCGAAGTTGTATGTTTTCCGAGGAGCCGAAGATGTGACGTGGCCTTGGCACAGCTGATGGTGAGCATATAATCTCCTCTAAGGGTAACTTAGCATTTTCCGCGTATATTACACCCATAACAATCCATGCAAGGTAGGATAGAAGTATCAGCCCTATTTCAGAGATGAGAACACTGAGGCTCAAGAGGTTCAGTGGACAGAAGGGGTGGCAGAGGCTGGCACTCCCCTATCTTCTCACCTGCTCACCCATAGTTCTCAGACCCTTTATGGTTAGTTGGGGGGTCACATGACAATTCTGGCCATTGGGCTATGGAAGTGACATCTGACCCTCATGGGCTGATGTCTAGAGGAGCTGTCACAAGGTCTGTGTGCTGCCTCATGTTCAGTCCCAGATCACTGAGCTGCCTCACGGAAGATGGTGCCCCTGGAGGCCGCCTGGATTCATAAGCGGGCTTTGCGTGAGAGAGAAACAGACCTTTGATGCATTTTGCTGCTGAAATTTAGGGGTTCTTCATTACCACAGCGTGGCCCAGCCTATCCTGCCAATTACAGAAGGGGCAACTGCACGTGTTATCACATGTTACGCACTGTTTGCACGTGTTACCTCATGCAATTATTGGCTGTGAGAAGAGAATTATTCTTTCTCTTTACTGCGTGGGAGGATGAAGCCCCTTGCCCGGGGTCACAGAGCCACTAAGGTGCGGATGGGGAACCTAACTCTGGGCCTGTCTGATTGGAAAGCCTGGAAGAACTCGGGTGACTTGCACGGACAAGATGGCTATTGTGTCCCAACAACCCTGTTGGGCTGAACACTTCCTTTGAAGATGGAAGATGGCGCAGATTACTTTCCTCATTCAGATTTTATGCCTGGGTAAAATCCTTGTGCTCTGATTTATTATAGCAACACTGATTTTCCAATTTTAAGACAACAATGCAGCATGAAATCAAATGAAAAGAAAACATGGAAACGTTGGAAACCTTGGTTTAGATCCTTACTTCATTTTGCTTGAACTATTCAGGGCCTACCTCATTCCCCGCCTCGCCCCCCTCCCCCTGCTTCTGGTCTCCCTGGCTCAGATCACCTGCCACCTTCCTAAAACACAGCCTCAGCGTGCTCCCTCCTGCCCCAAACCCACCTAAACCCTCATCCCCTCTGCAACGCTTCCCAAATTAGATCGCTCACAATATGTTGTTGGAAACGTGCACCATGAGAAAGGGTTCTGTGGCCAAAGAAGTTTTAGAAATGCCAATTACAATTTTTAGTTAAAATATTAAACTGTAGGACTTTTCAGAGCCTTTACCATGCCCAAGAAGCAGGTGTGTAGTTTCTGGGCTCTTTTAAACCTTGGACCATGAAATGCCCCCATTCCCTTTTATTTTGGGACAGCAAATAGGATTAATATTCTGTGCTAGAGACTCAGACTTTGAGGGATGGCGGCTTTTAGGATCAAGTCTGAAATTCTCGGCTTGACATTCCAGCCTCCCCAGGACTTGATCCCAGGCTGCCCTCCAGTGTCATCTCCCAAAGACCTATCTCCGTCTACCTCAGGGTTCAACCCCTCTTTGCCCCCACATCCTGCTATTCATCATGTCCTTCCGTCCTAGGTTCTCTGAGCGGTAACCTGTGAGAAAACAAGGGTCGAGGAACCATGTCAGAAACTTCACACCAAGTGCCTCTATTCGGGAGAATGTTAAAAAACACTCCACTGGTGACGTGGCTGAGAGGAAAATGGGAGTGATGCCTGCACAGCTAATTGAATGCTGTGTGCTTGCCGAGTCTCAAAGAATCCCTTTCAGAAACGGAAACTGGGCCCGCCTATGCCAACGAACAAGGCAGAATGGGTGCACATTGGAAACAAAAAGCACCAAGATGTGCTGGGCAGAACCAAAGATATCAGCGTAATTAATAAAGTAATTAACATGCACAGGAAATGCAAAAGCTGCCAGGAGGCTGATAAGAGAGGGTTATTTAAAAAAAAAAAAGAAGCAGCAGTGTAGCACAGAAGTGAAATGAAGTTTTGCTTTCCTTTTTTTATCACAGACCCCCAAAATACTCTGTGAGTAATAAATAGGTCTTGACTTTAGAAATACCAGTGAGGCGGGGGCCAGAATTTGCTGTTGACCCTTTCTCTCTCTGGGAAAATTCATAGTTTAAGCGATCCGCCAGCCAGCCAGTCACTGAGAGAGGATGTGGGCAGAGACTTAGATAGGATAGCAGACCTGTACTAAGTGGTACGGTTGATGGCAAGGGGGTTAACGATGCCAGCCTTGGGGTCAGACTGCCTGAGCTCTAGTCCCAGCTCTGCCACTTACAGATGATGGGACCTGCAGCAACATTTAACCTCATTGCTGCCGGTCCCAGCAATAAGGCTTCAACACCGTCCCTATGCATAGTTCTGAGGATCAAATGGACAGACATGTGTAGAGCCCTATGCTAGAGACTGGCCAGAGTGAATGGCTTGGACACTAGTGTCAATGGCTGCTCCTATTCCCCCCCGATGACAATCCACCCAAGGAAACGCTCCCTGACAACTAAGTTCAGGAAATGTCTCCGAGTCTGTGTTAAGAAAGGCAGACCAAACTTGAGTCCCCACGTCTTTTCTCCCGTGCCTGGTGTCTGGGGCATTTCGGGAAGGGCAGGCAGATGGAAGCAGGCACCTGAGGAAGGAGACTAAAAGTAGCTCCTCACCCATCTCAGGCTCTGGGATTTCAGGCAAGTCTGCGTTTCCGTTTCCCCATCAGGGACATGAGGGGCCTGCTTGGGTCATTTCTGAAGTCATTTCAGGCTCTGAAATTCTGAGTTAATAACACTGGCTGCACAGACAAGTGGTTGTTAAGAGAGAAGAAATGACCCTCCTTGGGGGCTCCTCCTTGTCCTCCTCCTCCATGGCCGCCTTCCAGCTCTATTCCTGGCACCAAGGTCCTCCTGGGTCCTCAGGGAGGAAGCTGCACTACAGAACCTCCTTATCAACACGTTCAGCTTGCCCTGCACCCTGGGGCTCAGGCTGCTGTCTGTCTCACTGCCCTGCCCCTTAGGGCTCACGGCTCCCGCCCCCATTACACCACCTCCCCAGCTTGTCCCTCCCACATAGGTCTGTCTCCCCAGCCCTGCTTTTCTCCTTTCTCCAATTTTTATGAAAACTATTTTTTTTTTTCATACAAACAGCACAGCCGAATAGTAGAGTGCATACTTGGACACTCTCCTCCAGGAGCCAACGGTTGCTAACACTTTGCCATGTCTCTCTTCTCTCCCTAACACACACACACACGCACCTCCACCCTCCAAACCACTTGAAAGTCAATCTCGGGTTCCATGACACTTGAGCATAACCATAGTATTATTGAGCAAAGGAACAACAATGCCATGGTATTATTTGATAACCACAGTGAACTTGGATAAAGAGTTCCTCACGTTCAGCTATGGAAATGCCTTGAATGGCTCCCAACTGCCTCCAGGTTCAAGTCCCAGCTCCTTCCAGCCCTGTACCTATTTCCTACCCACCAGCAGCCAGATTCCACAAATCCCTAAACTCTTCCCAGACACACCCTGCACTCTCCTGCTCAAGAATTTCCATCTGCCTGGAATACCTTTGCCTCCAATACCTTCTTGAGGTTTTGTCTCAAGCTCAGCGAAAACTCTGTGTTGTCCAAGGGACATTCTAAGGTCTTTCTAGATGAAATGTATCTTTCTTTTCATATCTCCACAACATACGGGAAGCCAGCGTGATGGCATCTGTCATATATATGGAAGAAGACAGAGACAAAAGGCTTACAGAGAAGTGGAACTAACCCCTGATCAAACTGTGCCTGAAGTCCATATTCCCTCCAGACCTTTCCAGAATGCCAGCGCATTCCCTCTACTGTGTATTCCAGTTTGAATTACTTTCAACCAAAAACACCCTAGTGAGTACCGTTGGGCTGAGGGCTGACAGTAGCAGCCTCTTCAAGCAGTAGAGAAATACAACGCATCATGCATATGTTGCGTTGCACGTTTGCTCTTCTGAAGAGCATTGGCCTTGCCTCCTGCCCTGGCTTTGGAAAGCCCTTCATCTGGAATGCCCTCAGGCACGCTTTCCTGCTATGGTTTTTAAAAATTCAGATAAAATTTACAAGACAAAATTCACCACTTTAACTATTATAAAGTGTACAATCAATGGTTTTTAATATACTGACAATGTTGTCAACCAACCACTATCTACTTCCACCTCATTTTCATCACTCCAGAAAGAGATCCCATTCCTCATCCCCATCCTCTTCCCCAGTCCCCTAATCTACTTTCTGTCTCTATGGATTTGACTGTTCTGGACATTTCATACCGATGGAACCACAGAGAATGTGGCCTTTTAGTGTCTAGCTTCTTTCACTGAAATAATGTTTTTAAGTTTCATCCCTATAGTAGCATGTATTGGGACATCATTCTTTTTTATGGCTAAATCACATTCTATGGTCTAGATATACCACATTTTGTTTATCCATTCATCAGCTGATAGGGATTTGGGTTGTTTCCATTTTCTTGGCTTTTGTGAATAATGCTGCTATGAGCATTTGTACATTTTCATTTCTCTTCAGGGTACAGCTCGAAGTGGGATCACTAGGTCATATGGTACCTCTGCTTAGCTTTTTGAGGAACTTCCAGGCTGTTTGCTTAGATCCTGTTTTCTTAAACTATCTAAGTCCTACTGGTTCTTTCAAGACTTCTTGGGAAGAACCCCCTTCCCTGCTCTTCTTTGTGAAACATTCCTCAAGGAAGGATGACTAGCTACCTCCTCTGTGATCCAGAGGGTCAGAGCTAACTATCCTAGGACTTACCACCTGCACTGACATTGTCAATTACTGTATCTGTCCCCCTGGACTGGAGAGTCCTGAGCACAAGGGTGGTGTCTTCCCGACTGCTGTGGCCGCAGAATTTGGCACATAGTGAGCGGGTGCCCGGCAAATGTGGGTCTGGTGAGTGAATGAACTGACAGTTGTCTCTCTAGTGTCTCATGGTATGGCTGGGCTTTAGAAGGGCTTCTTGATACCGGAGGGCAGGCTGTGCTGAGAGCCTCCTAGATGTGGGGGTGAGGGTGTGGGGTAGAGCAGAGAAGGTGTGGGTTCCTAAGAAGGCACAGGGGAGGATGAGGAGGAATCCACATGCATGAATGGGGTTCAACCACACATGCTCAAGTTCAGACACTGCCTTGGAATGAGCCCAATGAGGCTGATCCAACTGGCTTATGCCAGAAGGGGGAGGGTAAGGACAATGAACATGGACAAAAACCAGGATGTAAGGTCACAGACAGGTGCTTCTGATAATACAGTAACAGGCCTCATGCTGGGGTAGAGCTCTGATATTTCTGAAGCAGCTTCCCACCTATGATTTCACTTGAGGGTCAGCACGTAGGGAGGAAGGAGCATGGCTCTGGGGAGCTGCCAGCCTGGCTTAGAGCCTCTGAGCTCCACTTGCCATCTGTGTGGTCAATAGCCACGCTGCCCTCCGTGCCCTCTGGGTGCTCACCTGCAAAATGGGAACAGAAATCTTTCTGCTCAGGACAATTGTGAGGACTGAACAAGTGGAGCTGGTGGAGGTGCACTGGAAGGTGCAAATCTACCCCAGGAGAGGCATTGCTCCCAAGGCCTCCCTGGGAGGCTGGCAAGGCAGTCATGTTAATTTGCTTATGGAGTCAGGAAGTTCTGAGCTGGGGGGTGGGAATGGAAGTCACAATGATGGAACGCTTGCGTGCCAGGCTTAGTGAGGAGTATTTGAACATTTTATCGCAGTCCGTGCTCATGGTAAGCCTGTGAAGGAGGAATGGATTTTTCCTTATGGGCACTGGGGCTCAGGGAGGGTGAGTCACTCACCCAAGGTCACACAGCCCGGAGGCAGCAGAGTATGGATGAAAAACTTAGATTGCAGTGTTTATGGCTCCCCCATCATTCTGAATCTCACAGTGCAGGAGCCTGGTTGGTGAATGCATTCCATTTCTTGGCATGGGAATGCATTTCCAGAAACCCACGGTATATTTTTAATAATTGGTATGAACACGCAATCTCTTGTCAGCTGGCTTCCTGTCTGCTGTAAGACGCAGATAAGAAAGAATGAGATGAGCAGACACAGAAAAACCTTCCATACCCATTGGCAGAACTTGCTCCAGCACGGAGTTACTCTTCTTGATTTAATTCTCTGAGCCTTCTGTGCCTGACTCATGTACGAAAATGACTTCTTGGGTGAAAATTAAAACGCTACGTGTGGATGTTCGTAGTCTCACTCTGGCAATTACGGCTCACAGGAGTGGGGTCTGCAGCTTGCCTCTGGGAGTCAGATTCGATTCCTCTGAGATTCCTAAGCCAGGACCATGTGGTGCCGGTCTCAGGGGACCCCGGTGACATGGAGTGAGAGACAGTGAAATAGCAAGATGAGGGCTTAGCTCTGAGAGAGCTCAGAGGTAGGGTGGCCAAGGTCCGGATAATAAATGATGCTTCGTATAATAGCTAACATTCATTGAGCACTCTTGACACACTGGGCACAGGGTAAGTCCTTTGTAGGCACTGTCCCTTCTAATTCTCCCCAAAGCCCCAGATAGTGGAAACTTATTCTTGCATAGTTCTGGAAGCCAGAAGTCTGAAATCAAGGTGTCACAAGGCTGTGCTCCCTCGGAAAGTTCCAGGGGAGCATCCTGTGACTCTGCCAATGCTGGTGGCTCCAGGGATGCCTTGGCTTGTGGCTGCATGACTGTGATCTCTGCTGCCATCTTCACACAGCCTTCTCTGTGTCTATGGACACGTCTCAGTAGACTTAGGGCCAATTGAAGTAATTCAGATGATTTAAGCTTAAGATCTTTAATGACATCTGCAAAGACCTTTTTTTTCTAGATTAAGATGACAGTCTCAGATTCCAGGGGTAAGGACGTGCACATATCTTTTGTGGGCTCACAGTTCAACCCACTACACTTATCTACCGTTGCACAGTGAGTGGCTGAGCTGAGATCTGAAGTTCAGCCTAACACCAGAGTCTGTTTGCTTGACCAGTGTGGGCTAAGCACCACCTATTTACCTGCTATGTGACTACGGGTATGTTATTTAACCCCTTTGTGCCTCAGTTTCCTCACTTAAAGACTGAGAATAATAACGGTAACTACTGCTTGGGGTTGTTGTGAGGGTTAAGGGAGTTGACACGGGAAGGCACTTGGAACACAAGAGTATGTCCAGCACAGACTATGCCCTCAGCAAAAGCTGTTGCTATTATTATTTTTGCTATTGTTATTACCAAGACCATGCAGCTTTGTGGGAATCCTGGACGAAGGCTGAGCGGATTTGCCGCTGAGGATGAGGCTGGACTGGGACATAGTGCTTTCAGATAGAATGTGCAGGGTTTGAAGATCTGCTCACAAGTGCTTCTCTCTTACGTAATACCAACCAGATAATCACAGATGTGAAAGAGGTTTAAACATTTATAAGGGAACAGTACACTTAATGGAGGCTAATAATTTTGAAAGCACCAGTGAAGGGACTGCTTCTTTAAAACAAAACCAAGTGATATGGAAGAAAGCAGGAACTATGAAGAGGTCACTAGACCCATCCCTGTCCAACTGTTATCTAGTACCACATGGCTAGGCTGGGGACAGTTCCAATGTGTGGCAAGGTTGTCTCAGGCCTATCAGTTCACCTCTCCAGCCTCAGTTTCCTCCTCTCTAAACTGCAGATGTCAAGGTGCTTTGTAAACTGAGCATGCTGTAGAAATGTGAGGCGCTCTTATTGTTAGAGCATGTGTTTGCCAATGGCTGAGTACCTGTATCCAAGTAGGGTAGATTGGCGGTTAGGGCCCCCATCTGGAGAAGGGCAGGGGAATGGCCAGCTGGGCACCGAGAACTGGGCAGCCCCAGAGACAATGCTGCTGCCTCCTGAGCACTTAGGAGGAACCCACAGGCTGTGTCAGTGTCCTGGTCCTCTCAACTGGATTGAGCATCTCTGAGTCATGTTAAGCATTCCATCCCATGTTGAGGTCAAAATGACTCAGTATTTGAAGGTCAATCCACTGTCAATTTAGGGAGAAACTCCAATGGCAGAAAATAATGAACATCCTACCAAATAGCTAGTGGTTCTCTTTCAGAGCCACTGGGGGTGCTGGGATGCCCGGATGCAGCAGTTCCATGGTTCTTCGTGGCTTCTGTGATTGGTGGCTTCTTGAGACTCCAGGGTAGTTGTGCTAACCCCCACCTGAAGTCCTGGCTGGCACCTGTTCACCCTCTGCCTCTGGCCTGCAAGGAACAATGCTGCAAACATAGAAACCTTGTAGCTTTTCTTCCTTTCCTGTTCTTTGCTCTCTGCCTTCCACTGGGGGAATTAATCCTCAAATGAGGATTTAAGGCTCTCCAGAAAAACATGGGACTGGAGGGGCTCGTTCAGCTCTGTGGGGTCTGCACACGTGACCCTTCCTTGGTGACCCTCTCTCTGGGTTTGCATGTCATTTGTCACCATCATCTTCTCCAACTGGGGGTGGGGTGGGGTGTGGGCTGGCAGGGCACCACATGGACTTCAAGTTTCTTGGATTCAGGCTTTTCTTTTCTTACCTTTTAACTTTAAATCATTCTGTGTCAGTTTCTAACTGTCCTATTTGAAGTACAGTCCTGGGTCATCCCTAGAGATTGCTGAAGGTCTGGCCCAGGAAATTTTAACCTTGGCTGCACACTAGAACCCATGCAACCTAAAAAAAATCACAATGCCCAGGCCTCTTTCCAAACCAATTAAATCAGAATGTGTGTGTGAGCGTGTGCGCACGCGTGTGTGTGTATGTGACTTGCATACCAGTATTTTAAGAAAGATCTCTTCTGGGTGATGTAGCCAGGACTGAGAACTACAAGTTTAGACTAGCTTTAAAATAATTAAAAAACCGTCCTCTCTTTAAAATATTACTGAATTTTCTTTTCAGACTCCACATATTCACCCACTAATTTAAGCCAGCTGTTAGGTAACAAACTGCATCACTTGGTTCAGGGTTGTCAACGCTAATGAAAATCAGGACACGGAAACTTGTTCATTCATTCATTCATTCATTCATGCATCCCTTTGTGCATCAGTCACTTGTCTGCTCAGGCAGCATATACTGAGCACCTACTTTGTGCCTGCCAGACCCTCTGCCAGGCTCTGGGGATGAAGCCCTGAGCAAGAAAGACAAGGCCCCCAGTTCATGCAGCTCACATTCTGCATGAATGTGAGAATAGATGAGAACCTGAGGGATAAAGGATGTGATGGAGAAACAGGTGAGGTGAGACAGAACCTTAGAGGCCAGTTGAGACTTGCATGTTGTTAATATAGCAATTCTCCCCAAATTGATCTACAGATTCAGTACAACTCCTATGAAAATCCCCATGCCTTTTCTGCAGGCACGGAACAATGGATCCTATAATTTGTCTGGAATTTCAAGGGAACCTGAAGAACCAGAACAATACTGAAAAAGAACTAAGTTGGAGGACATACGTTTCCCAATGTCAAAGCTTATCAAAAGCTACAGTCATCAAGACAGGGTGGTGTTGGCATGGGACAGGCACATGGATTGATGGGATGGAACTGGGAGGCCAGAAATAAACCATACGTCAATGCTCAGTTGATTTTCAATAGGTGTTAGAAGAGTATTCAATGAGGAAAGAAAATTCTTTTCAGCAAGTGGTCCTTGAGCAGCTAGATATCCACATGCAAAGGAATTAATTTGTACCACTACCTTATACCATGTAGAAAAATAAGTAAAATTTACCAATGCCTAAATATAAAAGATAATATTATATAACTCAGAAGAAAACCCAAATGTAACAAGTCTTTATAACCTGATTAGGTAATGGTTATTTAGCTATGGTACCTAAAACACAAACATCCAAAGAAAAAATAAATTAAACTTTGTTAAAATTAATTTTTTGTATATATGTCACAGGATACTATTGAGAAAGTGAAAAGATAATTCCAGATGGGAGAAAATACTTGCAAATCATATATCTGACAAGGGTCTAGTATCCAAAATATATAAATAATTCTTACAACTCAACAGCAAAAAAAGACAAACAATTCAATTAAAAATAGGCAAAGGACTTGAAAAGACATTTCTCCAACGGAGATATACAAATGCCCAATAAGCACCTGAAAAGATGCTCCACATCATTAGTGATTTGACAGTCATTCTCCACAAAGTACAATGACATACCACCTCACACCTGATAGGAAGGCTATAATCAAAAGGCAGATAAACAAAAAGTATTGGTGACAATGTGGAGTAATTGGAACCCTATACACTGCTGGCGGGAATGAAAAATGGCCCAGCCATCAGGGTACTGTTTAGTAGTTCCTAAAAATGTTAAACAGAGTGACCATGTGACCCAGGAATTTTACACCTATATACATACCCAAGAGAATAGAAAACATACAAGGTCTGTCCTGAAAGTATCAGCTACACGAGCTGTTTTAATTATATTGACATTGGCTTGATACTTTGGAGACAGACCTTGTGTATCCATACAAAAATTTGCATATGAATGTCCACAGCAGCATTATTAACAGTAGTGGAATTCAAAAGGTGAAAACAACCCAAGTATCCACAACTGATGAATGGATAAACAAAATGTGGTATGTCAATATAAGGGAATATTACTTAGCCACAAAAAGTAATGAAGTACTAAGCCCTGGCTGTTGGCACAGAGGATAAGGTGCCAGCCTGCGAACCCAAAGGTTACTGGTTTGATTCCCCAGCCAGGGCACATAACCAGGTCTCCAGCCAGGTCTGTAGCTGGAGACAGGTGAAAAGCAACCATACACTGATGTCTCTCTCCCTCTCTGCCTCTCTCTCTTCCCCTCTCTCTAAAAATAATAAAATAAAATCTTTAAAAACAAAGTAACTAAGTACTGACATATGCTACAACATGGAGGAACCTTAAAAACACTGTAAGTGAAAGATGCCAGACACAAAAAAGCCCCATCTATCATATGATTTCCTTGATATGGAATATCCAGAGTCAGCAAATCCAAAGAAACATTAAGTAGATGTGTGATTGTCAGGGGCTGGAGGAAAGGGAAAATGAGGATTTACGGATGAAAGAAACAGGGTTTCTTTTCAGGGTAATAAAAATCTTATGGAATTGTCTAATATGGATGGCTGCACTCCCTTATGAACATACTACCTTACGAATGTACATTTTAAAACTGAAAATTTTATGGTACATGAATTATCTCTCAAAAAAACCTAATAACAACAAGATTTTTCTGCCAATGTGCGAATGGTTTGGGAGGGGCAACGAATGGGAGCAGGGAGCCTGCTGAGAAAATCTTGGTAACAACAACAATAAGCAGCAACTCAGTGACTTTAACAATAAGGTGGTTGTTTCTCCTCATCAAACCTCTCCATTGTATGTCAACTGTAGCAATAGCTCATAGCGCCCCCTTCTGGATGCCGATGATGAGGGAAGGTGGTGCTTTGGACCTCAGGGGTGGCAGTGGAGATGGGCAGAAGTGATGGATTAGGATAGGACTGGCAGCAGGAGTTGCAGGACTAGGACAGATCTTCTCGGAGAATGCCCCACTGATTTCCTGGTAAGAGGTTCTATGGCTTGATTTATTCAAGCATTCAACACTATTTATTGAGTGCGTATTATGTGCCAGGTGCTGTTCCAGGTACTAGGGGTGAAGGAGTAAATAAAACACAACCATCCCTCTTCCCAAGTTTTCATGAAGCTCACTTTCTGGTGGATGTGGCGGTGTTTGTGACAGTTTTAGAACATTGGATGGATTTCTTATTACAGTATTTGTTATGGTTGGATATCAATACCTATTTCTCTCTCCTCTCTGGGCTTACTATAGGACTGCTCTTCCTGCCCCACTGAACTCATGCGTGGAGAATTCGCATGTTCTGGTCACTGCAATATGAGTGGAAGTGACATGTGACACTTCAGAGCAGAGACTTTGTAAGTCAGTGCACATTTGCCATGTACTTTTTCCCTCTGCCATGACAACTATGCCAGAAGCAGCCCCACCAGCTAGTCTTAGAGTTAGTAGGCTATGCGGGCAAGCCACAGTCGACCCTCCATGGACAAGTGTTATAATGAGTAAAGAACCTTTATTGTTTTAATCCATCGAGTTCCTTTTCTTTTGTTGTTACCACAGCAAAACCTAGCACATCCTGACTAATACATGTTCCCACTCACTTTTTTCAACTTCTGTAGGACATTAAATCCAAACCCAATCCTAGCTCCTACGTTAGAAAAGTAAGGCTGGTACCTCAGTCCAGTAACTCAAGCTCACAACCAAGAGTCTGCGGGCCCATGTCATAGAGAAGATGCTGTTGGTAGCAGTCCACTCTGTGTGTGCCCCTTAGACTGCAGTCCTTAAGGGAGCCTGAGCACAGCGGCTCCTCACCTGTTGGAGACACCTGGTTGCCATATCATTTATGAAGTGGCAGTTTGGTTGGAATTCCCCCACAGAAAAGAGGGAAAGTCCTGGTGGGTGCCACAGCCTGTCTGTCTGCTGATACGGAAGTGTGGAAAATTCGTCACACTTTAAAGCTGTCTTTGCTCAAAACCTGGAATGGCTTTACGAAGACACAGTAGTCAGAAGTTGCCAGGGTCACGTACCGCTTTCCAGGGACTTGAGAATTTCTAGTAAACAGCTCATCCCCTGGAGAGCACTGGACTATAGAGACCAGGGTTTCTTGTCCCTTGGTGCTCACAGTGGCATTGTCTTTTGTTTGGTGTCCTGAGGGGCCTCTAGGGTCCAAGTGCTCCCCAAAGCACAAGGGACATCCAACAAGGAACGTGGAAGAAAACTCACTCACCCGCATATCTAAGATGCCTCAGACAAGAGGAGCTCCAGACACAGCCGCGGCCGGCGGGCCCTCCCATGTCCGCACGTGTCCGCCGTGCTGACTGCCGCATGGGCTGAGCCGGGATCCGTGCCAGAAGGTGAATGTCTGTGGACAGCCTTAAACTGTCTCCCTGGCATATCACTGCAATTAAATCTCACCTAGCATTCTCATTTTAATAACTTAATCTGGAAATTGCATCTTGCTCCCTCTCCCAAAGGGCCTGAGGCCGTACACAGTAAAAAGCCCAAACACACGGGCCACTACGAGAAATAAAGA
This sequence comes from Noctilio leporinus, assembly GCA_004026585.1. Taxonomy (NCBI): domain Eukaryota; kingdom Metazoa; phylum Chordata; class Mammalia; order Chiroptera; family Noctilionidae; genus Noctilio; species Noctilio leporinus. Next base: position 22,183 of record PVIW01000391.1, on the reverse strand, counting down.
CAAATGATCAGTTGAAGAGATAATCCTCCAGGAACCGGAGATAAAATTTGGCTCTGAGTTTCTGGCAGCCATGGTTGAAAAGAAAACAGTGGCTGATTCAGTGAGGGCTGCCTGGCTGGCCGGTGGAAGGAAGGAAGAAGGAGACAGTTCCTGGGAGAGGGCGCAGCCCGTTTCCTGGTGCTAAATTCCACCAGGGCTTAGCCTAGGATCTTTATCTCAGGGGCACTAAGTCACAAACTGAACAACAGTCCTTTACAGAAGGCGCTGAATCATTCTTCAATTGGCAGCTTTAGCCCCGTAAGTGGGCCCTTGATAAAAGGTGAAGGCGGTAATATTAAATTGAATGGCAAGCCGGCCAAGGCCATTCCCAGAGAATCCGGCTTAATGGGCCCGGACAGATAGGGTGACGTTGGACATGTGGCAGTGTGGGGAGAGTTCCAGGGAGAGGGGGACATTTATTCAGTAAATGTCTACTGAGCACTTACTCTGAGCCAGGCCTGCCGGTGGGTGCTGACGACACACAGATGGCCTTGGCCTCTGAGGTCATGGACCAGTGGGGTTAGGTGCATAGACGGGTCATCACCAGTGGTGTGGCCGTATAAGGGGCGAACGGGGTGAGGTGGGGGCCTAGGCAGACGCACCCAAGGCAGCCTGTTGGTCCATAGGCTCTTGGAGAAGATGCTTCTGAGCTGCCTGTTGAAAGTCAAGTAGGATTTTCTTTACATGAGGTGGCCTTGTGGGGTGGGGAGGAAGGTATTGTGGGTAGAGGGGAGCTCACGCAAAGGCGTGGAGCACGGGACAGTGTGGTGCTTAAGTGTAATACTCAGGATAGCGGAGCACAAGCAGCGAGGAAGGCGCTGGTAGAGAAGGCTGGGGAGGGAAAGGGGGCAGACCCTCAAGGGCCTCCTGAACTGCTGCGTGTCTTCCTCTAGGAGATGGAGAGGCTTTTAAACAGGAGAAGGATATGATTAGAGCTTCAGGTGGCACTGCCCTTTCCTGAAAGGAGGTAGCTGGGCTAACCAGAGTGGCTCTCAGCTAAGGGACCCATCAGAGGTCCTTGCCGAGTTCCACCATCCTGCCTGGAACTTGGTCTGCATCTGGCTGGGGCCCCAGCCTGGCCACCCTGGATGACTATGGATGACAAAGACCTGTCCCACTGTCCAGGGCTGGCAGTGATGACCTACCACCTGGAACATGACCCTTAGCATCAGAGCCTTGGGCCCCCAGGCTGCCTGTGAGCAGCCCACAGAACGGAGTGGATCTAGGTCTTTCACACTTGTCCCACCTTGGCCACTCTGATAATCTATTTCACAATGAACTGTGTGAGATGGGGCTTGAGCAAACTTTAGGAAGACTCCAGATGTTTCCAGAAAGTGTCTGCTCTAGGAGTTTTTAGAGCAACTGCAGAGGGAGGTAGAAGATAAGAGTTAAACTCATGTACAACTCTGTCTTTGCCTCTTCCAAGATCTGTTTCCATAGAAACAACTGGAATAAGCCACCCGTTTTTAAAGCCAAGCAAATGATTTCCAAAGCCCCATTTGCTTCCACAAAAAGAGGATGGTAAAAGCACGGAATGTGGAGGGAAGTTTGAAATACTCCTCTGTCCAAAACCGCCCTTAACTTGATTACTGCCCAGATGACTAGAACGCCACAGAGCCCAGGGGGTTCTTGATGGCGGCTGCTCGGTAGCCTGCAGCGCGAGCCTTCTGCCGGTGCTGTGAGTGAACTCCGCGCGCAGCTCCTGGGCTGAGCGCACTGCCCAAAATGCACTCTCTTTTGCAGCCTGCCTGGGAAGCAGATGGGAGAGGCTCCAGGGAGTTGGGCTGCCTCAGTGGCTGCCCTGTGACTCCCCTGGGTGCCCAGAGTTCAGCGACCTTGAGTGCTGCCCACCATTTTTATGTTTCCACATCAGTTCAGAAGTAGCAGGAGGTGGCCTGGTCTAGAAGGAAGGCTCAGGGAAAAAAAAATAAACCACCCTTCCATCTAGATTCGCAGGCTCTCTCCATACTGTCCGTCCGCACTGCTTTTACTTTTTGGGGAAATTTAACTCAAATTATTTTCCTTAAAAGAAAGAGTCCCAGACAGGTGTGCATGTAGGCACACACACACGGTGTCAATTCTTGGGTTTCATCTTACTTGATCTGAAAACTGCACTTGACATACTTCATTAAAGCTTTCTTCTTGAACCACTTTCTTCCTTTGGTTTCCTAGACAGGAAATTCATCGGACTTTCTTGTTATCTCCATGGCTCTCCTTATTGGTCCTCTTTGTTGTTTCTCTCCTACCTTCTTGATCTCCAAACCCTGGCGTGACTAAAGCCGTGTCCTTGATCCCCCTTCTCTTCTCGATCTCTATGCCCCCCTCCCATACTCTCAGCCAAGGCCTTTAATCTCATCTGTGTTGACTGCACCCGATTCCAGCTCCAGCCCACAGCTCCCTCTGAACTCCAGACATGTATGTCCAGCACCTAATCCCCACTGCCACCAGTGCAGTAGGTGTTCAAAACAGGAGATCTTTCCCCTTAACAAATGATATTTGAAAACCCTTTTAACGTACTGTATCCCCATACATCTTTATCCCCACCTGCTATGTCTGAGATGCAGAAACATCCAGTCTTCTGTCAGACTCTGTGATGCAGAAGAAGGAAAGCCTGAGGTGCAGTAAGGAGCATCAGGCATGAATATGCGGCCAAGTCATGGTTGGGGCACCTGTCAGTCCTCACCTTGGTTTAGGGCATTTGTCTCTGGCGACTTCTCCTTCCTCCTCCGGATTTCCCCTGTGCATGGACTGCTTTCTCTCATGCCCCTGTCCATGATGGCTCTCTCTCTTGGCTTCTGCCTTCCTTTCTGACACCACCTTAAAGTCCCCTTACCCTGGCTTCTCCTCCTGTTCTCTCCTGTTAATGGCTCCTAGGGTTTCAGTCAGGGCAGCTTCATTTCTCACCTTACGCCTCTCTGGGGGACCACACTCCCTCACCTCCCATACTCCATGTGCTAATGGCCCCTCCCCAGAGTCTCTATCTAGAGGACAACCTGCCCTGTACCCAATCTTCCAGGTCCCATTGCTAAGAAGTGAACCCCTCATATTCCCTCCCAAACCCACTCCTCATCCTGTGCTTTGCCTCCGCGAAGAGATCTGCCATCTACCAACCAGTCAGAGATCCGGGCATTGCCCTTGCTGCCTCCCTGTCCCTGTCCCTTGAGGTCAATCACCCACTGAGCCCTGCCACGTCTGTCTACTTACTATCTCTCAAATCCACCTACTCCTCTTTGTTCCCATTGCAACTACTCTACTGTAAGTTGCCGTGAGCTCCTGCCCAATTGCTGTGAAAACCACCTCTGGGCTTCCAGCCTCCCTCTCCATCTGTTCTCACCACGCAGTCAGGGCAAATCTGATCATGCCACTTCCCTGATTAATTGTCTTCAATTTTGAAGTTGTAACTCCTCTGCTTGGCACACAAGGTCCCTAACAACCCAGCTCTGCCTGTACCATCTTTGCTCTTCCTGTCACTTCCTCAAAGGCACCCTTGGCTTTGACTTGCAAAACTATGTAACAAGGTCTGGCCCGAATGTATCAGCCATACAGGCTGTTTTAATTATATTGACATTGGCTTGATACTTTTGAGACAGACCTTTTATATATTTACACACACACACACAAATAAATAAATAAATAACCTTTACGAAAAAATGATACATTAACTTCATGCTTAATAGTGAGAAATCAGATGCTTTTCCTGAAATTGCCAACAAGGCAAGGATGTTCCCTTTCATGATGCCTACTCAACATTGTACTAAGAAAGGAAATAAAAGGTATACAGTACATATTGGGAAGGCAGTAAATAAAATTGTTTGTAGATAACATGATTGTCTACGTAGAAAGTCCCAAAGAATCAAGAAAAACCCTCCAGGAACTAGTAATCAATTCTAACAAGGTTTTGAAATACCGGCTTAATATACCAAAGTCAGTTGCTTTCCTAGATACCAGAAACGAGCAATTGGAATTTGAACTTAAAAACACAATACCATTTATATTAGCACCAAAACCAAAATTACTTCGGTGTAAATCTAACAAAATACATATGAAGAAATCTACATAACTCTGATGAAATCAATCAGAGTAGATCTACATAAATAGAAAGGTGTATGTATGATGTTCATGGACAGAAGACTCAATACAGCATTGTTAAGAGGTCTGCTCTTCCAAGCATGGTCTGTTGAAATTCAATGCAAGCCCAATCAAAAAGCAAGTAACTTTGTGGGTATCAACAAACTGATTCTGAAGTTTATATGAAGGGGTAAAAGACCCAGAATAACAAACACAATATTGAAGAACAAAGTCAGAGAACTCTGACACTATTCAACTTCAAGACTCACAATAAAACTATAGTAATCAAGACAGTGTGGTATTAGTGAAAGAACAAACAGATCAGTGAAGCAGAATAAGGAACCCAGAACGTGGTCCCTGAAAATAGAGTCAACTCATTTATAACAAAGATGCAAAGGCATTCCAATGGAGAAAGAGGTGTATTGGGTTGACCAAAAAGTTCACATGGTTGTTTTTTCCCTTTTTCTGAAAATAAAAGACACATTTTTCATTTTCACCAGTAACTTTATTGGTTTAGTTATTTTGAGTATGTCAGTTAGCTCCTCTGTGACTGTTCTCAATTAATGTCTCGATTTGATTGCTATCAACTTTAGCTGGTCTTCCCGACTGTGGGGTGTTGTCCAGTGAGAAATCTCCAGCATGAAACTTCACAAACCACTTTTGACATATTAGATCAGAGGCAGCACTGTCTCCGTACACTGCATAAATCTTTTATTTTTGCATTTCAGTTGCATTTTTACCTTTCTTGAAATAATAAGGCATAATATGCAGAAAACGTTTTATATTTTCTTTCATCTTCAATATTAAAATGGCTACACAAAAATTCACTAATTTTGGTAAGTACTTTTAAAAAATGCATGCTGATATGACAGTTGTCATAATATAATCTAACAAAATAGTTTGCATGAAGTTAAAGACAACTAAGTGCTACTAGAGTCAGCTTATGGAAAAAAAACAAATGAACTGTTCTGGCCAACCCAATATTTTCGGCAAGTAGGGCTGGAACAGCATTTATTTGCATAAAAATGAATCCAGACACTGACCTTCTACCTTTAAAAAAAAATTAACTCAAAATGAATTAGAGACCTAAAAGTCAAATGTAAAACTATAAAGCTTCTAGAAGACATTAGGAGAAAATCTAGGTGACCTTGGATTTGGCAATCAATTTTTAGACGCAACACTAAAAGCATGATCCCTGAAAGAAATAATTGATAAGCTGGACTTTGTTAAAAGTTACAAATTCTGCTCTGCAAAAGACAACGTTAAAAGAGTGAAAAGACAAGATACAGACGGGGAGGCAATATACCTGGCATGTAACAAAAGCGATGCACATATTTATTACATAAACATGAACAAGGTTGCAGCAGTGGGGTACCTCCAGTAGGACTACAGAATCCGATTTTCACGCCCCGGACACTTGCGTGTCCTCTCATGGGGAGAATTGCCTCCATGGGTCCTTCCCGTTATTCTCAAACCCTTCATCCTGTTTTTCAGAATCCATGTGATCTAAAATAATTATGCTTATTTGTCTGCATGTGTACTGTCAGTCCCCATTCGTCTATGGCTCCATGAAATCAAAGGCCATGGTTGTGTGTTTACTTCTCTCTCCCCAGTGGAAGATGGAAGACGCATGTGAGGATGCAGAGGTGTGGGGTGGGCAGTGAGGGAGATGCTCAGAGTCACCCTGTCCTGGAGAAACTGGGGGTCCGGCAGGGGTTGGTGAGGCAGGTCAGGGAGGCACTCCGCATGGAAAGCCAGTGGGCCGAGTGTCCCCACAGAGGAATGTTCAGGGTGCTAGGGATGGGCGCAGGTAAGAGTAAGCTAGTGAATCTATGGAGCCAAGGAACTCGGGGACACGTCTCTTGCCAGAGAAGGTTCCAGAAAGGAGGGGCAGCATGGGAACAGGCGTGAAAATGAAACACAGAGCAAGGTCTGTGCCTGGAATCCTGACATGTTCAGAATGTCTGGAGCAATGTAAGGCATCTGAGGTAGGTGAGAGCAGATCTTTAATTACCTCTCCCTCAACACAGACTCTCTCTCTCATTGGGTAACCTAGAAAAAACCAGCCCCTCGAGGAGGATTTAGGGCACCTCATCCCCCGGGCACGCTGTTCAAATGTCATGCTGTGAGTAACCAAAAACAACTGACAGTTTTGCCCTGTTTCGTGGAAAATTGACAGGTCTTTGGGTCGACTGATCAAGGGGTTCTGCTACTATGGCAAGAGAGTGACAGGGCAACCCTAAAATAAGGGAAAAGGGGGGCAGTCCAGGAAAGGTTTAGAGAGAAATCTTAGCAGACACCTGCCGGAAAATGCAGACAGTGCACCTGGGCTGAGACCCTCTTCCAGCCCCACCTCGGAAGGTCTGGATGCCCCGGGTAGGACCCTCCCTCTTTCAGACTCAGTTTCCTCATTACTTAGAGAGGCGTATCTGTGGCGCCGCACAGTTCCTCAGTTTGAGCCTCACTGCTCTGGAAGGGTCTGGGGCTCTATGCACAGAACTTGAGAGCAGCAGTAGTACTATTACAGAAAGAGAGGCAGGAAGGTGTTGATAGCAAACCACTTACATGAATCAGACTGCACAAGACTGATCTTTAAATGGTCCAGGGGGACAGGCTTCCTGGATCCATTTCTGGAGTCTGCTGACTCAGGCTGACTCCAGTCTGCAGCCTCTCCCCTCCACAGTGGCAGCCTGGGAAACCCCACCTTGACCTTGACCTTGACTGGAGGTAGCAGTGCCCTGTCTCCTTGCCTGCCCTTGTGCTCAGCATCATGCCAGCTGGGTCTGGTTTCTGTCCACCTGCGCCCACTCCAGGTCTTCCCATGAGCTCTGTTTGCCTGGCCTTTCTAACCTCCCACATTCTGGGCCCTTGGTCGGCTCATGGCTAATTTTAGTCCTCATTCGTAGAATGTGGAAACGCTTCCTTGCCCCACCCACTTCACCGATCTGTGGCCAATCACTGAAGGTCTATGAAAACGCCTCAAAATGGCAAAGCACTGCCATGTGTTGGAAGGCAGGGTGAGAGAGTCGTTAGCGGTATTGCCACTAACCTGCTGGGTGATCCTGGGTAGCTTACATAACCTCTCCGGGTTTCTGTTTCCCCATCATTACAGTGAGATCGTACCTATTCCTGAGAGTTATAGCGAGGATTCATGAGTTAACACGCAAAGCTAGCTATCATCACCACCATCATCGTCACTATTATAGTATTTTGCTACTTGCGAGGATCACCACCCCCAGCTGGGGACCCTGTTAGCCAATGGCAGCACTTTCTCATACTGACACTCTGTCTAGGTTTCCAAATCCTGGTGATGGGTGAGGAAGTCCCTCAGGATGGGGGTGGGGGTGGGACGGGGTTGGGCAGGATTGCTCCTTTGGTACCTGTGTAGATGAATGGTGACCAGATGTTTCCGTCCCGTGTGGAAACAACCTGTCTACCCAATTGACCGCAGAGGAGTTTCTGCCACCTTGATCCAGGGGCAAAGCCAGTGCAGCTCTGTCTTCTGGGCCTGCTTCCTCCCAGGATGGACACTTAAGGTGATGAGATGGAGGCGCACAGCCCTAAATCTCCCTCCTAAATCCACGCTGTCAGAAACTGCACCCTCAGCCACCGCTTGACTGTATAATTCCTTACTGGGCTGAGTAATCCTTCTGTCTGTCTCCAGACAAACAAGTCTGGGCATCTTATTTGCTGCTAGCAAACCTTCTTGTTCAGAAGGAGACAAACTGTCCCCAGTGCATAAAATGACCACTTCCAGTTTAGTTTAAGAAATTCACACAGAAATCCACAAAAATATTTCCCTGATAATATAGTGGGAGAACTGGAGAAAATTCCACTTTTTTCAATAGAATTTGCTACTCCATGGGGAAATCATAACACGCAGTGCACCTCATTCAGCCAGCTTCCAGCAAAGGTGTGTTTAACTGGTCTAAGAGAAAATTAACAAAAATACAACTTCCCTAATCGGAGCAACCTAGGAAGATCACTGAGTGAGGAGCAAGCCCGAATGCAAGACTATTCCAATCTATATTTAATAATACTTTTCTGTAACATTTCTTATTTTAACAACAAATTTCTGATATCAAATGTGTGAAAATAAACCTACTGGTTATCACTTTGAAAATCATATAGTAACTCAAAGGTGCTCTTGGCATGTTTATTCCCTCATCAGGGAATTTATTTTAAAGACACGAATAAAAATGCCATGTAATTTTTGGACCAATCAATAGATCATATAAATGGGGATTTCTATAGCCCCGACTGGTAGCACAGTGGATAAGGCGCCGGCCTGCAAACCCAAAGGTCGCAGGTTCGATTCCCCAGCCAGGGCACATGACCAGGTTGCAAACCAGGTCTCCAGTCAGGTCCATGGCTGGAGGCAGGTGAAAAGCAACCATACATTGGGGGGGAAAAAAAGGGGGATTTCTATAATGTGTAGAAAATATACTCACTTAAGCAGTCCGACATTTCCCCTTCACTCTGCATATCAACATGCCTAGACAAAGTCTCTCCCCATGTTCCCCCGCAAGGTGTGAAGACCTTGTGTCTGGCCTTCCTGAAATAATGTAGGTCTCAAATGCAAGGGACTGCAAATAATGAGGCGGTCTCGATAGAGAATGCGGCCCACGTGGACCTGTGATGAGTTCCCCACGACTACCTTGATTTCTTCTCAAGAAGTGGGCCTCGGACAGCCGAGTAGCCGAGCTGCCTCTGTCCCCACATGCCTGGGAGCAGTGTCCCACAGGTCTCCCTCCTGCTGGTGCCCGGCACATACCTCCATGCTGTACCTCTCCACCGTCCTTCTCAGGGGGTCCACTGCCTGCCAGCAAATCAGGATGCACAGGTCAATCAGCAGCATGCCCCCAACGATCACCAGCAGCTTCTGGTCCTTGATGATCTGCAGAGGGCGAGAGCAGGATGCCGAGGATGTTGAGAGAGCTTCCCAGATGGAAGCCGAGAGTCAGAGCACCTTCAGCTTGAGGATCGCAGACTCCCCATCAGTGACAGGATATGTCAGCCATGCTCAAGCTCCTTCACTTCAAGTTCGAGCTCTTTCCTGAGCTTGGCCTAGCCACTGCTTCCAAACACGCATGCACTCAGCGGAGTCTAACAGCTCCTAGGCTGTGGCCCTGCTGTGATGGTCACCTCCCAATCCTTTCCAGAGGCTGGTTCTTTTGATGAAACACGCTTTTCTTTCCGTCTAGCAAACTCCTATTAGTCCTTAAAGATCCAGACCCATTGTTACCTCCTCCATGAAGTCCCTTCTCACTCCCATGGCAGAACTAATTACTCCAATGGCACTGTTCACGTACTTAATTATCAGGAATAGTAACAGTATCTTGAACAAAAACAAAAACAAAAGAAGAGCCAGCATTTAACGAACACTTACTCTGTGCCTGCCTCTAGGCTAACTCTTTACATATATCATTTCATATATAAAGACACATATTATTATTCCCATTTTATGGGTAAAGAAACTGAGGCTAGTACAGGGTTAAATAACTAGCTCAGTATAATATTGATGCTAAGAGGTGCGGTCCAGATTTGAGCCAAGTTCCTCCTATCTCCAGAGTCCATACCCTCCAATATTTACAGTGCCGGCCAGACTTTATATTAAGTTGTATACATGTCCTCCGTAAACATTTATTTGTGTACCCTCAGTACCTAGCAGGGCCTGGCACACGATAGGGAGTTTGATGGATTGAACTGAGATGAAGGAATATAAAAAGAAGAAATATAACTTCCATCCCTCCTTGCAGCCCATGATATCTTTATTACACTGTGAAATTCCTACCCCACTTTCTGTCTTTTTGATAGGAACTGGCCTAAGGACAAATGCCATCAGCACCAAAGCTACCTTGTGTCTCACTCATTGCATGTTTATGTACCCCTCCCGTCCCCCACCCTCCACCCCAATAAAAGCTAATATGATGAAGTGGTTCTAGAAAAGACTACAGAAAATAAACAAAATGGAGGCAGAAGCTTAAGAAATATCACCAGGTCTGGTTTCTAATGATTAAAGCCATTTTTAAACTCGAAATAGAAACTTAAGGGGCTTCTCTGCAGCTGAACTGTGAAAAGAACAGGAAGAAAGTATGTATTTCTGAGTTAGTGCCAAAGAGTTCCAATCCACCGAAACCACTTTATCTGGGGGTGGATGCTGGCAAAGCCCCCTCTGTGAGCTTTTCCAGAAGCATCTCATGAACAGCTGATGCTTTGCATAAATCCAGCTAACTGTCACCCTCTGGGGAGCTAAGCGACTCTCTGCCAGCCTTGAGAAGTTGGGGCAAAAGAAAGAAATGCCTGAGGAGCTCAGGACTTGGACACTCTGGCAGGGTGGTGGTACCACAGGGCGGCTGGAGGCCCCAGGCATTTGCCCACACTGTGCCTGACCGCTGGAAGGTCTTTCCCCAACCTTCCCGCCAACACCTCCTACCCTTCTGTACCTACGAGTCGCTGCTTCACACTATATGTGTGATCATTTGACTCATGCCTGTCTTGCTACTACATTATGAGCTCTGCGCAGCTTGGCTTTTGCTAATTGCCCTATTCTTAGCTAGCACCTGTCTGAGCCACACACAGGAAAAGTACTCGGTAAGCACTGGGCTGATGGATGATGATCTAAGGAAACATGCCCCGAGCACTCCCTCATTCCTGGCCCTGTGCTGGGCACTGGCAACACAGAAATGGACAGAGCCCATGCTGCCCTCCTGAGTCAGCAGGAAAGACAGATTCTCATGATGATTATAAGCAGGCGCTGGGGGACAGGAAGTGGCTTCAGAGGAGGGGCTGGAGGCCACTGGGGGCTGCGGAGGAGGGAATGTCAGGCAGAGGAGGTGGCAGGGCAATATCACAGAGCTAGAAGATCTCCCTGGATGACAGCGGAGGGGAGGGACTATGTCATGTCACCCCTGGTTCTAGAGTCTTCTGTGACTCCCCATCACCCACAGGATAAATCCAGCCAAGCAACCACTCCCCAAACACCGTGTACACATCATTGATGCTTAACCCCTCCTTACTCTGTGGCTGTGTAGAGTTTTTCACCCTTCAGGCCTTTGCAGGTGCTGGTTCTTTTGTCTGAAACTCCCTATTCTTTCTGTGAGAAGCCTTGTGCATGGCTGGGTGAGTGGGCTGGGTTGGGGGTGGCTGGAGACAGGGCTAGCTGCAGGGGGAGTGCTTGCGTGACATTTAATGAGGCCTCATGAGGGTCCGCTGGAGGTTTAAGCATCTCTAAGAACCGGTGGGATGGGAGCTATGTGCAGCATGGAGGGGTGGACCCGAGGTGGGAGTCTGAGGTAGGAGACAGGTTAGAAGCTGGCGCCATGGTCTGGTGAGCAGGGAGGAGGCCCGATGCAGAGCAATGACTACCAGGACGGACAGGAGGATGGGAGGCCACAAACACTGGGCAGCCCCTGTCCATCCGGCTTCAGCCTCTCAGTCCTCTACCCTCCTCCACACTTCCCTCACCAGGAAGTGCCAGCACCTGCAGACCCCATCTCTTTTGCCATGGGTTTCTCATAAAACTCAAGGCCAACTACTCTTCCCATGGCCTTACTTCCAGGAAGCCGTGACCTTGAACTTGCTCAGCAGTCCCATTTTCTCCTGGTCCCTTCCTGAGAGCTCACGAGGTATAGGAGTGTGGAACACCTTATACTTCAGCACACAACACCATGGGTTTGTTGGGATTGCATAGTCTGTACTCGACAAGAAGAGGCACTGGAGGGAAGAGCTGAGAAACATGGGGTGGCCCACACTCAGGAGTGACTGCAAAGGGGAGGAGACTTCCCTTCAGAGTGGATGCAGCGCCTCTTCTGCTGCTGCCTGAATGGCAAGGCACCCATGTGGCCCGGTGGGCCTTACACTTCCCTTTGATAAATGTGATCAAGTCTTTCCTATTTTATTTTATAACAGATCATTTCCTTTTTTTTTTTTTTTTTTTTTTTAAGGTTTTAAATGTTTATTTATTTTCAGAAAGAGAGACAGGAAGGGAGAGAGGGGACCATCAATCATTTGCCTCTCGTACTCTCCCAACTGGGGTTCTGCCTACAACCCAGACATCTGCCCTGACTGGGAATCGAACGGGTGACCTTTTTGGTTTGCAGGCTGGCACTCAACCCACTGAGCCACACCAATGAAGGCAAAGTCTTTCCAGCTTTGAGGCCCAAGAATGAAGTCTGAGGTAGCACACGGCAGTAGAAAGATAGCATTTGGGATTCCATGGACCTGCATTGAAGTTCTGGCTGCATCTCTTGCTACCTGTGTGATCTTGGGCAAACCACTCGTTCTGCTTTTCCCATTATAATGTGACCAGGAGCAGGGGGCACAGAGCAGGGAGGCTCATGTATTATCTCTGAGTATAGTGCCAAGGGAAGAACACAGGTTTGGGATTTAGAAAACCTCATTGTAATCCTAGTGTTTGACAAATGGGGTCTTGGGCATGTTGTACAACATCAAGGGGCTCATTTCCTCCTCTAAAACTAGGGCCACAGAACCCTAAGTTGCAGAGTTGATAGAAGAGTAAAATGAAATGTACAGAGAGCACCTGGTTAGAGCACAGAGAAGGTGCTCAACAAATGGTAGCTGTTTGGCTACCATTACTTGGGTTTTTTTTTTTTTTAATTTTTAAAAAATATTTTACTTATTATTTTTCAGAGAGAGGGGAAAGGAGAGAGGCAGAGAGGGAGAGAGGCATCAATGTATGGTTGCTTTTCACCTGCCTCCAGCTACGGACCTGGCTGGAGACCTGGTTATGTGCCCTGGCTGGGAATCGAACCAGCAACCTTTGGGTTCACAGGCCGGCATCTTATCCACTGTGCCACCAGCCAGGGCTACTTGGGTTTTGACAATGAGTGATTCTGTTTCTGGGCTTGACAGTGACATCTAGGGGTAAATGTGATACTGCACCTCAGCTCTACTAGACCCTAGACTAAATATCACACTGCTGGATTGGTGGTAGGAAGACTCTGAGAATAAGAGGAGAGGACATGTCTAATTTCCTTCCGGTACCCTTTCCAGAGCCTGACACTTGGCCAGCGTTTGTGACTGAATGGATTTAAGCTCCATTTCATTTATTAATTACAGAAACACGTACTGAGCGCCTACTCCAAGTGAGATTCTATTCTAGGCACTGGGGGTGGGCAAAACATAAATACCCTGCTCTCATGAAGAATGCATGATCATGAGGGAAACTAATAATGAATAATTAAATAAATATCCATGCAGATGCACAATAAGATCAAGGAGAGATGATTTAAAATAACCTTTTAAAAAGAGATCTAAAAATTTCAATTTCAGAAACAGCACTGACCTAAGGATCCTACATTAGGCAAGGCCACCTCTCCAGTGTCACCTCAGCTTCTCTGACTTCCTTACTTTCAGCTTTCTCCCCGAAAGTTATCTGAACTGTTTTGTGCCGTATCACCGCACATTGATGCCATCACATCCGTTCCCTTGGCAAGGCTCCTCACCTTCACTGACAGGTGGGAGCAAAGGCACCTAGGAATCAGATCTGAGTTTGCATCTGGGAACTATCTACATGATCCTGACCTTAGACAAGTCTCTTAATCCCTCTGAGCCAGTGACCCCATCTACAAAATGGGGATGATAGCTACACAATCCACGTCAGATTACCAGTGCTTCGCTTATAATTACTGTTCAGCAGATGTCAGCTGTTATTTTATTACTATTATTCTTTTTTATCCTCACCCGAGGACATGCTTATTGATTTTAGAGAGGGTGGGAGGAAGAGGGAGAGGGAGAGAGAAGCACTGATCTGAGAGAGACACATTGATCAGTTGCCCCTCGCATGAGCCCCGAACAGGATGCTAAGCCTGCAACCCAGACATATGTGCTGACCTGGAAGCCAACCTGCAAGCCCTCAGCCTATGGGATGACACTCCAACCAACTCCACCATACCAACTAGGACGTCTGCTATTATTATTAAATGTCACTTCCCGTTGTTGTTGAAGCAGAGATGAGCAAACTGCTGCAAGTCTGGCCTACCGTTCGTTTTTATAAGTGAAGTTCTAGCAGAACACAGCCATGTTCACTCACGTAGGCATGGCTGCTTTACCAACAGGGGAGGTGAGTGGTGACAGCAGGGGCTGTGGCCGGCAAAGCCTCACATATTTACTCTCTGGCTCTTTACAGAAGAAGTTGGCTGATTCCTGGTTTACTGAAAAAGGCACCTCTTTATTTCTTCAAAAAACAAAACAAAACAAAACACAACCAACTTCAGGTATTTTAACTGATTCATGCTGGACTCCTCTAGGACCAATTCATTGCCTAGTTCCAGGGACACCATTCCAGGCAGAATATGTGTGAATAGTGTCCCCCGAAGTTGCACAACACAGTGGCCCTGCTTTCCTGCCATCGCTCAAAATACTGTCAGCTGATGCTTTGGTGAAACTGTCAAAAACCCTCTCTTGGCCTTTTCCTCAAGCTGAGCCTGCATGAAGATCTGAGTGGATGTCCCTATGCTACGGTCTGCAGCAGCATCAAGTCATAGTTGTAGTGAGCTCGCTTTGTTCTCAAAAACCCCACCTGCCTCACAGGGGAAGGTCCCGTCTCGGAGTGACTGCTCTCATCTCCGAGTTCCAGTTAGGTCCTAGTAAAAATCAGAATATGGACTATAATAAGGCTTCTCCATTCAAGATTTTATGGTTGATCTTTAGAAATAAAGGGTAATAGGCTATGAAAACACTGAATTTGGAAGCACAGAGCCACCATGTGTCAGTAGGCTTCTTTTAACTTAGTGTCTTTAAAAATGTGGCCATATGGGTGAAGTGGTGTATGTGCGTTTGGGGAGGGCATGCCATCGTGGGTGGAGGACGAAGAAGGGGGAGCCAGGGAAAGAAGGGAAGGATCAGAAGGCTGTAGGAAAAAAGTGCATGATTGCATTTACAAATGCAATCAAGTATGTGTGTCAGTTAAAAAAATTAAGGGGCCTACTTTAATTTAAAAAAGCCTAAACTTAAAAAAAAAAATTCCAATAAAATAAAATAATAAAAACCAACCTTGGTTACATAAAAGGTTGGAGAATTCAATCCCAGTTTTGACTTGCAACTGCCACAACCCTTTCAAAACAATCTGGTTCCCAGACTTGAGTTTCTAATCTGTATAGGATATCAAGTTCTTTTCCACGGCTTTAACTTCCTCTAATTTGGTTGATAAATGCAATATTGCTAACCTTCTGCTGGAATAACTAGAAGGCCTAGAGCAAAAACTTTCTTGTGTTGGGAAGGTGTGCTCACCTGGCCTTAATCATTTTCACAATAGACAAAACTGGTGATCAAATCTGTACTCAGACCCTTTGGTGGTTTCTCAGATAAGATTGTCCCCTGGACTCCTGGGCCCAGCAGCAGCTGGAGCCCTCAGTTGCCCAGACCCCCAGGGATGCAGCAGCAGGTCCCCTGGCCTCAGGCATGCAGCAGGGTATGACCACATCACAGACAACTGAACTCCCACAGTCTCCTGGACATGGTCTGTCGATTGTTGGCAGATAATCGGATTGCTCTTGCTCACTGATCACACGAGTAATGGAACATAAAGCCTGGTTCTTTATTACAGATCACAAAATGGATGAATCACGTATCGGCCGAGAGGAATCAACACTTGAGATTCGTCAAAGCCAGGATGGAGTTGTCATAGTTGCAGAGTCTCTCTCTAACCAGAGCCACAGAGCAGAGGAGCCCTGGAAGTCCCTTAGTGCCCCTTGAACGTTGGCTTGCAGTGGCATTCCTGGGAAAGGCTGGTGAGGAACATGTTCCTGGGCTCCAATCCGGGATTCTTAGGGCTGTGGTGGGGGTAGGGGGTGGGGATGAGAGACTGCATTTCTAACAGGCTCCTAGGTGATGCTGATGGTGCTGCTGCAGCTGGTCCAGGCTCTGTGTATCCCTGATCTAGACCAGAGGTCTTCCATCCTGGCTGTCTTGTTAGTATACCCTGGGGAAGTCCAAGAACTCCTGATGCTCAGCCCCAGCCCTGGAGTTGGTTTCAACTGGCCTGGGCTGGGTTACTTCTTATAAGGGGCATCCAGGACTGAGAGGATGGCTAGCCCGGCTTCACCTCACAGACAGAAGCAAGTTGTCACAAATACTACTGAGGCCCAGTGAGGGAAGGGGCCATACAGGTGAGCGCAGACAGTGGGCTCTCTCCTTCTTCTAAAAGTAGCTTGCAATTTTCCTACGGTGGCCCAACATGGGGCAGGGGGCAGAGAAAGGCAGGTACCCCCACCCCAATTTGCAGGGAAGCTCCTAAGCAGCCCTGGCAGTGAAAGGCAGGTGGTGAGGATGACGAGTGCCAGGCAGGATCACAGCTCAGGAAGCAGTACCGTTTCAAGATGTCCCCATTTTATAGATCAGGAAATGGAGAGCCTGAAAGATGAAGATCTTCACCTGACGTCCCCTGGCAGGCCAGTAGTGTCGCAGGGAGTAGATGCCCGCTCTCTGGCTTTGCCCGCCTTGGGCACGCCTGCCATCTGCCACAGGTGCCAGGGCTCATAACCCAGGAACCAGATGGGCAATGCAACTTTGGGGTGAAGAATCGCAACAACAGGTACCACGTTCCAAAATGGGATGAGACCGCAATGCAGGATCTGCAGAGATGTCTGTAAACAGGCTGTATCCACATCAGGGGTTACAAAAAAGGGAGTATGTGTGTGTGTGTGATGGCGGGTGGGGGGTTTGGGAGGGGTTGAATCAAGAAGAGGATTTCCGGAAAGAGGTGCCATGAGGTTATGAGATCCAGGCCCCAAGGTGAGGATTAGGGGTGGAGTGGGGATGGTTCCTCCTTGACTTCAAATCAAGAGAGAGGCTTTAGGAAAAGTGCTCAAGGAGCTTGATTGACAGGGGTCTCTGCAGCCCCGGGGAACCCAATGAACCGATGCTTCACTATGTCGGAGAAGCCAGCAGGGGGATGACAGGCCGGCCAGCTGCCCTTCGGGCGGGAGGTGTAAAAAGAGGGGCTGCTGATACAGTGGGATCAACCTGAAATCCTTGACATCATGGGAGCAAAGGATTCGGGGCGCCTCCTGCGGAGCAGGTGCGGCCCACAGAGCAAGCTGGGCTTGTGTCCCTGTGCAAGACAAGCTGTGAGGGCTGGGGGGCAGGGGGTGGGCAAACCCAGGAGCGGCGGACCACCAGAGGCTCAGGGGTCGAGGAAGAAGCCACAAGTGGCCAACTGGTGAAGTATTTCACCCATGGCAAGGGCACTGCTGGAGAAAGAGTCCCAGTAGTGGGGGCTTTGAGAAACCCACAAAAACACCCAGGGGAGTCTACGGGCCTGCTTAGGGCCTGCCAGGTGCAACAAGGCCAATGCCAGCCACGGGCAAGGAAGGTCATTCCGCTCCTCCAAGCTCCAACTCTAGAGGCTTCAGACACCTTGGGAGTGGGATGATGGAGAAAAACTCAGGCTGGCAACAGAGGGGAGCAGCCCACCTGCACCCCCTCTTCCAGGGCAGGTGCCACGCCTGCCGCAGGCCTGAGCTGCAGAGGAAGAAGCCGCATCTTTGAATGTAGTTTGACGTTTGGGATATTATTATGAGGGACTCCCCGTATTAGTTGCTGGCCAGAGGGCCTTCAAAGTCAAGAGGCTTCTCCAAACTTTATCCAGGAGCAAGGAAGGAAAAGCGCCACTGGAAGAGTCAGAAGGACGGCGGTGGAGACAGTTTCTCTCTGACACATCCTAAGAGTCAAGCTTAGTCAACGTGCTGGTTTCACCGGACCACCTTGGTGGTCGGTGTTTTCCACTCACAGGAAGGAAGAACTCTTTGAACACTGAACTAGGAAATCAGGTCCCTGCCTGGGGCCACTCTTCTTCTCCAAGGATTCCCAGTGCCCAAAATTAAAGTTCAGATTCCTTACCATGGCTCCTGCCTGACCCTGGAGTCTCCTCTTGCACCCTGAGCCCACAAACCCTGTGTCCTTCAGCAACATGAATTCCCCGCCCCCACACCTCTACACACAATTCCCTCTACAGGGCTCAAACTCCTTAGCTTCTGCCTGGCTAGTCGCCATTCACCTTCCAGGTGCCAGCAAGGTGACACTTCCTACACGAAGCCTTCCCTGAATGCTTATACCCCAGCCTTCCACTCCCCAATATGCCCCTAACCAGCCCTTATCGCTGTGTGTTGGAAACCCTCTGTTAACTGTCCAACTTCTCTAGGAGGCTGAAGGTGTAGAGGGGGTGGAGTGGGGCAAGGGATTGTTTATCTTGAATCCCCAGCAAATAGCCCAGTGCCTGGCACATAGTAGGTGCTTAATAAATATTTGTTAAATAAATGCTCTGTGAAGCCCGCAGACACCCTGAAACACAAGGAGTGATTACCTTCTTCTTCATTTTCACGTTTTTGAAGATGGCGTGGACCCTCCATGTCTTGGCGAACATCGCCCCGAAGGCGGTTGTGTAGCCCACGGTGAGAATCCAGGTCCTGACCTAGAGGTCAAGAGAAAACACAAGTGTGAACATCTCCTAGCTGGACCCAGCTTGTCACTGATGAGAGCATCCTAACAGGGGGACTCTAGATGATGGGGACAGACATTCTACATATCCTAGGATTTTACAAGCACCAAAAGTCTTTCAATCACATTTCAATTGATAGACATTTAGTTCTATCAGCACTTGTCCGACCCAGGGCCCTGGGCACAGAGGCACTGAAGGTTCAAATCCTTGCTTCGGTGGGCCCCCAAGGAAGCCAGCCACTGAGAGGGCCCCAGGACCACTAGGGACGAGTCACTGAGCATGAAGGAGGAGCCCTCTGGTCTTTTCTCTTTCAGTCCTTCCTTGACTGCCTTCCATGTGGGGAACGATCTAATCACTGCCTTCTGTGTCTCGTCACCTGCATCTACAGGAGACCAGGTGGCTCCAGAAGCCTCTTCTATGGCTGTGGTCCCAGGTTGTGGGCAGGGGACAGAGGAAGGCACAGTCACTGGGGCTGAGACTGGGCTGGGGAGTGAGCCTGCCATGGGCCTTCTCCGGTGCTCAGCAAAGCCGTCAGAGCAGGGCAGGACCCTGTCAGAGCTGGCCTTGGGGGACACCCAACTGGCAGCTGCACCCAGGCCAGCTCCGGGCCATCGTGAGTGGCTGCTTAGGGAGGGAGGCCAGAGGAAAAGGGCTATGACCTTGCACTCCTGCCAGGGGTCTGTTTCCTCAGGCCTCTGGAGAAAGAGAGGAGCAGATGCTGCCTGGATCTTGCTGCGCACACACCTCCCCTCTCCTGCACACCATGGTTAGGCCACTTGGCTGCTACTGAGCTGTGTGACCTCAGCTCAGCAGTCCGGTTCCTCGGTGCTAGGACAGCTGGGCTCTGAGCCCACATTGGACGATGGGGACTGAGGCCCTGTCTGGCTCTTGCCTATTCCCCAGGACAAAGATGTGTGCTGACCCTCAGCCCTGGGTTGGTGGTTGATGGGAACTGACAGCCTTGATAGGAGCCAATGGCCTGGGTCCCTGCTGGCTGGGAAGGGCAGTCACCATGCGTTAAGTTTGGGAGGGCCCTGGATGCCCATTCCCTGCCTGCTCTGCCATCACAGCCAGATCCCAGCCCCTCCACACTTCACCCTCACCAGCTGGGCTGGACACCCTCCAAATCCACACAGTCGCCCAGCTCCAGCCTGGGCCCCACCTCATGGACCCGCTCTGGGCTGTGTGCCACTGGGGTCTCCTGCTCATTGGGCCAAAACATAAACCGTGTGCTCTGTGAACTCTAGTTCTAGGTTTTTCCTTTGCCTTTCCTCAGCTCTGCTGAGCTACATTTCCTCTCGGAAGTCCCCACCTGCCTCAGCTGAACACAGCAAGAAGGTGGATGTGTGGAGAGAGAGAGACAGCCAGGCTGGAGGAGACAGGCAGACCCTGGTCACCCAGAGGAACTGGTCAGCACGTATAGGAAGTTCCCAGAAATATTCCAGCAAAGTCCCTTCATGGAGTCCCTTACTCTACCCTTTTGGACACTTGGCTCCCCGGCTTTCAGTAGAAAGGGGAGACAAAGCATCTCCCCTTTCTACTTTATTTGTGAAACTAGAAACTGGCTGGGAATACTGCAAGACTGACCCCTTAAGTCCAGGATGAACAACAGCATTATAGTTATTTTTCAGAAACATGGACATGTTTTTTGTTTGTTTGTTTTTTATTTTTTTAAATCAAAAACAAGGAGAAACTGGATAGGCAAGAATGAATCACAGTCCTTATAGAAAGCATAGGATGGCCACGTTATTACCCATATTATAATGCGGGTATACAAGAAAAGTACACGAAACAGAGAGAGAAAGGAACCAATTATTGCACATTTAGATATGAGCTCATTCAATGACCGGATGGTACATTTCCCAGTCTGTTAGAGTTGCATCTCACTCCTCCATTTTTCATTTATTCCTTCTTCGGTTCATTCATAAGTATAGATGCTTCACCACTTAGGTGATGGGGTTATGTCCTGATAAACCCATAGTAAGTTAAAACTCTCATAGGATGAAAATACCTTTAATACCCCTAACCTATGGAACATCATAGTTCAGCCTAGCCTGCCTTAAATGTGCTCAGAACACTTACATTAGCCGCCGCCCAGCATCATGAGAGAGTATTGAATTATACACTGTTAGCCCAGGAAAAGATCAAAATTCAAAATTCGGAGTAGGTCTCCATTGAATGTGGATTGCTTTTACACCATCATCAAGTTGAAAACTCCTAAGTCCGAATCACTGTAAGCTGGAGACTGTACTATTAGACCAGAGGCTAAATAAGGTATACATGATAAAAAAGAAAAAAGAAGTCAACAAAACCACAAAAACCAATGTGATGTTTTGGGAGCCACCAGTTGCGTGAGAAAACCACTTTGCTGACAAAGAAGCCAACGGGGCATTTAAAATACTCGATTTCTCGCAACCGGGCCACATGCCACAGCTGGAGCTGAGCCGAGAACTCAGTGCCCTGCCCCAGCCCAGACATCCCCCTCCCCAGCACGCTACATGCTCCCTCCTCCTCAGATGAGTCCTTTGCCCACATTGGGTTTGTCCATGCCCAGGAGTCAGCTGGGGACAAGGTGTATCTGGGAGGCTGAGCAGCCTGAGAACATTCTCCTGGGTGATATCAATGCACTTTCAAAGCAAACAGGTTGCTTTGAAACAACTAGACCAATGGCTTTCATGCCTTTTTTTTTTTTTTTTTTTTTTTTTTAAGATTTTATTTCATTATTTTTAGAAAGAGGGGAAGGGAGAGAGGCAGAGAGGGAAAGAAACATCAATGTATGGGTGCCTTTCACCTGCCTCCAGCCACAGACCTGGCTGGAGACCTGGCTTGCAACCTGGTTATGTGCCCTGGCTGGGGAATCGAACCTGCGACCTTTGGGTTCGCAGGCCGGCACCTTAACCACTGCGCTACCAGCCAGGGCTTTTCATGCCTTTTTGACCATGATCTCCTACCAAAAACAATTTTCAATGTGAATATACTCAGAGCATGGACATGTTAAAATGATGGCAAAAGATGAAGTGATATCATTATTTTTACCTTATCACATAGCTGACAAAGATCTTTTATTTCATAAAAGAAAGAATCAACAAGTGGGACTATATCAAATTGAAAAGTTTCTGTTCAGCTAAAGAAAATATCAGCAAAATTCAAAGGGAACCAACTATATGGGAAAACATAATTGCCAATGATACCTCAGACAAGGGTCTGATCTCCAAAATATATAAAGAACTAACACAACTCAACACCAGGGAGACAGACAGCCCAATTCAAAAATGGGCAAAGGACCTGAACAGACAACTCATTGAGGAAGATATACAAAGGGCCCAGAGGCATATGAAAGAATGCTCAACATCACTAGTCATCAGAGAGATGCAAATTAAAACTACAATAAGATACCACCTCACACCTGTCAGAAAGGTAATCATCAGCAAATCAACAAACAACAAGTGTTGGCGAGGATGCGGGGCAAAGGGAACCCTCATACACTGTTGGTGGGAATGTAGGCTGGTGCAGCCACTGTGGAAAACAGTATGGGGTTTCCTTAAAAAACTAAAAATGGAACTGCCTTTTGATCCAGCAATTCCACTACTTGGACTATACCCAAAGAATCCTGAA